>VZTD01000783.1:983640-1004137 GCA_013397725.1 Rhagologus leucostigma | reverse complement strand
TCCATAACAGAACAGGGCATCCTAGGGGAGGCTTTTTTAGTTACTTTAACCTGGGGAGCTCTCTCGGGGTCTGTCCCTTTTACTGGCTTCCACAATAAACCCTTTCAAATATTTGTGGTGTTCCCATAGAAGTTCAGGTGCTGTGTATATTCCTGTATTTCTATATAATGCTGTATCATACCATGGGTGCGTTTTCCTCATGACACACTTAAAAGCTGGGAAGACCAGTGGATCGTGGAGTTTATAAAAACTCCATTAAATGCAGCAAGGGTTTCTGAAAATGCTCCAAAAACACTTTTGCAAATATTATCCCCAGAGGTCTAGGATGGAAAAAGGCAGAGAGCAACGGGCATCCCACCTCATCCAAGGAACAGTTCAGCTGAGCAGCCCCCGTGCAAACATTTTCAAACACTGTGGTTGGAAAAGAAAAACAAAATTTGGGAACATGAATGAATGGGAATGGAAATTACATGGCTGCCTTGCAAAATAAGTGGAAAACAATGGAGTGAAAAATAAGTCGAGTGAGAGAGAGAGAGCAAACACAGCGCTAATGATAAGGCAAACTTTTCCAGATGTGAAAATCAATTTTATTCCAAAACTTCTCAGCCTTTTCATTTACAAAGCAATAAAATTCTATTTGTCCCCCGTTCATTTGCTACATAAAATGCCACTAAGCTACTCGCTCTCGGCAACCACACAAAACGTAATAGGTTAGGACTGCAGCCTTAAAATATATTAGGGTTTTTTAATGAAACCAATTTATATCAGTTTGTGCCAGTGAAAGGGCTGAAGCAACTTAATTTAGTTTCATTTTCCACACATTTGTGGCCAAAGCTAGGATTCACTTATTTCTAATTCAGCCCTGCTTCCACTCGCCTGCCTAAGCCGTTTCTAACTGATTTAGCTGGTGACCTCTATTAAATAGTCAGGTGTTGGGCTCTATTAAATGGAAAATCTCTTGGTACCTACACATCACCACGGCAGCCACCTCCTCATTTGTATAGTTTTGGTTTGTGCGTGTGCTCAGTCAGAGGGCACAGGACTTTGTGCAAGTGAGGGGGAAAGTTATAGCCATAAAATTGACCATTCTTGTAGCTAAAACCTGTCTATGTCTGTCCATGCTGCATGCAATATCATTGTAATCTGAGATTTAAACATTAAAAAAGCCCCAGATGAACAGATTTGCAGGGCTTGGGTCTCTAATAACGAAATAGCTTTTTTTTTTTTTTTCTCTTTTTAAATCTTTCCTTGTCTGGACACTGTCTCTTCACTTCATAAAACCATTGTATCACAGAATGGTTTGGGTTGGAAGGAACTCTAAGGATCATCCAATTCCAACCCCTCTGCCGTGGAGGAGTTTTAGCAAAGTTAGATCAGTGTGATGTCAGTCAAAAAAACTTTGCAAGAGGAGCATAAATCTTTTATTAGAGAGGGAAGAGGCAGAAAGCTTTGAGGCACATGAGCCATTCTTCAGGCCACTCCAAGGGTCTGTGCTCCTAAGACAGTCTCTGGTTTTGTTTTTTCCCAGATACCTGGGTCAGTCTAATAAAAAACATTATCTTCACTACAAATCCTCTTTGATTTTTATCTCAGAGCACCACAAATGTAGTCAGTCCATTTGCTCCGTGCTCTCCACTGTAGTAGTGGTGGATCATTTTGAAGTTTACTTCAAAATTTAGTAACTCAAAGAGCACCAACACTATCACAGTTGTTTTTCACAAGCCTTCTGTTGTGTGGGGTATTTCACATCCAGGGAATGAACTTGTCCTATACCCGTTCCCCTGGTGGAGGTGTTGATAGTATTCCTCCTCTACCTGGGTAGAGGTTTTTGCAAAACTTTGTATGAGTGTAAAACTGAAGATTTCTGCTTTGGCCGACTTGACAGAAATCAGCCTAATGATTGTAAATTTATGCAGAGCAGAGAGGACACACAGGTGGAAAGACCCACAAATGGTACATGCATGGAAGCTACACATCTGCACACAAATTGGAAAGGAGAAGAAGGGAGGTTTAAAAGAAAAAGAACCATCCTTGTTTCTGTAAATTCAAATTCAAAGCCAAACTTTTTGGAAAACAAATTGGGAGAGAGTTTTTTCCCATCTGTCCTCACCCCGGTGAAACCGTGCCTTGGCCACAGGGATTAAGGGATCTCTATCCAATGGATTCTGTGGACCTGTGGAGGGAGTTTCATTTCATGTTCAGTGGAAAACAGGAAAACAAACTCCTGTGGTCGTTTCTCAAAGGAGTGGTGAAAGGCTGAACTTCTTCTCACCTCTCTGAGGATGTTTACTTTGCCATTATTCCTTAGAGAATTACCTTGGGACAACGCAGTTAACTGTTATACAGCAATAACATCCTGCCTGAGGTGTCCCACGAATGAAAAGGTTTGGAAAAAGCTCTTTTTTTCCCAGCACCTGGGAGCTTTAAATATGGGAATGAATAATGTGTTGCTGTTTTGGGATTTCATTTTTTGACAGCCCAAAGTTAATATTCTCTAGTCTGAGACTACAAGATCACACATGATGTTAGAATAGAGGAATCTTTAATATCTTGTTTATTTACACTCAGACAAAAGGGGGGTGATGATTTTTAGTGTGTGCGGTTGTTCAGCCTGGAGAAGAGAAATCTCTGGGGAGACCTTGCTGCGACCCTCCAGTACCTGAAGGAAGTTTATGAAAAACAGGGAGAGCAGCTTTTTAAACAGGCAGATAGTGATATCAGGGGGAGCAGCTTTAAACTAAAAGAGGAGAGATTTAGATAAGATGTTAGAAAGAAATTATTTACTCAGAGGGTGGTATGAAAATGCAAAAGTTGCCCAGAGAAGCTGTGGATGCCCCATCCCTGAAAGTGTTCAGGGTCAGGTTGGATGGGACTTGGAGTAACCCGATCTAGTGGAAGGTGTCCCTGCCCATGGCAGGGGGAGTTGGAACAAAGTGGTCTATAAGGTCCCTTCCAACCCAAGTCCATCTATGATTCTATGATTATTCTCTTTTCCTTCATACAAAATGGGAATGCTTTAGTGAACTAATTGGTTACTGCTACACAGATTGAACTGCGGTCATGTCAAAGTGTTAAGAGATTCATTCCACACCTGATGGACTAAAGTGCCTGTTCAGTGTGTTTGGAAAAGCAATGCATCACATATTTGGCTCTGCTTAGAATGATTTTCTATGCAGAAAGTTATTTTTAGTAGTTTTCTCTCTCTCTCTTATTGCTGTTGCGATCAGAAAAGTGACTGCGAATATTAATCATTTTACTTTCCACATTTCTCTCTTCATCTAGTGTGAATTCCATCACTGTATATGCCAAAAGTTTATTTCTGAGAGCCAGTGTTTTAAACTTCACCAGGGATTTGATTATCAAGATGTCCGTCCTTTCTCCTTTGCTCATCCTCATCATTCACAGAGATTATAGAAAAGTATTAAATGACTGTGTTGTAGTTGATGCACAAGGCAGAACACCACAATATCCACCCTGCTGTAGCTCCATCAGTCTGCCAAAAAACAAGTGAGATGAAAACGAATGCATTTCAGTAAAATCCATCAAAGTCAACATCACAAAGGACAAGACTGGCGAGAGGTGGAAGTTGATGTAGGGGCACAGGCTGAGTCTTTGCCAAGTTTTGTGGCTGAAAACACAGTCCAAGGGAAGGAAGCTTCAGATATTGGATTAAATACTGCTTTGTCTTACAGACTATAGCGACACTTCATTAAGTATGAAGGGGCAGGGGCGAAGATGTCAAATCTGACGTGCTTCTTTATTTGCTTAAATCTGTTTGAAAAGTTGAAAATCCTAAACTTACTTTTCCTTGAAAATTAAAGCTGTCTTTTAAAACTCTTCTGGTGTCTCTAGCTCTACTGGTAAAACACAGACCTTCAGGAGCTCTGGTTTGGTTTCTCTTTGTGCTCATTTGATCTTGCTTGTTAGCCTTTCTCTTCACAGTACAGCAAATCACTTCAATTAAAGCTTCATTAAATCGACATTGCCATAATCACCATATGTTACTTATATATTTTTAAAGCATAACTGTTACCAACTGATCAAAATACAAGTGGGCATTTTATACGTCTATATTCTATAGTGTGCATACACTATTTATGGTATACTTAAATTTTCACTTCTCTCAGCACGGACCAGAAGGAATCGCTGAAATCATTTCTACATCCTGTTCACAGTTATATCCACTTGTGGATTCTCAGCTTTGCAGTATCTGTGTTGGAACTGCTGTAGCTTCATGTTTGAGAAGGGCTCAGGTAAAGAGCAGTTGGGAAGGGGAAAGGATAACAAGGAGAAAAAACTACAACTTTCTAAGTGAAAAAAAAGAATTCCTTTGATCTCAGTGATATCAAGAGGCAGAAAACTGCTGGCAAACAGCACTAGCACCTGTGTAGGTTTATATTTCCCAGTGCTCAGTACTGAGGCCAGCTCTGTTCAATATCTTTATGGTGATCTGGACAAGGGGATCGAGGGCACCCTCAGTTTGCAGGCAACACCAGTTTGAGCTGCAGTGCTGATCTGTGGGGGTAGGAAGGCTCTGCAGAGGGACTGGACAGGCTGGGTCTGTGGACAAAGGATCAACGAGGCAAAGTGCTGGGTCCTGCCCTCATGTCCCAGGAAGCCCCTGCAGCGCTGCAGGCTGGGGGCAGAGTGGCTGGAAAGCTGCCCAGCGGGAAAGGCCCTGGGGGTGCTGGCCGACAGCGGCCGAACGTGAGCCGGGGTGTGCCCAGGAGGGCAAGGAGGCCAGTGGCCTCCTGGCCTTCTGTGTCAGCAACAGTGTGGCCAGCAGGACCAGGGCACTGATTGTCCCTCTGTGCTGGGCACTGGGGAGGCCACACCTTGAGTCCTGGATTCAGTTTTGGCTCCTCACATCAAGAAAGACGCTGAGGTGCTGGAGTGTGCCCACGGAAGGGAAACAGAGCTGGGGAAGGATCTGAAGCACAGGTCTGATGAGGACCAGCTGAGGGATCTGAGGGGGCTCAGCCTGGAGGAAAGGAGGCCTGGAGGGACCTTCTTGCTCTCTATGACTCCCTGACAGGAGGCTGGGGTTGGTCTCTTTTCCTGGGCAGCCATCAATGGGACAAGAGAAAACTGCCCCAAGTTGCACCAGTGGAGGTTTAGATTGGAAATTAGGGAAAAATTCATCACAGAAAATATGGCCAAGCATTAGAAGAGAGTGCCCAGAGCAGTGATGGAGTCACTATCACTGGAGGGATTTAAAGGACATGTAGATGTGGCACTTTGGGACACGGTTCAGTGGTGGCCTTGGCAGTGCTGGGTTAATGGTTGGGCTTGATGATCTTCTGGGCCTTTTCCAACCTAAACAATTCTATGATTCTATGATCATTAGTTCTCTAAAGCTCCGTGCCCCAGGGATAATGGCATCCAGCATCCATGGCCTTAACTACTCTGATACTTTCCAAGTCTTTCAATCTCTCCTATTTTTCTGCCATCAGTATTATGGAATCCAGAAGGAAAGAGAGGCAGCAGAACTCGCAGTGGGGTAGGGCCTGGGGGATGGACAGGGCCTTGAGCAGGAAGGAGGAGCTCCAGCAGTTGCAGCAACCCTCCCACAACTCCACAGCCTGTGTGCACCGGCAGGAGCGAGCTGGATATTGTGGCACCAGTCCAGCAGCCCTTTTGATGGTCACAGAAATAATTCTCACAGCAGTGAAGTCCAGATGAAGAGGAGCTGGTGGAAATGACTGGAATTTTCTTGGCATGCCTCTCTAAACAGCCTGTGGTTATGTGCAGATGGACCAGCTGATCACATCATGCATTTCACATGATGTCAAACACAATAATGAAAAACAGTAGTTGTCAAACCACCAAGTTTATACCTGCATTTATTTTTCATTGTCTTGGAGCCTGAGTTTGAATCAATAACATGATTCTGGTGCTTTACAGAGCAGGTAAAAATTTCAGATCCAAACCTCTCCAAAGAGTGACAGTCACATGGATCCAACACCCTGGCTCAGACCTTTGTGTGAAGATTTATCACTTCTAAAGGTCAAAGGGAATAAAGGCAGGATTGGGTACTCAATGATAAAACAACAGTATAATTATCTAAATTTTCCTTTCCCCCAGAAAATTCACTGACAGTCTGTGTTTAAAAACAGTTAGTACCAAAGAAATACACTTTTTTTTGTTTACTGATGAAGGTCATACAATACAATCCTGATTGCATCCTGCTGTAAATGACACATTATGAATTATTCTACTGCTAGGAAGAGTAGATAAGGGTTGGGGTTTTTTTAATAACCTGATAACTTCCTCTTGCAACTGCTGAAAACTGGTACTACGTGCTGTATCTGGATTTGTTGCTGGTATATGGAAAGATGTATTTTATTCAAAGAGGAAATTTCCAAAGATTTCTGGTGTAGCCGGAGAATATCCATGTGAGGAGACAGACAAAGAAAAAGGAATGACAGACAAAAAAATCTAGGGGAAAATAGCAGGTATATAAAACCTGGGAAAACTGGTCCTTGATTTATCAGCTGTAATTATATTTAGGCACACATTATTAGTACTTGCTGTTTGTGCTCCAAAGGAAAGACTAATAGATAAATTAACACTTTGTGTATCTTCCAAAAATGTATTAAACAGACGAACAAGGTATTTACTAAGAAAACAAAGCTAATTAAAATTGTTCTTTTGTAAAGATTGTTTTTTGTAAAGATTAACTTTACAATGCCTAATGGTATCAAGGCATGTGCATTTTTCGCTCGTCTCTCTCATTCCAAAGCCTCTAAATGCAGAATTTGATGTTGTTGGTGGTTTTTTTTAATATACTTCTTTTTCAGGAACAAACTGCAGTTTAATACAGGGTGAAAAGGGTTTTTTCCTCGTTCAGAGAAACAAGCTCAGATGCCTGTCACATTCAGTTGTTAATCCATATTTACAGTCAGTGTGATAGGAATAAAAGCCCTTCACGACCAAGCCACAACTCTGAGTTCATAGTTCAGAAAGGGTCACAGAAAGACAACAAAGGGAATAATCGATGTAAATCCAACCCTGCACTTTTAGACTGGCTCTCATCAGAAGGCAATGAGAAGTCAGAGGGAAAAGAGAGTTAAAAGGACAGTTCCATACAAATCAATGCAGAGAGACAGAGGAACAGCTCTTAAAACTGGATTAATGCCTCTTTTCTTTCCCCTGCTGAGAAGCTATGATGCCAGCCTAAGCCAGGACTTCAAAAGGTATTTGGATGCCAAGTGAAGAAAAATAAGCATTGAGAAATGTATGATGGATACAGGGAACACAATTCAAAACCTCTGGAATGTAGTACATGAGAAAGTAACTATCTATGCCATTAAAAACTGGGACCCCAGAGCATCAGGGCAAAGCATCTGTGGTGTTTCCTTAGGGAGGTGTTTGTTAAGTGGCAGGGAAGAGCACAAATCTGGGTAGGCAGCTCCTCAGGCAGGAGCAAGAGGAAAATAAGTAGGATTCGAATTTGGGACTTCAGCTGAGACGTCTCAGAGTTTAGTGCCATTTGAAAGACTTTGGGGCATCCCATACGGCCTCCAACTGCTGATCCAGAAGGCCATGAGTTTGCCCTGGTCCTGCATCTCACCTGAAACAGGGGATTTAATTTGGGGTGTCTTGAAGCCACAGAAGTGTCACAAGAAGCACTAAAAGTTTTGCAGGATCATTCTTTGGTGATCCGGAGAGTCTATTTAAACTGTGGGTTCCCTCAGGAGGTTTTCTTTTGTGATCCATCTACCATGATGGAAGTCTAGCTTAGTTTCAGAGACACTAACATATAATAAGAAACATACGTAAGAAACAGAGAGAAAAGGAACATTTCTTGTATTCTGTGATGTGGCGAGCAGGCAAACCCTGTGGTTTCCCCAGCTCCTCGGTGGTACATAGCTCCCACGAATCTCAAAAACAACCTTCTGCATCAAAATCATAGGGAGCTTTCCATGGATTCTCACTCCAGGAAGCCTCAGAGCTCCAATATCTAAGCAAATTCATCTGATAATCCCTCAAAACCTCATATAAAACAATTTTGTTTTCACTGTAGTTCTCCATTCTGCTCCAACAAAAATCAACACTTTAGCTTTGCTTCTTCTCCCTCAGATACTGGAAGCTTCTGGAAATGCTGTGGGGATGTCAAAGACCTCACTTAATCACCACAGAAAAGATCACAAGGGATCACAACATCCCCTCAGAACGGGTAAACTGAGGCATTTAAATGACAACTGAGGACATGTGAACCACGACAGACTATGAATAGATTCACTTTCCAATCCTATGGATTGGCCTTTTTTTTTTAAATGCTCCTTTTGTCTTTGTAGAAGGACTTGGTGATTTCAGCTGATCTCTAAACTGACAGGTACCAGCCCAAACTCTACTCCAAAGTGTTTCCAGCAGCTTCCAGAGCTGTCATCTTGGCTTGAACCCAACCGGCTAAAACTCAGCCCTGAAGCTTTTGGCTATGACAGAATGTATTTATTTTGTATTTAAGGAATAAGCTAATTAATTTTTTTAGACCTTGCTGAATATGAGACTCTTCCCCTTATTGCTGGCAGTACTTACAATGGATCCTTTAATGCTTTTTACACTGACCAAAAAAAAAACGAAAAAAGAAAATTAAAAAAAATCACAGCTTTAGCTGAATAAGGCATTTCCTAATGGTGGTACAGGACCTGGAAGCATTAGAGCTAATTGAACTTACTGTTCTTGGAGTAGACACACAAAGGTCAGGTTGTCTTAACAGCTTGTAGTCTGTCAAGCTGTATTTGTTCTTGGATACGTACAGCAGTCCTTTCCACCCCAAGCAGTAATGACTCAGTGTACCCAGCTCCAAGAACCCTTCTTGAGAGCCAATCCCTTTCTCGCGCTCTACTAAAATAGAAAAAGGCAGGCAGCAAATACCGGGGATTTATTCCATGAGTTGCCACAGACTGGGGACGAGAAGAACAATTATGTCATCTGCATTAATTCAGGCTGCCTGCCTTGGCACCACGTGTTTGGCGCAGGGCGTCTCACCCCCCACAAGAGCTTATCTGCTGCTTGTTATCCAGTCAGGTAACTCAAGCAGGACAAGTTGCCTTGTAGGGAATTATTTTGGTGCCTTGGGGTTACCACTGGTCTGGCATCTCCCAGCTGCCAATAAACACCTTACTTCTGAAGTGAGATCTGGCAAGATGACCTGGATTTCTGACTGACAGACACTCACTTTGCAACTTTAAAAGCCGCACCAAACTTTCACAAAGTAGAAATCTTCTATACATTTCCCTGGAAACGTGTGGAGCTTTTCCTGTGAGTGGGGGACACTGCTTTGTGGTTACTCCCAGGGGTAGAGTGAAGGAATCTGTCCATTACCATCATTCTGTTGTAAATTACATTTGACTCCTAATCAATACTATTTCTTTTGCTGGCTTTATTATAGGTACCTTGATATCGTGCACTGTTTTATGTTATGCTGTAATCTGCTAGTAGTTCTTTTAGTTTATACTGTGCAGTAACTCTGATTAAGATCTTTCATCTGTTATCTCTTATCTGCTTAATAAAGAATTAATTTTTTACAAATAGATCCGATTTGCCATCATTAGAACTTGTGGGCCAGAGCAATTCCTTGAAGTGTTGCCAAAATTGGAGGCCAAGGCAGGGCTTGTCTGAAGCTGCCGCTCTCCCTGTGACAGTGTTCCACATGCATCAGGTACAAATAATTCCCTTAGAGAAAGCCATCACTGAGGAAGGAAAGCAGCGTGGATTGCAATGCAGCAAGATGAAAAACCTTCTGCTCTTTCAGTAATCTCCACCCATTTTCTATTACCCTTTCTGTTAGAAATAATGAAGTAAAGTATAAAGTGCCTGGCTCCAGCTTCCAGGCATTGATTCTTGTTATGTTTTCTCTCTGCTGCATTTCAGAACTCTGAATGTTCAGTATTCTCCTGCAAGCACAGTACAAGTACAGTGTAATAAACTTCCCTCTAAATCTTCATTCTGATAAGCTATACACACTTCTACTTTTCTCACATCTGCTATTCTTTTCAACTTGGGGTTTTTTCCATATCCCTTTTGAAATGTGGCAGAAAGAGGTGCCTGTTCCTGACCATTCAATGCAGAATTAAAACCTTTTCTTGCATCGTCAGGGGGACTCACCTTTCCTGGATTTCTACTGGGTGGAATTGAGAGTACTCAAGGGATTATATCTAAAGATATGGGTCTGAAGTTACAGTAATGTAATAACAGGTAAAAAATGGCAAGATAACACCACAGTCATAAGCTTCAATAACAGTGTTAAGGAATCTTGGGAAAACTGATTCTTCCCTTTTTACTGTATCACAGATGTGGAGAGACTCATCCCCAAAGTCTCTCACTTAAAGAGATGCTTTAGCTGAGCAGTAATTAATCCTCGCACATGCAACATTCAAGATCAGGACACATCACTGGCAACCAGAGGAATTTATTCCGTTCCTGCTTAAGTCACCGTTTCTTTGGGGCTCCCTTGTAAGTCCCAAAGTCCCTTTCTTGGCCCTTTTGAACCCTTAAGAAAGATTGATCTGGTAACTCAATCTCTGCACTTGCAATTGCTAAGTTGATTATCTTCCCTCACAGGTCTGAAAAGGCATTATTTAGCTTTCTTCAAACTTTAACTCCCCCAGATTGTCTGAGAAGCTGCCCCTTTCTTGAGCTATTTCTGTTCCAGCCTGACAGGAACAGTAACTAAAGCACAGGTCTATTGATTAAATATCCTTATTTTTTTCCCCTGCAACAGCCTAAGGCATTTAATCAATATGGCAATGCCCCATATCATGGACCAGAGATACAATATCCAGTGATCATAAACTGCTCCAAGAAGTGGTATAAAGTGATTTTATGACCTGACACTTGCTAAAACATCCATTCTTAGTGGAATAGATACATGCATTTCCTTCAGCAAGCCAGTTACATAAAAGGAGCTGAACATCACACTGAGCAGCTGAATCACAGAAAAGACCCCTACAAGATTATGATTTCACATACATCAAAAGGAAACAGATTTTGCTAAAGCATTTCTATACAAAATGTCATTTATTTCTTGAAAGTGATGCACAAACACTTCCCAGGAGGAGAAGGACATAGCAGTCTATCGAACATTTTTTATATGAATCCTCTTCCTATAACCCCTGAACTGCTCACAAGCTTATTCCTTTTTGAATTTAATTCTCCTCACAACCTTTCTTGGGAACTGGCTGGTATATTTATCCTTGGGAATGTAGAGCTGATTTGTGTTAAAATAGTTTTTCAATACAATAATGCCACTCAGGGTCATTATTCTTGAGGCTTTGTAGAAAACAGGGAATGCCCTACTGCAGATATACCCATTTCTACTCAAACAGGCAAAAAACCCCAAATTAACTAAATAACAGCACTAATAACTTCGAGGCAAATAATGGGAATAGAATAGTGGCAACTGTTACAAGTGAAAATACCTATGAACAAAATAATACTTTACTTTTTTCCACTCAGGGAATGGCTAAAAAATTGACTTTTTTTGTGCCACTGTTTAAGACCATGTGTCCATGTGGCAAGAATTTTAAGTGGTCAGAGGACACAGTCTTTTGTCAATGTCCTAACTTCTTGGTTGGAGTTTGGCAACTGAGACTAATTATAAAAACTCAGTGGTCATCAGCAAAACTCAATATTCATCAGCTCAAAGCTCTTGAAAAATTAAAGGACCAATCAATTTCTGTGGAAATCTTAGGAGAGAAGCCAGGGTTATTCATCTTATATAGGATCCATGAAAGACTGGGAAACAAAAGTTACTCTGGTGGTCACTACTAAAATCTGCTTTTTCCTGAAGTTTGTCAGTCATTTCATCAGTAAATCCATGAAAAATAAACTCAGTAATTCTCAGTCCTGACCATCCTCATGACCCTGTTCTAAAACAGTAAATTTTTTGAAACTTCTTCGCTCAGTCCTATTTGGCTATGAGGAAAGATGCATATTTATTACATTCCTTCATTCCCCACCATCTCCTGTTTCAGGATTTTCAAGGCAAAAATCTCCAGGATTAAACCTGATTTGTTTGGTCATAGCATGGATTGTCTATTTGAGGTACCTTGTGCTAGAGAGCAGTTTGGGCTATGAACCAAACAGTTCAGTGTGTCAGATTCAAAGCACTCGGCAGTAAAAATCTAAACCCCAGGTGATTAAACAACCAGGGTAAGTCACTGAATCCTGAATTAGATCTTTTAAAAAGGGGAGGACCTTCTAAAGACACTGATCTTTCTCAAGTGTTTATCAAGCAGAGCTTGAGAATTGGTTTAGCACAGGTTCAGAGCAAGATCCATGTTGCCAGCCTGACCATCTCCACACTCCTCAGAGCCAGGAAAAGTTTATGGATGCTTTTTGGATATTGACTTGTTTAGTTGTTTGTTTTTTGGTTTTTTTTTAATTTTATTTTAGCTGTTTACTGTAGGATAATGTGATTTTTTTAGAGCTCTGTAACATAAATATTAAGGTGTTTTGAAAGATGTTTAAATGAAAATTTCTGTAATTGAAAGTACCACAACAAACTTTGGAAGAAGGATTACAGAAATCATGGAATCATGAAATGGTTTGGGTTGGAAGAGATCTGTAAGATCAGTCAGTTCCGAATCCCCTGTCATGGACTTCCACCTTCCACTATCCCAGGTTGCTCCAAGCCCCATCCAACCTGGCCTTGGACACTTCCAAGGATGGGGCAGCCACACCTTCTCTGGGCAGCCTGTGCCAGGGCCTGCCCACCCTTACAGTAAAGAATTTTTTCCTAATATCCAATCTAAACCTATTCTCTTTCAGTTTGACTCCATTCTCTCCCATCCTGTCACTCCTTTGTAAATAGTCTCTCTCCATCTTTCTTGTAGGCTCCCTTCAGGTACTGGAAGGCCGCAATTAGGTCACCCCAAAGCTTCTCTTCTCCAGGCTGAACAACCCCAACTCTCCCAGCCTTTCCTCACAGCAGAGCTGCTCCATCCCTCTGATAACCGTGGTGCCTCCTCTGGCCTGGCTCCAGCAGCTCCATGTCCTTCCTGTGCTGGGCCCCAGGGCTGGGGCAGCTCTGCAGGTGGGGCCTCACCTGAGTGGAGCAGAAGGGCAGAATCCCCTCCCTTGACCTCCTGCCCACACTGCTTTGGATGCAGCCGCTGTGCTCTGGTATTTATTTGGCCCACCACAGTGCCTGGAATAAAAAACTAAACCTCTTTCCTTACTGCTGTTCACGGCCTTAGAAAATATCACCTATTCTGGATAAGGAGGGAGTATTGATATCCAAGTACAGGATGAATGAGAAACAAAATAGAGAGACCGTGACTTCCTTCAGATTATTTATGCAGTCATTAGGAATGCTTAAGGAAATATATCTACACCTATATATGTAATTCTTAGGCTGATGTGATAAAAGGTTGAAAAACTATGCACAGTGCATTCACATTTTACTTGGAAAGACCTCTTGTTTCCTTCAGACATTGTGCAATAGCTCAAAATGTTCCTTTCTACCCCACCCTTATAATTATTGTGAAGGAACACACTGATTAAAATTTTTTCAAGGTCATTTTCATATTTTGCATTAATGTTTGCATATAACAGAAACATCCAACCACTGCTTCTGAAACCAGTGGGACAAAAGCATGGAGATTTGAAGAGACTTGACAGGAAACCAGTCCTCTGCTTTTAAAGGAGAAAAAAAACAATAATTAAATGTGCAGTTCTCATAAGCACAGTAGGGATAGTACACAATTCCACAAAAGTACAAATTTATAAAAATCTGATCAGCTGAATGACATTTGCAAAAATGCTGCCTTCAGGGGAGTTCTGATTTGTTAAACACCCTTGTAGATTTTTATGAAATACAGTTCCTCATAATTTAGTTTGATGCACCTGAAAATTAAAAGTGTAATCACTTCTGGGAGGTGGCTGTTGCTGGTAACAATAAGTGAAGTTCTGCTTTTACTGCCCTGAAGATACACTTGGAGTAAGTTCTAATTTCAGCATTTAGTCCAGTTTACAGTGGAGTAAGTTGGAGTCAAATATTACAGAAGAACTGTCATTTAAACCTCCAAAAATCCACTACTGACAGAAGGATAAAAAAAAAATTAGAAAAAAAAAGGAGCAAAACAAATTTAAAAAATAGTCCTATTACTCAGATTTATTCTGGAGTGAAACTGGGAAAACTGAGACTGAAATTTACCTTTCTTCAGCTCTAAATGTAACTACAGAAACCATCCGTAGTTTGGTTTGGTCACTAGGTCTGGACACACAACAGCAAACACCTCTTCAGATAAGGAGAAGGAAATCTATTCTAAGCTGTATTTTCTGGACCATTCTTTGTTAGGAGGTGGGCTCAGCTGGAAGTAGACTTTGTTTTTAAGATATGATTGTGAATGCAAAGAAGCAGAAACAGCTATAAATACGGAATTTCCGTGAGGAAAGAAAGGAGCTACAGGATAAAAGAGAAAGGAGCAATTGTTTTAATCCTATTAAGAGCCTGATTAATGCAATTAAAGAAACATATTTCAATTAGGCCACGTTTCAAGCTGCTTTACTCCAAGGCACTTCTCCCTGAGGTACCACCCTTCAGCATAATAGCTATGACATCGAGGTTGGCACTGGCAGTACAATCCTTCTGCCCCGTTTATCCAGCAGGAATTCATTTTTTTTTCATAGTTTTGATAATTTGGGCCTAAAGGATTTAGACATGTGGAACAGGGATATAGGTAGGTTATATCACAAATTCACATTTCTTCATTTCGGGAAAAACACACGCCCTCAATGTTCTTTTGTAAGGAGGCTGCAGAGCAAACAGAGGAATAGTTTTTATGTTTTCCTGTTTGAGGAAGAGGAAGGAAGATTTTTTGGGGCTGAAACCCAGCCTTGGTAAGGCAGACTCATGCCAGGGAATCATGGCTGTGGCCAGGATTGGGGTTATGGGATGAAGGAGCAATGGGCACCAGACTTAAAGAGAAGGCAGGTGCTTGTTTGCTCAGTGAAACTTTCAGGAAGGTCGGGGGAAATTTAGACTATTTTGTTTGTGAAGCTCCCTGCTGAATCTTGAACTACAGAAAAATAAGGCAACTGTGCAGGGAGAAGGAATAATTCGTCCTGGATTCATCCTGGGTTCATGAAAACCCCAAAATCACCCCATACCCACAGAAAACACCTTTTCAATTCCTAATTAAGTTTGGTACTCCAGAGATCATTTGGTAAAGGATGTCCTTAATATTCCATGGTATAGGGAGAGCTGGAATCTCCTGAATTGCATTTTCCTGTAAAATTAAAAACGGGATTTAAAATGTGAGATGTGGACTTTCACATTATCACCCCCGAACTCTCCCTCAGTATGGGGTAAATATCTGTAGAACTTCACTAATAAAAAAATAGGAAATGTTGATTGTGAATGAGAGGAGAAAAAAAACTTAAGTGATGAAATATCAAGGTACTTCCTTCTTCCTAAGTGCTTCAAAAAGACACATTTTGTCATTGACTCATCCTGTTCGTTCCTCAGTTTGAGGTAGATTGAGAGAAAAAGCACGAGGGGAAGGCAGCTTTTCACCCTGAAAAGCAATTTTCTCTTTGGCTTGGAAAAAAGGAAGAAAAAAAAAATAACAAGAAAGAAAGAAAAGTGAGAAACAAAGCTATGCACAAGTTCAGTCCAAGAGACCTCACAGACCTGGGAATGAAAAATTTTAAATGAACCACTGATGCGCTCTGATGGAGAATGCTATAGAGGAGAAAAAGAAGGAATAGAAAACAAACAAACAGGAGCGAGTTTCGGTGGGAGATTGGCTTGTTGCCAAGGGCAGCATCTGCAGAACAAGAATTAGAAGGGCTACCTCACACTCAGTGCTTCTGGGTACTGGACGCTCACCAGCTGAGGTCATGAAGACATCTTCCCCACAGGGCATGGATGTGCACATCCGAAGCTCAGTGGATTTTTCATGCATTTGTTCAGAAAAAAAAAAAACCCAAACAAGAATTCCATAAAGGAATTGAATGTAATTGCTTATGTTAGGCAACTTAAAAAATGTTGACAGCTGAGCAATGAAAAATTCTCCTCAAATAAAGGAAGAGTTATAGCAAAGTTGGTCATGCTCTCCTGCCCTGTGTTGGTGAAGGTAGAGATGCCTAAGCCTTGACTACAACATTAATGTAAATGCAAGAAAGACAAAAAATTCAACGTTTGTGTGGCGCAGCTATTTCAGATCTGAGGAACATTTTCTACCACACTGCTTAAATCTGTCTGTATTTCTCCACCAACAACCAGCCCTGTTGGTTTGTGCGGTGGGAAGTGTCCCAATCCATGGTGCTGTTTGTTCTGCATCTGCTGCCTCCATTCCAAACTGGACTTGCTGCTTCCTTCTGCTTTCATTTTGAGCATCAATGGGTCACAGATCGACTTGCGTTGCATGTGGACAAATGAGTTTGGAGGGGAACATCCACACTTATGAAAAGGCTGGTAAAAAAGATCAGCTACAGGTGAAACATTTAGGAAAAGACCGGGAGAAAATATAACCTAGGGAGACAGGCTAATTAATAAATAGCAAACAACCCCATAAAAAAGAGATGTTTGTTTTAATAATTAGTGAATTCAAACCAAGTATGTTAGGCTAACATTGTGGCAGGGGATATTTAATGCTTCACAAAAAAAAAACCACTGTCAAAAAACCGTTCAAGCAATTGATCAGTGTGACAGAGATGGCAGAAGGAAAATTCTCACACAAGTATGGAAAATTCTCATATTTTTCTTTAAAATATGGAACAACCAAATCAACTACAATGAAAGAAGAATGAGACCAACTAATATACTGGAGTACTGCTGAACCATTCCCAGCTGGAGGTGACACAGGGCTTTGCCAGATGTTGGTGGGATGGGTGATGGGCTTTGCAGTACAGTCCTCCCCAGACAGCTACAGAACAGAGCATAAACACAAACACAATCTGAAAAAGAGTGATTAAGACCATGCTGATGGTAGGGAGATTGGAACTAGATGATCCTTAAGGTCCCTTCCAACCTAATCTATTCTATGATTATCACAGGGGAAGTCCCAGGAAATTTGAAATTAAACATTTTTGGTGATTGAAAGGAAACTGAGAAAAATGCAGTTAAAGTAAATCTTGGTTTTGGTTAAAAGTGCTGTGTTTTCTTGACTGTCAATCACATCCAGCATGGACATGCCATGGCAACACAGGAGCAGCACGAACTTCCCTGCACCTGTCACCTTTGGGGTGTAGACATCCATTTATCCATTTAGTGCTGCAGACCCTGTTTTGCCAGCAGTCACTGCCAGCAGGGACATCTACACTGGGAAAAAATAATGTATTGCACTGCCACAGCAGAGCTGAATTGATCTGCAGCTTTTCCCAGGTTGACATCTGACGGTGCTTTCAAGTGCCAGCACATTTTGTTAGTGAGGTGTCAAGCCAGACCTAGCTCAGGGTGCAGCTTAACTGCACATAAATGTACTCAGCATGCTGACAGACTTCATGAACCCACAGGGAGCCACAGAGGCTTTATCCTGGAGAAAAAGAGGCTCAGGGGGGATCTTACCACTCTCTACAACAAGGATGTACCACTCTCTGAAACAAGGATGTAGCCAGGTGGGGGTTGGTGTCTTCTCCCAGGCAACCAGCGACAGGGCAAGGGGACATGGTCTTAAGCTGTGCCAGGGGAGGTTTAGGTTGGACATTAGGAGGAATTTCTTTACTGAAAGGGTGGTCAGGCATTGGAATGGGCTGCCCATGGAGGTGGTAGAGTCACCATCCCTGGAGGTGTTTAAGGAAAGACTGAATGTGGCACTCAGTACCGTTGGTTGACAAGGTGGTGTTTTGTGATAGGTTGGATTTGAGGATCTCAGAGGTCTTTTCTGACCTATTTAATTCTGTCATTCTGAGGTTGGGGTGCTTTGGGGACTTGTGCTGAAGATCTTTTAATAAAGGTTCTTGTCTGGTGTGCTGTTACAGCTGAACTCACACAGATTTTTCAGGCTACTCGGATCATTTCCTGATGTTGCTCTACCCCTGACATATCCCTCCCCATCCTTCATCTTGCTCCAGGTAAGTTCAGCAACTTGGGATCAGCCTTTTCTCCTGGGCAGTTAGTGACAGGACAATGGAAAATAGCCTCAAGTTGTGCCAGAGAAGGTTCAGGTTGGATTTCAGGAAAAAAGTCTTCACTGAAAGAGTGGTTAAACATTGGAACAGGCTGCCCAGGGAACTGGTGGAGTCATCATCCCCAGAACTGTCTAAAAGATGAGCAGATGTGGCACTTTCTCATATGGTCTGTTGGGCAAGGTGGTGATCAGTCAAAGGCTGGACTCAGTGATCTTGTGTTGCGGTGCGTCATGGACAGCAGAGCCATATGGACCAGCAGGTCCATTGGTTTGATACCCCCCCAGCCCAAGAACCCTAGGTCAGGGTGAGTACCCAGAGGGCCGTGCAGAATATGCAAACCTGTACTACCATAATTGGCCACCGCTGTCCTCTCTGTTCTCCCTCCATATATAGTTGTCCCCCTAGAATGTTCTATGGTCCTCCACTCCCTGTTGGCCCATGTTAATCCTCCCCTCCCACCTTCTTCCCCATTGGCTGTGTAGCCCTTTTTCCCGCCTTAGTACCACCCCTATGTCTCTGTACCATTGGCTGTTTCATGTTTTCCCCTCCCCTTCCACTGGGGTATAAAACCCCATGTCAAGTACCGTAATCTCGGTTCTTTGTGCCTGATTCTTCGCCCTCGTCCGTTTGCACTCAATAAACCCTTTTGCCCTCTACGAAGAACCCCCTCCGCTTCTTCTTTGCCTCCTCTGCGCACCCTTAACAACAGCGGATTGGTCAAACCCACGCTGGAGCTTCGCCAATCCTCCTGCGCCTGCGAGCAGCCTCAGTCACCCTTCTCCGTGCAGGGCGAGAGCCCGGCGCTGGTCACCTGCTAGCCGGACAGAGCACCACGGCAATCTTGGAGATCTTTTCCAACCTCAAAGATTCTGTGATTCTGTGAAAAATAAGTCTTCCTTTCCACCTTCTGGAGGTGAGTCCTTTTCTTATTGCTCTCCATCAATAGAGCTAAAATTATTTTGTTTTGCTTGTATTATGAGGAAAGTCTGCTGGCTCCTTACCAGGTCTTCAAGGATTGGAACTGCATTTAGAAGATGGACCACAAAACCCCAGCTGTGAGGCAAAGCTTTACAAGTTTATGCCTGTTTCTCTCTGAAGAACCATCTGTGGGTGGCTACACAGGGGCCAACATTTTTTCCATTTGTGCAAACAAAGCAGGTACACCAGAATTTTATGATCTGCTCGAGAACACCAAATCAACAACCTCTTTCTACTGTTCAATCCTAATTAGTTTCGGATGCTAAAATGCAAGGAAGACCAGAGTAAAGCAATAAAATAACACCCACGCTGCCTGTGGCTGAAGGCAGCGCTGCTGGAAAAGGCTGGGATACGTGTTGGAGAAGTAATCCAGCTCCTGGTATCCACTGGGTGTTTATGGTAATGGTCACGGATGCAGCAGGCTGAAGGCCACAGCCAGCAGCCACTGCAGGCATTTCACTACATCTGGGGCTGGGGAGAGACAGCAGCCAACGTCCCTCAGCTGGTGCAGAAGCAGCATGGTCAGAGTCGGGGCTATATTCTGTTTTCCTTTCTTTATACTGCATTATTCCTGTCTCAATTCCACGATGATTCTCCAGATTTACGGCAACGACTCCAAAAGCAGGCTATGACTTGGTGGCTCTTTTGCTGCATGTGGGAAAGCACTCCAAGTATTTAGAGAGAAACTTAAATTTAAAAAAAAAATTAAAAAGTCAGCTCAACTTTGTCTTTCACATCCTTCTGCTGTTTTGTATTTTTCTGTGCTCTCATTTCCTGCTGCACAGATCAATCTGCTGCCTGGTCTCGGGCATGCTGCTCTCATTTCCAAATCCTTGGACCTTCAGGTCTTACTTTATGGCTTGCTGCTGATCCTCTGCTATGTTTAAATCCTCTCTAAATGCAATACCCAGAATTCCATGTCTTTCTTGCCAACACAATTCGGCTTTATGCAAGCCGTACCTATATTCAGCATTCTTTTTCTCTCTACAGTGAATTTCCAGGTAGGTACAGAAATACATCATCCCACTTTTGTCCTCCAGCATATCTGTTTCTAAAAGTTGTGAATTCTACTTGCCATTTATAGAGGCTTTCAGACAATTAATGACCATCACCTTTGTGATCATGGTGGAAAAGATTTGTTTCCATGTGTTATTTGGGATTAGTCTCTATCAGAGCCCAAGGGTCCAAGTAGCACATCAGTCCCCTCTTCATTTTGACTCTATTATCTCTTTTAGCACCAAAAAAACCCCGTCTTATCAGATTAAGAATTCCTTTCGGCCACGGAAAAGTAGCATCAATAGTAAAACAGTTATTCGATACCCTCACTGATCACACTGCAGCTATTTCAAAATCTATGGGTCGAAAAATGTTTCTTCTCTTTGTAAATACATCCCCAAGAAACCAACAGAAAAAAAAAAAACAAAAAAAAAAAAAA
>VZTD01000783.1:784775-983625 GCA_013397725.1 Rhagologus leucostigma | reverse complement strand
AAAAAAAAAAAAACAAAGCAAAAAAGCACTGAATCAAAAAAGGAGAACACAAGTTCATCTGACTGCACCATCAGAAATAAAATTAGGTTTCTCACAGCACAGCTACCAGAGCTCGTGAACACTGGGCTCAGCTTTCTCAAAAACCATTCAAAGTGATGAGTAAATTTATGCACCCCTAAGAGAATTTTTATTTTGGTTTGCCAGGGAGCTGCAAGCCCAAGCTGCTCTTCCAGGCTTCCAGGGAGGACAAACCAGGAGAGGGAGTGACAGGAAGGGAATCTGGGGCAGCACCCTCACCACCAAGGGCTCAGCCCCACAGCACCCGAGCAAGAGCAGAGCAGGTCCAGTGACAGAGATCAGGGTCAGCCCAAGGGTCAGGGACCTCCAGCGAGGAAATACAGGAGATCCAAGGCCAAGACAGAGAGACAAACGAGTGAGTTGGGTCGGGTTCAATGTGGTGCATGGGCAAGGAGGGCAGGGTAATGGCAGAGCTCAGGCAGGGACCAAGAGCAAGGGACTGAATTTCAGTGTATCTCCCAGGCAAAGAGGTGCTGCTCCCACGCAGGCACCTCACAGCTCTGTAATCCAAGGATGCAGAGGGGTGTGTATCAGACCTGGCATAAACCATGGTCACACAAAACCCCAGGGGCAAGGGGAAGACAAGCAGAGAGTGTCTGTGCACGAACTTTGGCACAAAGCAGCTGCTTCTGTACTCATAACTCAAAGAGGGATGAGGCAGAGGCACAAAAGGTGGCTCTTCATCATCCCAGCTTGTTTTGGGTGCATCTTTGTCTTATTCTCCCAAGGAATGACCCAGGTCCTGTGTAGCAATGGCAGTGACCGTTCCCAGCGAAGTGTTTGGATGCTGTCCTCTTTCTGCACGGGAGATGTCCCTGCTCGTTGCAGGGGGTTGGATTAGATGATGTTTGAAGGTCATTTTCAACCCAAACCACTCTATGTTTCTATTTCATAATTTAATCATGAGGATATAACCAGGCCTTGGATTCACAGGACAGCCCCCGGCCTTATTTTATTCAGCAGTAGGGATACATTCCCTCCTGAATTCTACCATCACATTCATTTTCCCTCTTCCTACAAATCCTCCTTATTTCCAGCCCTGATGCTAATCAAACATAACCAGAACTCAGAATTCCAACAGCTCGTTAAAGTGAAATGTGATGATTATCTGTTACCCTTAAAGGAGAGTACGGTGCCAACCCAGCTCCCACAAATATCAGATCAGTGCCTGTGTGGCTCAGCCGCCTCATCCGAAGGACTACGGAGGACACACACCATGATTTAATTGACTACACTGCTGTGGAAATAATTTGGAGAACAAATCTGGGACACCTGGAAGCCATGTAGAAAATACTTGGCTAAAGTGATTTACGGGATTTAATGGCTTTAAGCTGAAGGAGGGTAGATGTGGATTAGATATGAGGAAAAAATGCTTCCCTGTGAGGGTGGGGTGGCCCTGGCACAGGTTGCCCAGAGAATCTGTGGCTTCCCCATCCCTGGAAGTGTCCAAGGCCAGGTTGGACGGGGCTTGGAGCACCCTGGGATAGTGGAAGCTGTCCCTGTCCATGGCAGGGATTTGGAACTGGATGGTTTTTAAGGTCCCTTCCAACCAAAGCCATTCTGTGGTTCTAGGATTTGTCCCCAAGAGCCAGTCTAAGCAAAGCTGACAGAAAATGCTGAGTCTTATCACCTTTGTCAAACTAAATCAGTGATTTTGGTCCCTAAAGCAGTTTCCTAACAGGAACGCATTTCTTTGGAGGGGAGAAGGCAGGGGAGGAGGAGAGGATGAGAATGAAAATCAAAGAATGATTCACGACTGCAGCATTTTCTGATTAGATAATGACGGTTTGTGATACAATATGAACATGTCCTGTTTACATTGGACCTTGCAGCGTGATCTGACAGGCAACAGTAAAAGCAATTATACAAACACCATTTCTGAAATATGTTTCACTAGATACTGCTACAGATATCCAGTGCTAGAGACTCTAAGATCTCCCCCAGAAAGTATTTCAATCTCCTTATCATTATACAGCTTTTCTTAATATCAACCCTGATTCTTTCTTGCTGCAGCTTAAGTCCATTACTTCTTGTTCTTCCCAACTGTAATAAACAAAAAAAGCAGTGATTATTCTTTTCCCCTTTGCAGCACACTTTTATGTACCAAGAGACCTTTATCTTCAACTATCTTTTCTTTTTTAGCTTAAGCAGCTCTCTCTGTAATGTCTCCTCTGCAGCCTGGCTTGGCAGCTCTCGGATCACTCCTGCTGCTTTCCCATGCCCTCAATAACTGCCCCATGCCTCAAAGTGAGTGCCCAGCACCAGAGAGAAGATTAAAGTGGCCTATTCTAATGTAATGAAGACTCACACAAAAGCCACATTAGGATTAATTAATTTAATAGAGAATTAAATTAATTAAAGCCGCATTAAAGTCAAATTAATTAGAGAATTCGTTTTTGAGGAAACTAAAGCTTATGTTCTCAACCCAGGCATAATAAACTGCCTTGCAATGGGATCTCTCCAGCTCAGAGTGTCTCACTCCCACCCAAACACAAACATCTGGATATGAGATGCCCTGCGGGATCTGGCACATCCACGCGGACCTGAGGGATACAGCACAGGCCACGTTTGAGGCTGTAACAGACCCCAATCACTGACCCTATCTTTCAGTAGCCATATCAAATCAAAATGCTTCCTAGATCTCTATCAAGATTGTAGGGTACCTGGGCAACACAGCCAGTGATGAATTCCTAATTTGGATGCACCCAAAGTTAGTTGAGGTGGATCCCACCTCATGCATCAGCTGAGCTGTAATGAATTCCATGTTCATGTTCATTGCTTGTGGCAAAGAAAAGCAGAACTTAGATTTTCTTCTGCTTGAGATGTAAGGAAGCCATGCTGATAGTCACCAAAAATTAGATTTAATTGTTTCTTCACTAGTTTCAGATCTATTTAAATCTTGCCTGGATGGGGAGAAACATGTCTCAGCATTAACAAGATTACAATCCCTCAAACTAGATCAAGATTAGCATCCTTATACTCCCCAGTATTCAATAATAAAGCCTTTTAAAGGCACATCTGGGAAGAGTCAGGGAATGCTTGGAGACTGTGAGTAGAATTTAAGATTTCTCTGCTTAGAAAAAAATAAACTTACCTGCATACTCATGAATTCTCCCCAGTCCCATTAAATCAGCAAATGTGATCTGTGTAGTGGATAAAGCTCTATTCTCCTTCCATTAATGTGCCTTTGACATCAGTGAAACTTTTCTTTAAACTCTTAACCAAAAAAAAAATGTTTCAGGAAAAGGGTAATATCCACTGGGACGCACTCTAAAGAGGAAAGATAAATACGAATAGAGTTTATTTTGCTTTTTATGTGTTTCAGGTCTATGTAAGAAAAATGTCTTCTACAGTAAAAAGAACTGATGCAAGAATTGTTTCTTGTAAATGGACAGCACTGATGTCTGTAAAAAGGAAGAATGATACATTGTGGCTCACTAGGTAAAAAAGTAAAACTATGAAGAATATACCCAAACCCACTAAAAATGGATCAAATGCAGCAGTTACCGTGACATAAAAATCATAATGAATTTTTGACCTACCAAGTAAATTGTTTTTCCTAGAGTCATCTTAAAAAAAAAAAGTAGTAATGAAGTTGTGCTGTATGAAGAGGAGCTGGTTCCTGTTGATGTTTCCTAGTCTCCTAAATTCATTCCACAGGAAACTTTAATCCCTTAATTCCCCAGTAGGGAATATAGGAATGACTGAATCTTGTCAAAAGCTTGAGCTGCCAATCCTGGACTCGTAACAGGGTGTGATGTAGAAAAAAATTAAGCGACATCAGAGTTGGCCATACAAGAGCAAGCTGTGGCCCAGCAGCTCCTCCTCTCCTATGAATCTTCTAAAGAAGGACAACCCTCATGTGATAGAATTGTAGAAAATATTTCTCCGAAGACCAGGAAGTCAAGTCTTCCTTTGTCTAAGGAAATCCTTTCTCCTCATAAAAAGAGATATGCAAGGACTCTTTCAAAGTGAAATGAAATCCCAAATTGTTCCACCCCACACAGAACTCCTTGCTTTTCATTCCACATTTCAAAATGTTTTCAAGAGCTTTGCGTGTTGCTGAAGTCAGATTTAGAAAGACTATAATTGACTCTCTTTTCTCCTCTTGAGCACAAATTGAACGTGACAATTCCCATTCTCCGCTTCTGATAGTGCCAGGCCATGACCCGAGAGCTGTGCTACAAAGGTGTCCTACCAGGCCTGTGGTTTCTTTCAGGAATATGGAAAAGACCTTTGATTAAAGTGCTTCCAGGCTTTGTCAAAATGGAAATAAAAGCAATTTCATTTTCTGTAACTTTTTCCTCTTTACATATCATTTTCCCTTCATGATCAATACAGTTATTAAAGCACAACAGGGGAATAAGCATTTACTTTCTCAGCTACTTCCTGACCATTGGAGATGCCCCAGGTTCTCTGCAACATTTAAACACAGCTGGCACAGGTGACATGTGATTTGGGGAGCAACAACAGCCTTCCATAGCAGAAGCCAGAAAGGCAGCAGGATTTCTTACTCAGCACAAAAGGATACTAAATATTAGTTTTTAGGCAAAGAAATCAAACTCTCTCTGTCCAGTAAAGTGCTTTTTTGAAGGTACTTGTCTATCAGCATGAAAGCAAGATCTTCACCTCCCAGGCACTGTTCATCACAGACTGAGGTACAATATCCAACAGAATCGGGACGAACAATCTTCCAGGGGCATGTGAAAGGAAGCTTAGCCTGTCTTCTTCCAGCTGCCTAAATTTTAAGTACCGAGTGTGATGAGATGATGCAATACTGACTGCAGGTCCCTAAACTGTCCTTATGGAAAGAGGAACTGTTAAACTGGTGCTCACCAGGTAAAGCAAGTTAAAAATCAAAACACAGAAATCAGAATATAAATCCCCACAGTAGAACTCAATTATCAGTTTCACTGTGGCTTTGAAAACCAATGTAGCATCTTTAGAGTCACCCAGTGGTTTTGGGTTGGGAGGGACTTCAAAGATCATCTCATTCCAAACCCCCCACCATGGGCAGGGACACCTTCCACTATCCCAGGTTGCTCCAAACTCATCCAACCTGGCCTTGAACACTTCCAGGGATGGGACAGATACAGCTTCTCTGGGTGATATGTGCCAGGGCCTTAACTCTCACAGTGAAGAATTTCATCTTTATATCTAATCTAAATTGACCCTTTGTCAGTTTAAAGCCGTAGCCCCTTGTCCTGCCACTCCAGGCCTTTGTTAAAATTCCCTCTCCAGGCTTCCTGTCCTTTCCCTTTAGGCACTGGAAGGGGCTCTTAGGTCTCCCCAGAGCCTTCTCTTCTCCAGGCTGGACACCCCAGCTCTCCCAGCCTGGCTCCAGAGCAGAGGAGCTCCACCCCTCTGAGCATCTTTGTGGCCTCCTCTGACTCACTGACACCTTAGTGACTTTACATGAAATACCTGAGGACTGGTGACACCGCCTGGACAGTGTCCCTGTGCCAGAAAGGAAAACTGAGCAGGAGAACACTGCTGCCTGCATGTGCAGATTTTCAGCAGAGGTTTCCAGTGCGAACACTGACCAAGCTCGACCATTTTGCTGCTTGATGAGATGTGACAAGCTCACGGCCCAGTGCAATAACACTTCAGGCTACACAGCTGGGACTCAAGGATACTTAAATTCTGTTCCTCATTTTCATGGATCCCAGTTAGGTATACATCTCCAGTGATAATATTCCTAACTCCTTGGTATCCCTAGCCCATTAAGAGATAAGTTTAATACAATTTCTCAAAGCTTTGACCTTTGAGCAGGGCAATTTATTATATGTGCTGCCACTGGGCACAAAGATGAGTCTAAGTGTGGTTTTCCAGTCAGTAACCAAGGATTTCCCTTCACTCCTCTGTTAAATGAGGCCATTAAGAGAAATGTAACTCACTAGTTGCTGCTGCTGCTAGCAAGGGAAAATTGCTTTTTAATCTCTGACCCCTCAAAATGAAATTGTACCCTGGAAAGAGATTCTGTTAAACAAATGAATTAGAAAAACAAAAGGACAGTCTGTGATTTCCTTCTGTCTCTGAATTGTCGGAGATCAGACTTGTTCAGAGCTTTCAAACAGAAAATTCTTGCCTTTGAAATACTGAATGCAGGTCACCACAATCAGTGTAACTGATGTTCTTAAACCTTGACTTGGAACAGTCCCAGTGCTGCATTCCACTGAGGTGAACAGCCAGTAAAATCTGTGTCCTACCTACTCATCTTCTCACCAGAGAAAGACAGACTGATCACCGATGGCTCACCACTAAACTTGCTCTCAAGTCTTTCCTATCACACAGAATCACAGAATGATTTGGGTTGGAAGGGACCTTAAAGATCATCCAGTTCCAACCCTCTGCCATGGGCAGGGACACCTTCTGCTATCCCAGGTTGCTCCAAGCCTTGTCCAACCTGGCCTTGGACACTTCCAGGGATGGAGAAGCCACAGCTCTGGGCAACCTGTGCCAGGGCCTCCCCACCCTCACAGGGAAGAATTTCTTCCTAATATCCACTCTAAATGTGCCATCTGTCAGCTTAAAGCCATTCCCCATTATCTTATCACTCTGTGCCCTTGTAAAAGTTCCTCTCCGGGTTTGTTGTATCCCCCTCCAGGTACCTCAAAGGCTACAGTCAGTTCACCCCGGAGCCTTCTCTTCTCCGGGCTGAACAATCCTAATTCTGTCAGCCTTTCCTCACAGGAGAGGTGCTCCATCCCTCAAAGCATGTTCATCGCCTCCTCTGGATTCCTTCCCTTCTCCACCCATGCCCCTTCCACTTCCTCTTGGAACGGTTTGTGCTTAAATGAAAAATGAGCTCACAGTGGATAATTTTTTTTTCTCCCAAAAATTTCACAGTCAGTGTTTTATAATAAAGGAAAAAAAAAGACGAAGCTACTACCTGGATCAAGCATCTCTCCCTTTTGGATGTTACAAATGAAGAGGTGTTCTGCTGTGATTAAAAATGGCCTGAAAGATTTTACCTTTACACACAGGAATACCCAACGGCATGACATCCAAAAGCTCTAAACAACCCCTTTCGTAATAAATATTTGATCACACAGATCCATTATTTACAGAAAACAAAGAGGTTTAAATAAATGTTGTGGCTCAGACCTTGCTAAGGTTAAGTTGCTGCCTTCACACAGTTCATTTATCACACGGACTGGCGCTGACTCGAACACCACTTCCCACAGAAAGCAGCTGTTTTGTAAATGGCTGGATTAAAATACAGTAAAAAAGCGGGCACAGACAGAAGCTGCTTCAAAATAAAGCACTTAAATCTGAGAACTCAGCCTGCCCTTCACAGGGAGCCAGTGAGCAAGGAAAAAAGGAGGCAGAAGTTTTATCTCAACCAACTGCTGCTGATGAAAGGTCTGGAGCACAAGTCTGGTGAGGAGCAGCTCAGGGAGCCCTGGGGGCTCAGCCTGGAGAAAAGGAGGCTCAGGGGTGACCTTATTGCTCTCTATGACTCCCTGAAAGGAAGGCGTAGCCAGGTGGGGGTCAGTCTCTACTCCCAGGTAAAAAGTGACAGGTTAAGTGGAAATGGCCTCAAGTTGTGCCTGGGGAGGTTTAGATTGGATATTAGGAAAAAGAATTCTTCACTGAAGGCATTGTTAACCACTGGAACAGGCTGCCCAGGGAACTGGGTGAGTGACCAGCCCTGGAGGCATTTAAAAACCATCAAGATGTGTCAGTTAGGGATACAGTTTAGTGGTGGACCTGGCAGTGCTGGGTTAATGGTTGGACTGGGCAGTCTTAGTGGTCTTGTCCAACCTAAATGATTCTATGATTCAATTTAATTTTTGAAAGCACTGCCCCAGACAGGTCTGCTTGCTGCCCAGACCACACTGCCAAGACAGAAGGAGCCTGAGGGAAGGGGCAGGCCTGCAGCAGCAAGGAGTTGCTTTAAGGCTCTGTAGCAATACAGACCATGTCAAGGCACATCTGACAGGAAATACAGGCAAACACCCTTATGCAGGAGGTTTTGAGCAACCAGCAGATTACTGGGATCATTATAAGGGAATGTTTGAGGCAGCAGTGGTGCTGGCAGCCGTGCTTCAGCAGGGGAGGACTGGGAGGTTGCAACTGGCAGCAAAAATGAAAAAGAAAATGGCTTAATGGTAGAGGGAATGGGTGGAATTAAAACAAGTGCTATGGGGGAGAAATTGCTTTGAAGTTGAAGAAATTCAGTCTGAGGTGGAAGCCCCGGCAGAGGTTCCTGAACTGAACTGGTGTGAATGTGTTGCTGTGGACTGAGAAACAGAAAGTAGAGAGGGTCTGCAAACCGGTTTGAGAGATTCAAGCAATTTGTGTAGGATTTCTTTCCCTAACTGGAGTTCATGGTACAGAACCATGAAGACTCTGGATGGCGGCAAAGTTTCCTTCTTCTTCTGAAGAGGATGATTAAGGCTCAGTCGTGTAATTAAACAGTCACTTCAGTAATGGCTTTTTCTTGGAGTCCTTACAGAGCCCCGGGTTCCTACTGCAGCTTTAATTCAGCTCCCATCACTTTCACAAGCAGGAACTGCCAGGACAAAGACTAGCTCTGTAATCCCCCGAATGAAACTTCCAAGTGCTAATTATCCAGAGGAGCTCCAAACTCAGCCACTCTCACTGTGCTGACAGACCTGGACAAACAGCAACACGAGGCTGATTGTTTAAGTTGCATCTTAGAGTTTGCAGTAGAGTGACATTACATCTCTGTCACAAATCTGCTGTATGAGCACAGGGCCTTTTCTTGTCCTAGGAGATCGCAGAACCACAGAATTACAGAGTCGTTTACAGAAAAGACCTCTAAGCCCACCAAATCCAACCCTTGACTGATCACCACCTTGTCATCTAAGTGCCAGCTCCAGTCATTTCTTGAACATCTCGAGGGATGGTGATTCCACCACCTCCCTGGACAGCGCATTCCAATGTTTGACAACCCTTTCCATGCAGAAATTCTCCTTCAGCCACTTCTCATCCAGACCCTTCCTGAGATCCATTACCCTTCTCTGGACATGCTCCAGCACCTCCATGTCTTTCTTGAAGTGAGGGGTCCAAATTAAGCAGCTGCTCTTACATCAAGATAATCCAACCACGCTGGTCCCCCATGGCTTTGCAGCTGCTGGATGACTGCTGCACATGTCGGGGTGCAATCCCATCATATCATGGTGCCAGCTGGCTGTTAATTATAGAACTAAGGTTAAAATTATTTCATGGCAGCAAAAGACAAGGTCTTAGGGCATATCCATAGTGAAGAGGAGGAGATGATCTTCATTGTCACAATATTTATAAGCAACAAGTGCTTTGAGGGGCTACCATGCCAGAAAATTTCAAAGACTCTGAGAAGGTGATTTTTGAAACTCAGAATTTCTTTTGTTGTTGAAATACCAATGAGTTATTTGCACAAAAGTTGAAGACAGTCCCTTATCAGTGGTCCCCAGGCAATAAGATCTCTGCAAATATCACAGATTTATGAGGCTTTTTTCCTTTAGAGCTCCAGCCTTCAAAGTGCCCCTCTGTGTACCCATGAAAGCCAGACCCAGGAATTGCTTCTTTACTGGAAAAAAACTCATTGTTCTTAGACTACACAAGTGGGTCACTGAACTGCTGTTTGCCTTTGCAGTGCCAGTGAATCCAAATTAGCTTGACTTCCACAGAGGATACGGGGAAGGAAAGCAACCAGCATTAATCAGAGCAACACAAGCAGCTCTTCCAAAACAAATCAGCTTCAGCAGTCAGCACACAGAGTCCTTCAGTCAGTGAGGCCAAGCTGAACTTAGGCCAAACTTTGCATAAGAAAAGAGCAACTGGCTTAATGTGTACCCATGGAGTCTGCGTTGGTTTCTTTTTCTTCCTCTCAATCCATCTGCAGGAAGCTCTGAGCAAAGTGAGCGAAGTAAAAAGCCATGTCTTTAGTGTGATGTCCAGCCCACCTAAACTAAGCTCAAAGGCAGGTTGGGTGTCTAGATATTCCCTTTTTTCCAATAAAGAGACAGGTGACAGGCATGGGATTAAATTTCCATTGAAATATTTGTGGTATAATTGATATAATCTGAATTGAATGGACAAAGGAGGGAACAGACTTGTCCTGAGAGGCAGCCACCAGACCCAACTATGTCAGATATCTCCTGTGATATGAGACGAGATGTGCTGAAAGCGATTTCTCCTCATGAACCATGGAAAGGAGGTTCAGACGCTTAAACACACTTCACCACCAAACACACTCATATTTGGTCCCATAAATTCTTCTCTTCCAGAGAGCAATTTGACGCAAGTTACATTCGGTGTTTTGAGATGTGTGGGATGAATCATTTTCTCTGGGGGCAGGGACAAGGAAATTTCAAGATGCAAATCTGGACTGTTGGTATTAATGGCAGGAGCCATCATTCCTGCTTGGGACCCAAGAGAAATGAGACCCTCACTAAAAAGAAAGGCATTGAAACAAGACCAGTGCAGGAGATAACTTCTACTGGCTTCTCCCTACCAGATTTGTTCACCGCAGTCATTTTTCAAACTCAGATTTTCTAGTGAAAGTAGGACAAAAAAGTAAAATTGTCATGTTTCTGTGACCAACAGGGTTTTCATATGGAAAAAAGGCCTCTGTTCCTCTCTTTGTATCAATATTCAACTCTTCTTGCTTTCATCTGCATTTTGACCCTGTGTGTTCCCACAGATAACACACTGGCCCAGCTTAACTGCTACCTGTAGTAAAAGTAAGTTTAAGCACAAACAATTATTTTGCAATTATAATTTAAAATGAAAGGAAAAAAATCTGCTAATATATATATATAAAAAAAAACTTTATTCCAAAGCTCTGACATCTCCCACTAAATCTTTCAGAGTTTAGATGGGGCTCGTGAGAATTCGCTCCAAGTTATAAAACACTGCTGTTAGCACACACATCTCAAGAGGAAGGAGCACCTTACCAAATTTAAAATGCAGACAAAGGAGCTCAGCATGAAGATATTTACATTTTTTTTAACAATTCTATCATTTCAAGGAACCTAAATGCCTTATTTTGTAGTAGCTAAGGAAAAACTATTTACTGGTGCTTTGTTATGTTAATGTGCAGGTTGGGACTGGTTCTCCGAGTTGTATTGTTGAAGTGACTGCATGGATTACGTGCAAACATTGTGTTAAATAACCAGCCACTTAATCATTATTCCTGACAGAAATCCCTCCATTAAGTTCCGCAGAAGGTCTTAAACTTGAATGTTTCAGCGGTGTTGACATTTCTGATTTCTCAATTTATGCATACATTTGTTGGTAGACTAATAAAACCACTACACAGACTAATAAAAATACTGCATACGCACACACACGTTTATATACATATAAACAGTAATAAATAACAAATGTTTGTAAGCCAGTCTGCATTTACAGGATAATCACACTGTAACGTAAGTAATGAGCAAATATACTCATGAATTAGCAGTTTAACAAAAAGAGGAAAACTGCTCAGTAAGATTTAAGAAACAGTCTGTGCCTTTGATCCCTGAGCAGCACAGATGAGCACAGATGGAATTTAGAGTGCGTAAAGCTCTGGCAGGTCCCTCAAAAGCGGTTCACCCACAGGGCCATCTCGCTGATCACTCTCCCAAACCCCTCCCAGATATTTCCAAAGCAGCCAAAACCAGGCAAACCACCCAGGATGATGACCTGTACTTACACTGCATTATCTTTACGTTCAAGAGGCATCAACATTCGTCCCTACAGCAGCCCTGAGGGCTGTGGGATAAGGGCCCTTCCTGTCACATCGCGGGGACAGTGTCCCTTTGGGTGTAAGACGAGCAGATATCGTGGCACATAACACATGACGCATCACACGCAATTTGACTAGCCCCAGGCCAACAGGCCAGCACTGGAAGTGACAAAAATGTCACCTCATTTTCTGGTCACATCCCAGGGAACCTCATGAAAGAGGTGACAGAGGGCAAGCTGGGTTTACAAGTGTTCGCCTGGTGATCCACACCCAGTAGGGTACAGGACAGTTCCCTGTGCTTCACGGGAAATCTGGATTGCACATTTTCTTTAGCAGCTGAAGTTTTGTAAGTGATATTTGTCTATATGGGCTCGTTTCAAGTGCAAGAGATGCTCTGTTTTCTCACGTACACCAATCATTTCATATTTATGCCCTTAGCAGGGGTTGCCTTGCTAAAACCGGCTGTATCTTTATCCTGATGAACATATTTGAGGAAAAAAGGGCCTCTTGTCTGGGCAGGCTATTTCGGCAGCTCCTGCTGGCTGAAGAAAGCAGATCCTTTAGCCTGTGCTGCATTAATTTTCTGCCTGACTCCTCTTTGACCTTCTTAGCCAAAGTCATCATTAACTCATTTGCAGCTTTGAAATCAGCTCTACAGTCAGGTCAAGTATTAAATTCATTCCAGTTTCATTTTAGACTTCATGTGGTATGTAACAAGTTATTTTCAAAATGAATACAGGATTACATGCAGTGTGACACACATTATCTTGAATATATATACATTAAAAACCAAAATTTAGCTGAAGACTACGCTTATTTTCTGCAATATCAAAGTTCTTCAAAACTCATTACCCAAAATTGGGACAATGTGTTTCACCAGGAAATGAGCTACAGATAATTTTAAAATCACATCACTCCATTACATCAGAGTAAAATACCTGTGAGTGTTACTCCTTTGGTCTGGAGGTTTGCCCCAGATCTTCAGAGCTCGTTGTGTCCAAGGACCAACTAACAGGCACTATATGCTCTCACAGACCTCAGCTACATTTTATCAGAACTCCAGACACATGAAAATCACCAGTTAATGCTTGAGGAAAAAAGAAAACTAGCAGGCTTTTTTCTGTCAGTCACAACGCAATGGATAAGAATTTTTTCTTTGTTCATTCCCCCACCCCTCTTCATCCCTGGAAAGTACTAACTATAACCATCGAAGAGGTCTTTCTGGGCAAGCTGTTTTCGAAAAGATTAATGTTTGTGTGTGTGTGTATGCGTGTGTGTGTTTTATTCTTGCTCCAATGAAGAAAAAAAAAAATCAGTTCATAAAAAAATCCCTCAAATTGCCTTTGAGAAGTGCTGAACACCACCACCACCACCACAGCCATTATTCACCAACCACATCATGTTGCTTGACAACTCAAGTTGTTTTCCTAAAGTACTGCTGCCTGATTACAGGGAAACACACCAAACAGAAGCGCATATGCACTTAAATGATGTGCTTTTTATGGTGTCTTTCCAAGAACAACAGTAGCTAATTGTTGACTTTCCTACTGGGAAATGTCTGTTTAATATGCAGATCTCTTAATGACTACTCTAAAGTAAATTGTCTGTGCTACGGTAATTTAATCTTATATATATATATATATTTATATATATAAAGAAGTTTAGCTCCTACATAGAATATGCTTTATCATCTTCCCAGGGAGCACAAATCCATGTGCCCAGTGGTTCAAAGCTGCCAGGTGTTTTGTTTCTTGTAAATACTTTTCCTGATAGCATTTGTAGGGTTTTTTAGTCCCACTTACTTGGTGCTGACTTGCTTTTGCCAACTGCTCGTTGGCTGATTCTACGTTAGAAGAAGAGGTCTCAATGTTGGCTTCAATGCTATCTGCAAATTAAAAGAACAGAAGATAATTACAAGGTGCAAACCAAAAACAAAGGCTTTACACCAACAGCAATTCAGCAATTTACTCGTGGGCATAAAGAGAAGAGCAGCCCCTTGTTTACGACCTGTAGTTCTGCAGGGAAGTAGGACCAACGCTCATTTTGATGAACATCCAACCCATCAGTCAGAGGCAGGATGACTGACAGCTCTCCATGAGTTCCCTGACAGGATGGAGGTTACCTCTCATCCCATTCCCACTGAAATCAATGGGAAGAGTGACAGGGAATTCAAAGGAAAGCAGCTCAAGAGTGATAAATTGACTAGAATAGAGTTAAATTTTAGAAGGGGCATGGCACCTGAAGTTATCTCGTTATTAGAGCTCAGGGATAGGATTCATCTGGGTCCATGTGGATTATTGACCATGCTCAGGTATCTGTTCTTGATCGAATCACCTCAGACAATATCACAGAGAGCAAATCCATGGTGTGGAATTCCTCCCACTCTCCAGGAGCTGATCAGATTAAACAAACCACAAGCCAAACTCCTGGACCACATTTCCAAGCTGCAGTGGAGGTCTGTAAAATGGCTCAGATTGAGACAAAGTGCTGGAATCTAAAATTAAGGGAGAGGAATCTCACCCTACATTGCTATGTCTGGCACTGGGGGAAGCCTGGAAGAACCACAAGGAATCAAAATGAGACTGGAAAAGAAGGATTATCAACTACACATCACAACCAGAAGGTCCCCACTTCCATCAGAAACAAATATTAGCTTTCACTCCTGACTGTGCTTAGAAAGCAAGGCACCTATGGTATAAAACCTGCAAAAAAGGGGTTGTTTTTCTAGCAGAAATCTTGGAAATCTTGACCAGCTTGTCCCCCAAGAGATGTGCAACCAATAATTTCTGGCCACAGTGGAAGAGAATGTGCCCTTGTTCTGTTTTTGGGTGGTTTTGAGTACAAAAACACACCATGGAGTGCATGAACATGATCAGGAGAACTCAACCTCATGTAGAAATTGGAGAACAAGGTCCCAGAGATTTCTCTAATCCTTAATAAAACCAATGGAAATTCTTCAATTAATAGTATCAGGAGTTGGATTAAGATATGCCACAAAAGATTCAAGTAATTTATTCTTTGATTGCAAAGGAAAGAAGAGGAATTAATCTCTCCACTTTTGTGGTGGACAAAGAAATGAGGGTTTGCAGATAATTTGTGGAAAGGAGCTGCATTCAGGTTTTGCCATTTTTAAATGAAACAGCGTTAAAGTCTGTTAATGTAATTATGCACTTATAATAACTCAAAATAAAATAAATTTTAAAAAAAGCAAAGAAAAGAAAAAAGAAAAACAAAAAATGCAAACGAAAGAGAAAAAGAGCAAAACCCCAAGTGCCTAATCAATGTAACAGAACTTGCTCGCGTATAATGCTTCTTGGGATCTTAACGCAGACACCCTTCACTGCTCAACATCTCTTAAAGGCTGATTTGCCTCAGAAAATTAATCATTTAGGCAGAGAGGAGCTACAGAGGAGAAATGTATTAAATATATCCTTCTAAAACAAGAGTAATCTGTCTGTGCTTCTCCTGGGGAAGAAGGAAATCATAGAGGCAGCTTAATTTAGCTTCCTTAAAAGGCCCTCCAGAGGAACCCAACGCTTTCCGCTGCCTGTGGGGAGGCCTGAGGAGATTTGCCTTCATTAGATAAAACTAAACACTGTGCACACCCTCTTAGTGCTCCACGGAATGGGAGAACCATACCTGAGGCACCGTTTTTGCAAACATCATCTATGTTTTCCCAGCACAGGCTTTCCCACGTAAGGAGGTGTGCTACATGTCCTGTATGAGTCGATGGGATGTTACAGAGAGAGGCTGGACCCTGGTGGAACTGTTTCTGCTCACTCATTCTCCCAGTGGGGGAATAGCAGCCTTGGAATAAGTGAACCTCCCATTTAAATTCTATTTTTTGAAGCAACTTGTAATCTGGAGGCACAGAGGAAAAACTAAAATAAAAAAAAAACACTAAACCAGCTCTAAAACTCTACAATAATGATATGTCAATATTTAAAGCAATTTAACTAGATATTCCTGCTGATTAACATGGGAAAGTGAGGAGAGGGAAGAGAATTTGGCTCAAATCACAAAGAAATAAGCAGTAAATCAATAATGTTAGTAAGTCAATGATGAATATGTCACTGACAGACATTTCAGTGAATCTTTGCTGAACTAGTGGTGGTTCAGGACTCACCTTGGCCACTTTCAGGCTCCTTGCCAAGGTACCTCGCTTGGGGATAGAGAGACAAGGGTGGTGGGATCCTCGGGAGGCTGAAAAAACCTGCTGGAGGGATCTGCCTTTTCCTTGCCTTTTGGCTTTGGGATGAAGGGACAGTGCCTTTGTTCCCAAGCAAATGAGATAACCCAGCCCCATGTCTGGAATTTCTCAGAGAAACTGAATCCCACGACAATTTTCTGCCTTCGGACTCTGGTGACAAATTTATTGTACAATTTGAAAACAAAAATCCTAAGGGGATGCGATCGACATTTCGGTAAACTGAGGGACAGGGCTGCACCAAAGCAGATGGTGATTGCAACCAAATACATCGGAGAATTAGGAATATATTTACAACTTTTCATCTAAAACACAATCTTGCAATAGGAGTAGTGAAGGTGACAGAACTAGCCAGGTTTTAGATTCAATTCGTTGTGATTTTATGACACATTTATCACACAGAGATGGAAATAATGATGACTCCAAGAGGTATCTTTCAACCATCCAGCTATTTGTCTGTGTCCTGAGATCAAGCCCTTCTAATGACCAACAGGAATCTTATATGGGAAATTACTGTAGTGACAGTGGCTGGAGTGGGGGTTTTGCCCTAATCTTTCAAGGAATCACTCATATGACCTGAATTTTACAGCACCAACAATGGTTGGTTTCACGAGGCAGAATTTCAGCTAAACCGCTTGAAAGACAGGAAAGTGAGCTTGTGAATGAGAATTTTTAAATGCTTCCACTTGGCAGTAACCAAAATGGGCCCCTTCAGGTTTTCATAGTATGCTTTTATTTTTAGCACTTTGATAAGCTTAACCCTCTTTTATCGCTGCAACTTCTGGCTAAAAATAATCAATATAGCATACTGAGAGGCACAATAAAAAGAAGAAGGGAAAAAAAAAGGGGAGTATTTTGGTAATGCATAAAGGTTTCTCTCCTAATTAAAAGCCAAGTTTGGAGGGAAATTGCTTTCAGCGTGAAAATGAATTTTGCCCATTCAAATTGCCATGTACTTGGAAAGTTTTCAGTGAGTGTCATTCCACCAACAAAAGACCCTCAGGCTGAGTGCACAAAGAACTGCAGATGTTAAAGGGAAGGAAAACTACGACAATTCTTCCAGAGCAAAGTTTAAAATGACTCAGGGTTAGTCATTTGCAAACTTCAATGTAAACATTGAGTTATAAATTCTGCACACAAGAGGATTTATAAAATAATAGTGCTTGTATGTTAAACTCAGGCTAAATGGGTCACACTGGCTTAGATTGGTGCAAGAAAATACAGTTTTCAGCTCTTGAGTCATCAGGAGATATGGTTATTGCTTCCAAAAAAAGGCAGATAGAGCCCACCTTCCTATCTGATTTTAGCAGCTCTCTAATTCTTCCACACAACAACACATCACAACCCTCAGAGGTAAGGACTGAGGCACTGAACAACCAATCAGCACCATTTTCCAGGCAGGCCTGGAAAGAGTGTTTAAAGTACCCTAAAATGTCATAACCTGTTGGTTTTCTCCAGCCAACAGCCCAAATCCCTTGGTCTGAATGAATAAAAGAGGCTACAGGGCAATGGCCGAACACCAGCATAAATTTACAGCACTTTTTCTCCTGACTGATTTATACTGTCCTTGAAACGCATCTCGGAAATGTCAAGCATCTGCTACATATGGATGTTCTGAAAAATGGTACTGCCCTGGCAGAGGTTTGCCAAGCCTGCCAGGATACGTCTCCCAGGGATTTAAAATTCAAACATTGTCCTGTGCGTATCAACTGGAAAACAACAAGTCCTGTCAGAGAATAAGGCACCTCCTATCATCTGCTCGGTGCTAAATGGCAGAGTGCAGAAATATTATCACTATGGCATTTGCAAAGCAATTTGCTGCTCTTTCTTACAGAGACAAGTGGCCTCAAACTCCTGATGTTTGCCACAGGAGAAGAGTCAGCACATGAAGAGTGTCCTGAGGGTGCACGCTCCGGACTCAGCGACCACTGCACACTCTCAGTTACCCATCCAAAGTGTCCTTAATTCCCATAGGATGCTCTCAGATGGCCTGAGATAATCAATCCAAGGCTCTACATTTAAACCCAGAAAATTTGCACACGTGAGGATATTATATCACAGCAACAGACCTGATTAAATTTTTTTTCCTTATCTCCTTCTTTTTATGATTAAAAAAAGTTATTTCAACAAGACGGGGAGGTTTGTGAAGTAACTTATGGGTGCATCAGATTTTTTGTATTCCCCAAATAACCTCTGAAAGTAATTTACAGAGCAAAACAGCTCAAATAGGTTTGAATGGGAAGTTCCAGACAGTTTCCTGTAGCACACCCTTTCTTTTCACAGAATCAGAGAATCATGGAATGGTTTGGGCTGGAAGGGGCCTTAAAGATCGTCTTGTTCCAAACCCCTGCCACGGGCAGGGACACCTTTCACTAGACCAGGTTGCTCCAAGCCATATCCAACCTGGCCTTGAACGCTTCCAGGGATGAGGAGTCCATAACTTCTCGGGGCAACCTTTTCCTTGTAATTTACACTCAATACATTTTTTTTTTAATTCTATAAGACATCTATAAGTTAAAGAAAAGTAAAATATGTTTCTTTAAATTTGTAAATAAAAAAAAATCAAAATTATATTTTTTTCCCCAAATACAGCTCATGAATTGATAGTTTGGATAAATCCCTTAATTTCATTTGCATGCAGCATTTTTCAGAAGTCCACTTCTGTCTATAATTAACACAAAACTCACTTTCCATCACACAGCTGAGTTATCAAGTCCTATTGCTGATGAAAGAAGTTTCAATTTGAGTTTGTCACAGGAATAAATAAGGTTGGTAGGGGTGTGGATTCATAGAAATAAATACATTTTATTTCTGCTTGCTATCTTGGAAAGATCATATATTCTACCTACCAAGTAAGGTCACTGATATTTACAACTTGCTTGACCTCTTTTGCTTTACATGGCTTGTTTGATTTACTTAAACTGCTCCAGTCATGTTTCCCAAACAGTCTGGCAGAGAATTGCACCTCCCAGCAGAAATAAACCACCCACCTGGGCAGCGTCCGCCTTTCTGACATTTACTGCTCAATTGCAGCATTATTAGAAACTGCAACCACGGCAGTTCTAACTTCCCAAAAACTGCTTTGATAAATCGATGCGAGAAGAATCCTACGGGTGGCAATAAACCTCGTGGAAGGAAGAGCCTTGCTTCTTGTACAAAATTAGCTGGCTCATTAACTGTAATTATACCAGCCCAATCACATTATGAGGGTCAAACACAGAAACAAACACAGCAGAGAAATCTTTAGGCGTTAGTAAATTTGCAAGTGTGGAGTTGCCCATTATTCTTCTCCTTGTAAACCAGCATGTGCTGTCTTACCAGCACTGCCAGCAGAAGAGCCAAATGTGAGAGTCCTCACGCAAGCGATGATACCAAAAAATCACACTCACAGAGAGCAGAAGGAGGAGAGAAACACGGAAGCTCATGCAATTTTTGTGTTGCTTGTTATCTCGAGTAAAATGAGTCAGTCAGAGATCACATTAGCTCACACCCGGCTCTGACAACTCTGTCGTAGCAGAGGTCACCAAGAAGTGCCTCACATGACACTGAGCACCTTACAGGCTGTTCAGCTCTGTCCAGAGAGCAGTTCGGTGGAGGCCACCACTGCTGCAGTCCAGATGAACAGGGAAAGGCGAGTGGTATAAAACACACCACAGAATCACAGACTGGTATGGCTTGGAAGATACTTTAACGATCATTTCATTCCAAATCCCTGACATGCGCAGGGACACCTTCCACTAGGCCAGGTTGATCAGAGACCCATCCAACCTGGCCTTGGACACTTCCCAGGGGTGGGGCAGCCACAGCTTCTCTGGGCACGCTGTGCCAGTGTTCCAGTGACCACGACTTTCAAATTGTTGCCTACAAGGCAGTTAAGGATAATCATACCACACAATTTCAGCAGCTGGGGTGGTTTGCAATAAAGCTTTGTTAGACTTAGCAGAAACGCAGCTGATGACAGGGCTTACACTGAAGGTGAACAAAGAAATGGGAAGTTTCTTGGGAAGTGGATGGGAAGTGGAATAGATCATACGTGACTCAGACACACCCCAGTGCACCCTTTCTGCATGGGCTGTGCTCTGTACTGACACTGAGCTCTGGGTCTTATCAAGTGGCTGAAAGCAGCACAGCCAGGAGAAGATTCCCAATCCATCAGGAACCAATAACAACATAAATGTACACACTCCCATAACAGCTTCCTCTGAAATCTCTTAGGAATCTTAACCAAATGAGAGACTTTGCAGGCCATATTCAACTGATCAGAGATATTAAAGCTGTTATATTCAGGTATTTGGGGACTGTTCTCAAGACGTGTTCATTTTCTGCAAATGTCCCAAGCCGAGACACATAACTCAGGAGGGTTTAGTTAAGGCTCCAGTTGAATTATTTCCCAGCTCAGTTTGCAGTCTGACAACAGACTCCTGGCTGTGCCATCCAGGCAGTCAGACTGGAGGAGGACGTGCTGATGGGTCCTCTTGACAGTGTTTACGTGTCAAACCAGCCTTCAGGTCAGAAAGGCAACAAAGCGGACTTGATTTCACGGGAAAAAACAAAAAAGATCTTAAAAAAACAAAAACAAAACTGAAAAAACCTCCCCATCTTCCAAAGCTTCCAAAATAAGCAACCCATTTGCATTCATGCAAATATCTTCTCCTTTGAAGGAAGTTTATTGCTATTGTTACCATCACTAGGCAATAAGTGACGATGTGGCACATGCAGTGAATGGCAGCATTGCTCAAGGACTGAATACACTGGCCCATCAAGAAGTTCCTCGTGACTGAAGGAAAGCAGCAGCTGCCATGTTTTTACTTCTTTTTTCAGGTCTGTGGGCTCCAGCCTGACAGATACCAGGCAGAGATGTTTGTCAAGTGAGGGACCATCGACTTTAGATCACATTAAGAATTTTTTTCACCCAGTTATTTTTAGATATAAAAAAATCCAGTGAAAGTGGAAATGAAAAAGTGAAAGCTAAGTAGCACCAAGGTCTACGTCTGGATAAGCACTTGTCTAAAAACAAAGTCTGAGGAAGTCTTAAGCTTGACACAGTAGGACATTGATCTGTTCTGAGGAAGCCACCAAGTTAATTAGAGGGATGGAGCACCTCTCCTAAGAGGAAAGGCTGAGACAATTGGGACTGTTCAGAGTGGAAAAGAGAAGGGTTTGTGGTGACCTAAATGCAGCCTTCAAGTATCTGAAAGGAGCCTGCAAGAAAGATGGAGAGACTATTTACAAGAGCCTGGTGCAACAGGACAAGGGGGAATGGATTAAAACTAAAATAGAGTAGGTTTAGTAGGAAGAAATTCTTCCCTGTGAGGGTGGTGAAACACTTGCACAGGCTGCCCAGAGAAGGTGTGGCTGCCCCATCCCTGGAAGTGTCCAAGGCCAGGTTGCACAGGGCTTGGAGCGATCTGGGATAGTGGAAGGTGTCCCTGCCCATGGCAGAGGGGTGGAACTGGTTGATCATTAAGGTCCTTTCCAACCCAAACTGTCCTACGATTCCATGATTCTTTCAGCCAGTGAGATTTGCTGTGCAAAGATAGATTTGTCTACATTTGTTCTAGACAAAGATGTAGAGAACTGGTAAATTCCTTCCTGTGTTTCTGTTCCTGCAATGTTAAAATACGTGGCCACTTTGTGAGCTTGGGATCTTTTCCCATTTTAGGGAGTCGAGAGGTTACAGATACAAAAAGCTTGGTTCCAAAACTGCTCAAAAGAGTCAGAAACATGACACTTTTAAAAGCGTAAAATGTTTTCACAACAATGTGGTTCTTTCTTTGAGGCTTTGAGAAATGTGATGGAACTGCAAACAGTGATAGAAGTGAAAGTTGAATTAGAGCAGTTTAGATAAGGGACGCAGGTTTTGAGCGTTGTTCTGGCATAAGGTTACGTACACAGCTAGCATGGAAAAACAGCTCTTCTAAAATGCAGAACAGCATTTCCTTTTGCCATGGGCAAAAAAACCCCCAAAACACTAACTCCTATTCAGGTCATCTTTATTTTCAGTTACAAGACAAACAGAAGCCTAACAAAAGTGGACAAACATGCACTTGGTTTCATCAGGTTGCAATATAAATATTGGCAGCTGTGTTGTTGACATTCTTCAGAGGAACTGAGGATTTAAGGATTTTCTTCTCCCTAACACCAGTCACAAAACCGATTCCATGGAAGTTTGCCTACATATCCCAGTACAACCAATCAAAGTACCAGCTTGCACATATAAAATAGAGATGTTCAGTGTGAAATAGTGGGAATGTTTCAGACTACTGGGGAGCTTACAGCTCAGCTGAGTGGCCATCTATCTATGAGTATGAAAAGGAGTGATGGTTGCTGTTGCAATCACCTCCAACATAATTTACTTCTCACAGTGCCAAGCATCCTTGGATGCTTTGGCTGCAGAATCCTTCTGCTACCATGACAATAAAGTTTAGTGGAGATGAACTTCTTCTGGCCATCTGGAGATCTTGCCATTTGTACATCAGATACCCAAAGTTGTCCTCAATGCATGCCACAACCTCCTGGAATATTTATGCCCTCCTGTGTTGTCCTTTCAGCTGATACTGGGGTGGTTGAAATCCCCCATGAGGACCAGAGCCTGCAAAGATGAGGCTGTTCCTGTCTGTCTGCAAAGGGCCTCATCCACTTTGCCTGTCCTCTTTTTAATCCTGACCCATAAGCTTTGCATCAGCTTCTCATCCATCCCCTCGCAGCATCCCATGCACTCCAGCTGCTCTCTCACATAAACGGCAACTCTCCCTCCTCATTTTCCTACCCTGCCCTTCCTAAAGGGCCTGTATCCCTCCAAGGCAACACTTCATCACGGGAGCCAACCCACCACATCTCCATGATCCCAACAAAATTGTAGCGCTGCAAGTTCACCCAGATCTCCAACTCCTCAGGTTTATTCCTTGTACTTTGTGCATTTAGCACCGCAAGACGTTCAGTTCTTGTAGAGGATTTGGGATATTTGTCCATGATGGTGGTGCCTGGTAGGCACTTCCCTGCTCACTTCCAGGCCTGAAGGTGACCCTGCCCACATCCCATTTTGATGACTTTGGGAATCCTTCCTGCCACATCACCTTGTGTCCTTTTCTCAGCAATCCTGTCCTCTGCTCCCACGGGACTGCTGGTCACACCCTTCCTCCCCTACCATTACTGAAGTCCTCCTTATGTGGTGGATCCCATCTCTCCCAAGCAGCTGCAAATCTGCAAACAGGGTTCCATTGAACCCAAAACCATGTCACCAACACCAGTTCTACAGCCAATTATTGTTTTCTCCTATTAGTGTCCTCCTCCTTGCCCTCTTTCCCCTCACCAGCAGCCTACGTGATGAAGCTGCACTGGGATGCTTTTGCCAAGAGCTCCTGCAGGATTGTGTTGAGAAGACTCTGCTGATTCCCAGCTAACCCAGGCCATTGGCTTGTGGTTTCAAAGGCTTGGGCTCACTGATGTGGTAATGCATAATTAAATGTTTGTATCAAAGAGAAGCCATGACCAGGACCTTGGGCACAGGGTTTGTTTGCAGAAGACATAAAATAGCAGAGATATCCCCTCCCAAGTCTGCATTCTATTTCTTCCCTGCATGACAGAAATTGCTCTCTCCCCTAGGGAGTGTTATCAAGGTGCTCATTAAGGAACTGGCCCATATGCCAGAAAAACTCCTTTTAGGTTTTTGTAAGAAGCAAAGGTTGCTCTGCTGTGCCATGCACAGACCAGACAAACTCTCCCCACAATTCTCCCCAGCTCAGGTGAAAGAGAAAGGGGATTTCTCTGGGAGCATTTTGCTGAGGGGCTCATCTCATATTCCCTGGTTTGTATTTATCCTGTGTTTCCTAAACAAGCACACACAGAGCTTTCATTCCATGCATGTCAGAGGAACGGACTAAAAAAAAACAAAACAAGTGCCAAGAGAGCTGTGTCTTGTCATCATGGAATTTTCACTGTGCAGGTTTCAACATCCCCTGCCTCCTGATTCTTCATCTCGCTTACTTTTGTGTAATATGAATGTCAAAAGATAAACAGTGGGACTCTTCAACAACTGGTTGGGAAGATACCTTGATTGGCTGTCAGGATTAAAAGACAGTCAAAAAAACCTGTTAAAAATCTGCTGGAGTGTAAGAGGAAGAAAAAGAACAACAACAAAAAAAACCCCCACAAAAACCTTATGCTGGCTCAAAACCAAAATGTCCTACTTAGTCTAACAGCATCTCACAGGGAAGTTAATACTGGGATGGCTTCTATGCATGGGTAACATCTTAAAATAATAAATATTGCCTTAAGAAAAGGAGTTGTGAGGATCTTGAAGCTAGCTGATGTATGTTGTCATGTCCCTCAAGGCATTAGCATCTGATGTGCTTTTAGAGATGAATCAGGATCCAAAGTTATCCATGTACAAAAATAAGCTTTCAAAGCAGCATTAAGAGAAAAAGAAAAAAAAAAGGAAAAGAAGAAGAAGAAAAAAAGAAAATATACTAAAAACTGATTTTATATATAATTTATATTTTTTTTTCCTGCCCCTGTGAACCTGAGTGTTGTTTCTCAGAGGGGTGTAGTTCACTCATTTCAGTGTGAAAGGATGTATCCTACGCTAATGGAAATTTGCAAAGGTATGAACTTGGCAAAGAAATCCAGAGTGATTAATAAGCAGCAGAGAAGAGTTTCTGCTTTTAAAATCTACATATGGCTGTCTCAGGATTTGCTCCTGCTCCCAGGAGCACCAGTGAGAACTCCAGCTGAGTCTTCAGGTGAGAAATATCCCCACAAATCCTGCTGCTCTGGAGTTTAGGTCTCTCAACGAGCCTTTAGGACTATTAGCTCTCAAATTTGGAAGTGGGCAGTTTCACAAGTACCACATATTATTATTGTGCATACACAAAATAAGAGATAGAGAAAAAAATCTGATTTTTCTTCACTTCATCAGAAAAGAGCAGTGACAAAGACAAAGGTCAGAGGGAGCTGATCTAATGTGTCTTATCTCTCTGTTCACAAAAAGTGGTGGCTCTCAGTGATGGGCTGCTCCTAAAGATAAGACTAGGGCGTTACTCTCATCTCTTTTCCCAGTTTTCTCCACTCAGTTTTTTCCTAGCCATTGGTAGCTGGAGAACAAGAGGAGATCAACTAATAGGCAGAAACTTCAGACTGTATATGAGCACATCTCGATTTCAGGTTTCTGTAAATTTAATTAGACACACCCTGCTACGTGGAATGAAAATTCTATTTGGAAACAAAAAAGCTGCTTAATTTTCTCTAATTTCATCAATACTCATAATAATAATTACCACTACTAATTTTTTTTAATTACAGTTCCAGGTAGAAAGGAAGAATTGGATCCCTTTCGTTAATGTTATATATTCTCCAGCTTCCTTTTTGCAGTCAAAATGGAATGGATTCATCTTCCAGAGAATTCTATTTTAGGCTAAATATACCAGCAAACTGTCCATAACATGAGAACCTTATTGCACAGGGCCGCTTGTCAGATCAAAACATCTCTGGATGTACAAAAAGCTCAAAACACAGGGAAAACAATCACAGCATTAACAAAGGGCTGCTCACGAGGGACAAGATCATGTTGGAATGGTGGAAGAGGGTAATAAAGCCCATAATTTTCATGTGACACCTACCTATTGTGTCTCCTTGCTCGTGCACCATGGAGGCCAGGTCTTTGATGATCTGGTTCACATCCAACATGTCACTCTGAAAAGACAGAAATCTGAATATTAAGGAGGAATGGGGAATATCCAAGTATAAAAGGCACGTTCCACAGTCCAGCTTGGCACGGAAAAACACAAACCCAGAAATCTTCATCGGTGTAGAAGTAAAAGGGGAAGTTGTAACGCTCCCATAGTAAATAAAAAACTGCCTCAGAGCCATGGTTTGCTGGATCTAAGTCAGCCAGCTGACTCAAGCTTTGTGAGAGAAACAAGTGGAATGATCAGATTTTATGGCTGCTCTTCAGAATTGTGGAGGACTAAGGAAAAACAACAATAAAAACAACAGCGGCAAGCCCTTCTCTTTCTAAAAAAGTTATTGGTGACGCAGGCCATTCATCCCAGACTGTTTTCTCCTACACAGAAAAAGGCCATCTCTCAGCACAGAATCCATCTGATGCTATTCATAAACTGATGGAGATACAATCAAAAACTCCCTGTTGGTAGGTCAGTAAGGAAAGAGCTGTTTGATGAACAGATTCATTTATATTTCAAGTAGTAAAAAAAAAAAAAGTAGCTGCATTCAGCTCTGAAATTTTCTCTGTGAAAACACAGCAAATTACCCTTGAGTTTGTTTCCTTCATTTCTGAACACTTACCATATAAAAGAGCAAATGTGAGCATATGTTGACATCATATGACACTGTCTCTTGTAAAAAGAATTAATTTAGCAATAATAGACATAATAATACAGACACTGCTAAATGCACTGCCACTAAGGCAACATTACCAGAGCAGAAAAAAAGACACTAAAACAGGATGTATTTTTTTTCAGCTGTACAAATCAGAGAATCACAGAAACATTGAAACGGGCAGGAACCTCTGGAAATTATTTAGCCCAACAGCCCTTTTCAGAGCAGAGAGTTAAAGTAGGTTGCTCAGGGCCATGGTTTTGTCTGCCTCCAAGGATGGAGATTCCACAGACTGCCTGGCAAACTGTAAGTCCATGGAACCCTGTGTGTTGTTTGACCACTGCTGGATGCCAGGCACCCACCAAATCTGCTCTACCACTCCCCTCCATAAGTGGACAGGGGAGAGAAAAAAGAACAAAGAGTTCATGAGTTGAGATAAGGACCTGGAGACCTCACCCTCCAAATATCATCATGAGCAAAACAGTTATTAACTGAATTTATTACTAGCAAAATCATAGCAGGATAATGAGCAGTTTCAGAACTGCCTGGACACAATCCTGTGCCATGTGCTCTGGGGTGGCTTGAGCAGGGAGGTGGGGCCAGATGACCCCACTGTGGTCCCTTCCAGCCTGACCCACTCTGTGATTCCATTTTCATCCCAAAAGATCCAATTGCTGCCACCACACTTTTTAAAGAACTCCGTTTCCCTACTAGCAAATTTCGAAAATGGTGCGAAATGAATCCATGTCCTCCCTACTGAAGTTTGCTATGAGAATAGAACAGGAATAACACTTGAACACGTAATGCAATAGAGCTGCATCAATTTAAAATGAGGTCTGGGAGTCCCACTGTGAGTGCTAGAATACACCAAATTGTTGAGTAACTGAAGATGTAGGAAAAGCGAAAGATTGAAAAAGCCGTGAGAAATCATAATAAAGCAAAAAACACTCCCCCAGCCAAAGACCAGGTAAGGCATCACAAAATGAACTTCATTCCTTCCCTTGTCAAGCATAATGAAGCTTTAATTATGGATGGTATTATTCCTAACTTGTAAATACTGCAGAATATTTTGCAAAACAATAAAGTTTAAGTAATTTGAGATCGTACTTGAGCACTGTGTTAGTACATCATTGCTGGGAAATGAGAAGAAATAAGTGGTGATTTTTTTTTGCGCAGGGAAGTTTTCTGAGCTTTTTGTAAAAGTATTTCAAAGGAGAAAGCTAAAGTTTAGCAAAATGTGAAGAATTGTGAATTAACTTTGATGTGTTGTTCTGCTCTTGTTTAACAGCTTTGCAAAAGATGATTAAGAAAAATATAAACAAAAAAATAATAATACTAAAAAAGCCCAGAATGCTGATTTTTCTGTCTTGGCTAAATTGTTACTGACATAATTTTTGGTTTCTGTTCCTTGCAATATAAACACAATCATTTCTGCACTTCAATCTGCTTTATTTTGTTGTGCTTCTTTTTCAGCACTTTAAGTGAAGGTGGCTTAAAACTCACGAATGTGGTTTTGCACGTACATTTGGTTAGACAGAGTTTATTGCAATACATTGAATTATACACAGCCTCCACCCACCCCAAGCATTTCCATGAGAATAAAATAGATGATACATTGACTTCTTATAGGGCCCTTCCCAGCTAATTCAGCCATGAGGAGCTGGGCTGTCTGTGTCCTGATCCCCAGGTATTACACAAGGCAGGGAAGGATGAGAAAGGAAATTCAACGCTGTGTGCGAACGGTGCTGGTTCAGCTTTGCCATTTGTATTCAGGTACTTGGGAAGAACCAGCCATCTGCAGCTGCAGAGTAGAGATCCTTTCCATAATGTTGCAATAACACTTAAAATTGCTGTTTAGCAAATACGCATCAGTGAGAGCCGGCGCTGAGTTGTGCGGAAGGAAAAGCTGCGACTACTGCAGTTAAAGAAAAGCAAACAGGGGTGAGTTATAAAGCACAGAGAACAAAAACAATCTGACCTGAAGCAAGAAATCTGTTGAATAATTTAACCTGGCAACGTGAAGTTTCAAAGTCCTTGACATATGTCAGGAAAACAAAGGAAAAAATAGAAGAAAGAAAAATACCCAGAAATAAAGACCTTCCATGCTGGAATATACCTTGGAGCTACTCTCCTGCTTCTTCTTGCCAGGTCTGCTCCATCCCCAGGTACCTCTGAACCTGCCCGGCATCAGAGTTTGTTAGGAAGATCAGATTGACTTTGGTTTCCCATGTTTGCACACACATTGCAGAGTTCCCAGTGAAATACAGCTCCTCATAAATCTCTGACTCCACAGAACCCAGGAGTGCAGCAGCCACCACCATTCCCAAAATTCTGTCTCCCTGCCAGCTAACTAGGCTGGGTCTCTCTGGGTTTTAATTAACACCAGCCTTTCCTGTCTGGCAACAATTCATTCAGTATATTCTGCAGCGAGAGGGAGACAGGTTTAAACTGTTCCATATAAATCCTCTTTTCTCTTTTTTTTTTCCCCAAACGGAGAAATCCATTGTTCAGATTAGTAGACAGGATTTAATATCCATTCCGGAACTAGAATTAAACTAGGAATTAAACTAGTCAACGATAAAATGAAATAGCAGTAGCTAAAGATGGCCAAAAAAGCAGAGAAGTGATAGATGAGAAAAGAAGAGATGTGAAAGAATTTGAGGCCCTTAAGTTCTGGAAGATTAACTCTCACTAGGGAAAATTATTTTGGGAAGTTCTTAACAGAAAGTACTGGGTTAAAATGGCAGGACTATTTGAGTAATTTAACCTGACTCAATAAGTGAATAATGTCACTGCATAGCACTGAGATTTTGGGGAAAAAAATTAAATTTCTAAACCTGACGCAAAAATGGTTGAAAATATGATTTTGCAGATAAACCAGAAATTTCAGTTTCCCATTTTTTGCTTTAACAAGATAAAGATTTCAACACTTTTGAAATTAATTTGTGAGCAAGTTGGGTCATAAAACCCAGACATTGTCACCAATGTGGGAACAATAAATCCCAGCAGCCCATTTCCCCACGTAATGAGCATTTCTAGAGTATTTCCAAGACGGAAAATAAGCAAACCTCTTCTCTCTTCCACTCTCATGCTTTGTGGGGTGAAGATTTACTCACACTGAAAACTTCCAACGTAACCCTGCCCTTAATGATATCCTAAGTACACTGCTCTATCCCAGCCATGGGAATGGTGTTAAATAAACCAGAGAGAGGAACATGCTCTCCTCAGAAGGACACAGAACAAATCTGTGTAGTCAATAATTCCTCTCTGACATGGGGTCAGATCCCAGCCTCCTCTATCAGTGTCAGCTCAGGTCCTCAAGGGAAGAGCCACACTCATTTCTAGGAATGTTTGCCTTAGGTTTGTATAAAAATGGGATCAAAAGTATCAGTGGTCTATTCTACTTAGCATATGTGCCTTTGTGTTTACTCACAAACCAGCCACCCATTTTCTTAAAGGACTATAAATAGGCATTTAAATAATTGCTGCCTCAATATTCAGGAGCTGCTGAATTTTTACAAGTGAGGTCACATTCTGACCCATCATCTACTCTGCAGCAAGCAGCCAGGAGAGCTGTAAAATAAACCTCAAGGAGATCCTGAAAGATGTCCTGTAAGGCCCTGGTGTGTACTTCTGCACATGGAAGCACGCCAAAACACAACAAAGCAAAACAAAACCCTTGTGCTTGTTATCTTTGGGGGAAAAAATAAAGAAACAAGAGAAAAAAAAACAACCAACAGCTCTTTGTAGTGTCTGGCATGTTTCACCAAAGAGATGCTGAGATGTTCCTTGTGTGTTGTCCCATCTGCAACACCTGTGGGGCATCTCCTACCCTGTGGTCCACCACGTATGGACATGGAAAGACAAATCAGAGCATGGTGTTTGTCTGTCCTCATTCCTTTCTGAGAGACAGGGGAAGGAAAGGAAAAGGAAAAAGTAATATAAAACATGAGCAAGCTTCTGATGCAAGATGGGCAGAAACTAAATCTTGCTGCAACAGCCTTTCAACAAATATTTTTCTCTTGTCTATGGCTGGGGAGAAAAAAATGACATTCAATAAATCAACCTGGTTCAGCCTAAGCAACAACAGACCAGCTGAAAATTGTTTTGAGGGCAGAAGCTATCCAGAACAGCAATTACAGACTGAGTTAGATCTCCTCTGGGACTCAACAACAGCCAGACTGTGGAGTTTCTCTCTCTCTCTCTTGCCTGTGCGCATTTCCTCTCTCTTTTGCTCTCTTAGAGGTCTGTGTCATCTCAGGGAGTGTAGGACTGTGCTGCATAATTAAAGTAGTCATGCTGAGCTTTGGGATGCCAGCCCAGCACCTACCTGGGGACACCAGCTCAAGAAACACAACAGGAAGGGGGTTCCTGTCCACCGAAAGCCAAATGGAGAGACTGTGGGAGGTGAGATGCCTCGAGCTCATCAGACAGAGCTGAGGCCACTGCAGAGGGCACCTCACCAGGGATGGGTACAGAGATCCTGCAAGCTGCCAGCTGCTGTTTTGTTCATTCTGCCCCTGGCTGGATGCCACATGCCCACCAAAGCTGCTCTGCCACTCCCCTCCTCAGCTGGACAGGGGAGAGAAAATATAAAAGGCTTGTGGGGTGAGATAAGGACAGGAAGAGATCAGTCATCAGTTCCTGTCACGGGCAAGATAGACTTGATTTGGGGAAATCAGTTTTGTTTATTGCCGATCAAAATCAGAGGAGGGTAATGAAAAGTAAAACCAAATCTTAAAACACTTCTCCCCAACCTTCCCTTGTTCCTGGACTGATTCCCACGTTCTCTCCTTCCTCCCCTGTTGTGGCACAGGGGAATAGAGAATGGTGGCTGTGGTCAGTTCATCACACATTTCTTTCTTCTCCCACTAATCCCCAGCTCCATCCCCAGCTCCCTCTCATGGCAGACAGTCCCCCACAAACTGCTCTGACCTGGGTCCCTCCCACGGGCTGCAGTTCTTCATGTGGAGACCCCACAGGGTCACAAATCCTCCAGCTGTATCATCATGGAATCAGAACCATAAAATCACAGAATGGTTTGGGCTGAAAGGACCTCAAAGATCATCCAATTCCAGTCCCTGCCATGGGCAGGGACACCTTCCACAATCCCAGGTTGCTCCAAGCCCTGTCCAACCTGGCCTTGGACACTTCCAGATTGGGTCAGCCACAGCTTCTCTGGGAAACCTGTGCCAGGGCCTCACCATCCTCCCAGGGAAGAATTTCGTCCTAATATTCGACCTAAACACGCCTTCTACTGGTTTAAAGTCATTCCTCCTTGTCAAGCTTGTCTAAGGGAGATATAATAATACAAACATAAGAAGAGGTAGCTTGTCCTTTTTTAAAACCCTTTGGATCTGGAAATAGGAGATGTGTTAATGGAGGAGGTCATCAATAATTCTGCTTTTTAGGCAGATATCCTCACTTTATATTTGGGAAATATAATAAAGCATCAAAGATCACATAAAGCATTCTTTTTACCAACTTTGATTCTGACCTTCAAATTAATTAACACCCCAAATTTCATTTAAATTTGTCAGTGTGTAAAGGTGTGTGAATTCCCATATGTACGTACATGAGAGTATTTATACAGGCACATAAACACGTGTATTCTCATGTACCACAAACACTCCCACCTGTATAAACAGCCACTGGATATAGAGAGACACTAATAATTTTAAGATTAACTTGCCCTGAACATACACCAGGTGTTAAATGAACATTTGAGGCTTAGCAGATTGCAGAGATATAAACACAGCTTATTTCTGTCTACAGTAGCAGAAAACAGACCTTAAATCTCAGGCTTCTTTTTCCTGGCTAAACACTCTGGTGTAAAATAAGCACGAACACTGATATGATCTGATAACAGGCAAGTAAACAAAAAATAAAAGAAAAGAAAAATTTGTTTGCCTTGCTTAGTTTTAACCAAAAAAAAAGAAAAAAAGGAGATGCATTGATTCCATTTTGTCTTCAAGTTAATGCTGTGATAGTTTTGATATCAGGGAGAGCGGGAGTGATGTGAGCAGGAATGGGTCACATCAGAAAACTGAGATGCAACAGTTGTGTCAGAATCCTAAAGTCACAGAATGATTTGGGTTTGAAGTGACCTCAAAGATCCTCTCATTCCTACCCCCTGCCATGGGCAGGGACACCTTCCACTGTCCCAGGTTGCTCAGAGCTCCATCCAACCTGGCCTGGAACACTCCACAGCTGCAATCAGTGCTCCAGGTGGGGCTTCACAAGAGTGAAGAAGAGGGACAGAGGGGTGCGGAGAACAAAGGAATTACGCTACAAATTTGAGGTGCAGAGCAAATGGATTATGTTTCAAAAATCATCCACGATGGAGAAGAGCATGGAAATTTACGTATTTTGCAGTGCTCTGCCCTTCCTTCAATCCCCACCACTCTCATCTTCCACCAGACACTCATAAAGTCCACAAAGAGTGAAAGAGGAAGCAAGATTCACAGACTAAGGAAATGAAGAGGGAAGTGATTTCATTACTCTCCAGAGTGACCACCAGCTCTGCTCTCCAAATGGCACTGTGCTGCAATTTTATTTCTCTTTACTGAATGTCTGATGTTCCTGTACCTTGTTAGCACAGCTGGAACAAGACTCTGGGATGTTATAATGCATATTTGGAAGAAATAGCCCTGAGCAACCTGATCCATGGCAGAGGGGGTTGGAACTGGGTGATCTTTGAGGTCCCAACCCAAACCATTCCATGATTCTATGATTTATTTTCTCAAGGTTGCAAAAGAAAACTTCTGCACCCACAGTATGAATCCAAACTTTTTCTCTCCTACAGCCAAGTTTCTATCTACTTTACCACTAAAGAAAGATTAATATCCTTGCTTTTCCAACAAACCCTTGGGTTGGATATGAAAGAGACTCACAGATCAGAAATACTGCTCTGTTTTCTGATATGCTAGAAAGGTTTTTGTGGGATTTTGTGCCTTCTCACCTGTTCCAGCTCCCCGGAGTTGAATTAAGGAGTCCATTCTGAGTTAATTCATGTATGTATATAGGCTAATCAAATGGCACAAAAGTAATTGCATGAAAGACCCAAAGTGAGCAGAGATAATGAAATGCCTGACACTGTGGCCTTTGTAGACCAGGAATAAAAATACTTAGTGAAGATGAAGATTGTCTCAATAGAGAATATCCATTTATATTTCAAATACAGGTTGTAGCGTAGGGTTTGTGAAATTTGCTGGCCTGACACCCCGAAAGCAAAAATTAATTACAATACAAAAGGCAAACATAAAAGCCACACAAACCAGAGTAGAATTGTCCACCCACAGTAATCCTCAGCCTTGTCCAAGAAAAGGCTTTTATGAGCAACAGATCCTTTTTCTTTCTGCAAGAGCTGCACAATAATCACAGTGATTTGATGCAATTGTCACGGAGTGTTTCATGTGGTAGGTACCTGCCCAAGAGGAACTATTTGTCTGTACTGCACATTTATTTTGCCCTCCAACAGCTCCAAGGAGCCACCGGTCTCTACAGCAGCAAACTGCAAAAAGTGAGATATACGAGTTCTTACAGCAGCCTATGAAAAAAAAAGTCATTATTTTTTTATATGCAGTAAGAATGCTTGTTGGGGACACTTAGTCTTTTTAAAATTAGAAAATAAAATGCATTTAATATTTACAGCTACACTTTCTTGCTGCTCAGAAGAAGGTTTCCTAAATACCAAGTCACCAAACATATGGAAATCCATAAGCAACTCCAAATTCAGTTTGTTCCTCGTTGAGTTTTCCTTCAGCATCTCCTGCTTCCTGCCCCAGGCTGCAATGTATAAACTAATAGCAGTAGTGAGGGAAGTAGTTGTAATCTATCACCCTGACTGATCCCAGCCCCAGGAAAGACAGTTTATTGCAGGTGGTATGCTATCTTCAAAAATAGAAACCGTGCAAAGATTATGACAAAAACTTCAACACTTTCTACACTTTGTTTGCAGCACTATTAATTCTCCACTCTGGATTTATTTCCATGAGGGTCATGCAGCCAGAAAAAAATACAATGGAGGAATTCATTTTCTTTTTAGGAGTGTTCTGGGAAGCCAAGCAATTAGAGCAATCTTAAGCTGTCATGTATTATCAATTGCTGCTCAGTTATTTTACTTAAATAAAATACTGATTGCAGAGTCTGATCTGCAGCTATCAACAGAGTGATTCATTTAGGTGCACTGTTTATTCTTGACAAATTAAAAAAGAACATCTAACTTTAACTGAAAGGAGAAAGACAAAGGGACAAGGGAAATACGCAGCATCTTTTTACGACTCACTGCTACGCTGCCAATTCTCTGTTTAGAAATGGCTGAAACTGCTGTACCCTGTACAGAGTTTGGAGACAACTCAGTCCTCATTACAAATTGGGTTCATGGGTTTGGTGCAAGAGAAGAAGGAAGTCACAATCTCTTACAGAGGTCACTGAAGGTTGGAATCATAAAATCATGGGTTTTGGGCTGGAAGGGACCTTGAAGATCATCTGGTTCCAACCTCCTGCCATGGGCAGGGCACCTCCCACTAGACCAGGCTAATCAAAGCCCAGTCCAGCCTGACCTTGAGTACCTCCGTGGATGGAGAATTCAAAACTTCTCTGGACAACCTCTTCCAGTGTCTCACCACTCTCGAAGGAAGGAATTTTTCCTAATATGTAAACTAAACCTACGCTCCTTCAGCTCAAGGCCATTTCCCCTTGTCCTGTCACTCCATGCCTCGTCCAAAGTCCCTCTCCAGCTCTCTTGGAGATCCTTTAGGCATTGTAAGGGGCTCTAAGTTCTCCCTGGAGCCTTCTCTTCCACATGGTGAACACCTCCAGCTCTCCCAGCCTGGCTCCATGGCAGAGGTGCTTCAGCCCTTTGATCAGCTTAGTGGCCTCCTCTGGACTTGTTTGAAGAGGTCAACATCTCTCTCGTGTTGGGGGTCCCAGAGCTCCAGGTGGGGTCTCTCAAGAGGAGAGATCTTGTCCTCTTTCTTCAGGAGACTGAAGAGGCACAGCCAGAAAAAGGGGTATGGCTGTCCAGGCCACCAAGGGCTCCACAGAGCACCAGCTCCATGAGTAACTCCATATCCAAGGTCGGCCCAAGGTTCACCTTCTCCTCAATGGTACAAATTGGGCAAAAAGAAGATACATGTTCCATACAATCAATAAAAACCCCTCTCTGCTCTACATTTCCCTGTGCATTTCAAAGCCAAATGCTATGGTCTTTGTAGGCTCTTCCAGATTTTGGCTCTGTGGACCGCAGACAACACTGTTGACACTTTTCTTACATATTTTCAGTCAATACTGCAGGTTACCTAAAAGGCAAAAATGCTGAGTAAAGGTGTCTGAGGGCAAATTAATTGCAACTGCAGCTAAAAGGCTCAGAAAAGAAAGGTTGATGGGTATCACCTCCTGCAAGTTGACTCTCCCAAACACCCTCACATGGTTTTATTCTCCATTCTATACACGAGAGACTGTCTATTTTAAAAATATCCATTATATCCAAAATGATTAATCTCATTGTTCAAGGATTTTTTTCTTAATATTTAATTTATTTCTCTCTGTCCTTAGTTACTATTTGGTAATTTGTTACTACCTTCAACCTTAATATTTTAAATTATTCTACCCTTTTTTCAATGCTATTACACATCAAGTATTTCTACACAGTCATCATGGCTCAACTAATCACTGCTGCACTTTCTGAGCCTGCAATTGGTAAATTCCTGTAATCTCTCTTCATAAATTATACTTAATACTTCTTCCTCATTTATTTCCTTCTGGATCACCTCCAAATTTCTAATAGAAAAAGAGGCCAAAATGCACTCATTTCTCACACACCTTCTTATCATATAAAAGGTACCAATGTCTACGGCAGACACTAAAGGTTGTGTGACAGTTCACTTTATTTTCCAACTGTCTGTGCTCAGTATCCAGCTGAAAATCTCCAATTTCTGCTTAAAACTATCCAACAGGTTCAGTGGCACAGCTTCTTTAGTTGGCTCACTCACCAGTTGTGTCAGGAATTTATCTTCTACACGCTTCAGGAACATCGTGGACAGCTTTCTCTTTGCTGTGCTGTATTTCCAGCAGACATCTGGTTAAATTGAATTACTCCATGAGAACAAAGGCCAGGGATCATGAGGCTTCTCCCAGATACTTCTAGAACAATTTATCCATCTCTTCATCCTGACTGGGTGGTCTATAACAAAATCCCACCAGGATATCTGCCTTGCTGGCCTTTCCCATGATTCTGACCCATAAACACTCAGCCCTGTTGACACAAGGGTTACCCCACTGCCTCTCCTCCCTTGTCTGTCCCTTCTAAGAGTTTGCAGCCATCCACTGCAGTGCTCTGGTTGTGCGAGTCATCCCACCCTGTTTCCAGTCACAGTTTTCCAGTGGCACAGTGGCTTCCAGCTCGTCCTGTTTGTTGCTCATGCTGTGGGCATTTGAGCTCTCATGTTTGCAGAAACAGGGCAATACCAGCTGGTGTGTGCCACCCCAAATCCAGAAATCTTGTGTTCGTTCTCAGATCAAAATTGTGAATTGCAATTCCATCCAGTAATTAAAACTACAGTTCAGAACAACAAGCAGCTTGCCCTCTGATCAAAGGAGATATCATTCAAACAATTAATCATTGATTTTACTTGGACAGTTTTGCTTATGTGTCATTGGCAGATGGGGAAGATGCTCTCACAGAACAAAGTCTGGGTCATTTTGAGCTCTAGAGGAAGGAGGAATTATTTATAGTGTAGAGTTGGTGAATTATATGTTGATGTCTTCTACATTCACTGCTCAGCAATTTGCCCTGGCTCCCTTCAGAGTCAATGGAGAGCCAACACTGGGCTTGAGGAGCTCAGATTAAGGGTGAGGTATTTTCAAACTGTCTGGGACTCATAAATACTAAGGTGAAATTTTTAGAGAAATATTGAGACAACCTCAGAGCTGTAAACTGAAAATTCATGGGGAATCAACTGAATTTCCAGAAGAGAGAAACAAGAGAAAAGAGAGTGTCTGAACAGTGCAAAATCCAAAAGTCTGGGAATTAGAGGCCAGAGACCTTAATGCCAGCCCTGTGCAGCCCCTGTTGTATAGATGATGGGGGAAATAATCCAATGTATGATTTGCTGATGCACAAAACACAGCAGGACAATGAGCAGCAAGAAGTGTGCATTTGTCAAAAAGTTACCTGGTACCTTTCTAGGACAGGCAACATCTAAGGAGGGGGAAAAGCAGCAGGTGACAAATACACAAGTAAAGCAAAAAAAGTCTAGATGAAAATATTGTGAAAATTGGCTCAGAAATCATAGTTTAAAACTATTTGTCTATCAGTAAATTCTCTTTGGTAATGGACTGCAAGGATGCACAGAAAAGACTTCAACATCACAAAGTTCAACAAGGACAAATACAAGGCTCTGCTCCTGGACTGGGACAATCCCCAGAACCCAAACAAACTGGGTGATGGAGTGGGAACAGTCTTGCAGAGAAAAAGGTGGGAATAGTTGGTGGATGAAAAATTGGGCAAGAGCTGGCCATGTGCACTTGGAGCCAAGAAAGCCACCTGTGTCCTGGGCTGCATCAAAAACAGAGTGGGCAGGAGGTGAGGGAGGGGATTTTATGATACCCTGAGTTCTTGTGGTTTTCCTGGATCCAGGACTAACCAATACTTTTCAGGAATGGTTTAGGTGATGGCGTAGAAAGGACAGTTCATAAATAAGAAGGTGCAGTGAAGCTCTGAAATATTTTGAGCCTGTCAGAAGATATGATTAGAATTCAAAGGGATCTTGTTAAAATGGGGAAACACTGTGAGAAAAAAAGGGTGAAGCCAAATAAAGAAAACACAAAGTTCTACAGTAAGACATAAGGAATAGGATGCAATTTCCCAGGCAAAAGTCCGCAAAAAGGAAGTAAACAAACAAGCAAAGGTGCTGAGGGGTGCTGGGGACAAAGCTAGCACTTGTGAGATAAAATATTGTGTCCAATTTTGAGCAATAAATCCCAGGGGGACCACCTGGAGACAGCTCAGAGAAAAGCCATGGGAATGATCAAAGGTGTTAGAAACACAGCCTGATACAAAAAACAGGAATTAGTGTGGTTTTAATGTAGGAAAAGCAGGGTGGCTGGGGCTGGAGGGGTGGGGGGGGCACAACAGATGTGATAATGCTTTTCTGACAAGTGGAACTGTTGCAAATAGGAAGGGAATAACCTGTTCTCCATATTCCCCATCCATATGACAGAAATTCATGGACTGAAACTGCAACAGGAGACATCTGTATCAGAAGTTAATGATTCGGGTTGTTGATCCCGTCTTAGAGCTGAGAAAAGGATTTGATGATGTTTAAAGATTGCTCTTAACTCCGCTTGTCTAATATTCAGTGCAATCAATACAAACCCTGGAAATCAGAGAGAGAGAGGGACTATTTCAGACTGCAGCCACAAACTTCCCATCAGCTCCAGTCACTAAACTGATTAAATCATGCACCTCTCCCTCAGCCTTTCCAAGTTAAGACAAATTAAGCAAATCTCTGCTCCGTTAAACATCCTCGTCCACAAAAAACAAAAGGTGAAGCTCAATAAGCTTTAACCAACTTATCAACAGCCACAAAGACACTTTCTGTCATTAAACAGCAGCAGATAACAATCAGACAGCAGCGTCTCCCCTTCAGCAAGGAACAATGGCATCTGCAGCAGGGAATCCTGACAACAGTGTGCCATCTATCAGCTGTGTGTGACAACAAACCACAGCCAGCCCCTGTCCCAAGGGCTGCGTTTAGAAACCATCAAGCACATCTACAGTGACAGAGCAGATACTCCTGCACTTATAAACCCACCAGTCACTTAGCAGAGAAGTGAGTTATCCTGCTTTCCTCCCCACCTGCATTGGCCCCCCCGCCAAGGAAATGCTAATTTGGAAGAATTTGGATTCAGCTCTCCAGTTTATTAGAAATTTTTAAGCATTTATATTCAATCATGCTCAGTTTGTGCTCCCTGAGTTCAGATTAGCTTTCAATGGACTATTTTAATTTTGTTTTAATTTGCAAATGAGGCAGGTGAGAGTCTAGAGTCGAATGGGGGATGGCTCAGCTCATTCCCAGCCACACACTGTGGTGTTTCTGGCTCAAAGGATGAAGCACTGGGAAAGCTGGATGGATCTAGGGGTGTGGGGAGAGAACTGGAGGAACTGGGGAGCTGCTTTCAGACTGAACGTACCTTGAAAAGGCTGCTGTTTACTGTTAACACTGCAGATAATTCATTGCTTTTTCCATTCAAGGCAGATTGGCAAAATAAATAATTTTCCAGCACAGAGGACTTTTGACTACACCTATCATACCTCATGTTATGATATGTCATAGAGTATGGTAGAGAATCATAGAATCTTTAAGGCTGGAAAAGACTTCCAAGATCATCCAGTTCAATCTTTGACCAAATACCACCATGTCCCCTAAACCATGCCATGAAATGCCACATTTGAAGACTTCCAGGGATGGTGACTCCATCACTTCCCTGGCAAGCTTGTTCCAATGTCTGATCACTCTTTTACTGAAGAAATTTTCCTAACATCCAACCTGAACCTCCCCTGGCACAACTTGAGGCCAAATATGTATTTGACTTTTTATTAATATTAAGTAATATCAAAATACTTTTGTCAGGCCTTAATGAACAATGCTGAAAAGTCACTGAATTAGTTCAAACACTTCTAAAGGCAAGAGGAAACAGCCTTTTTTTAGGTTTTTGGCTGGTGACAATAAGTTCTCACTGTTTGATGACTCTTCGGGATAAATTGATGGGTTTTCCTCTCTGTACAGTCCTTACCAACCACAACTGCAGCATTTCTTTAGTTGATAATATCAGAAGGCAATTTAGAACAGAAACTGAGTAAAGTTTTAGCTTCCATAACCAAACCCAAAAAAGATAGAATCATGGAATCATAGAATAATAGAATATCCTGAGTTGGAAGGGACCCATCAGGATCATTGAGTCCAACTCCTGGACCTGCTCAGGACAGCCCCAAGAGTCATACCATGTGCCTGAGAGCATTGTCCAAAAGCTCCTTGATCCTTTAAATTTGGGCCTCCTTCATGAGCAGCTACTGTCCGGCCAGCCTCAGCTCAGCAGAAAACTGAACTGACATCCCTTTGCATATTTTGCCCGTGAAAGACCCCAAGCCATGCCCGTAGAGTGGCTCCTGCCTTTGCAAAGTGTGAAATATCAGGAACCAGCCCCCGGTTCCTCAGCATCATCACACACTGCCGCATTTTGATTTATTGAGCTCTCAAAATGGTTTATTACAGGGGACTGTTTCTGCCCTGATTCCCACCCTTACATGTGCACTGAACCCTCACCTCTGTCTGAAGCCTCTCTGAGTTTAGGTTTGTATCTTTTCATTGTGTTCTCCTTTTTTTTTTTTTTTTACAGAAAATAGATTGCCATAAATTTTGCCCTTTCAAGTGTTTAGTGACAGAGTGGAGTTGCCCTCAGTCACATCTGTTTATCCTGGTAAGCACATTTATAAAGTGATTTCCCATCCTCGTTATTCTGTCAATGGCATTTCACACTGCAGCTACTTTAATGCAGCATTTTATCACTTGTCCTGAGGGCTGCTGACAGCTGCCAATTTCAAGGCTTCGTTCCAATCTTAATTTTCTTCTTTTCCTTTTCTTTGCCCTCACTCCCTTTCCCTATCACCTCCTTTATTTTCAGAAGAAAGAGGAGTTAGATGAGTGCAACGAACGCAGAGGGTTTCCTCTCCCCTTTAACACAGAGATCTTATAATCCCATAATAAACCCATAATGTGAAGTGTGTTAGCGAGGAAGAGTTAAAATTCAGGAGAGTGCAGCTGCATTTCAGTTGACTACTGGACTTTTCTTCTTTTTTATGATAAATTCTCCATTAATGCTTCTGGGTTAAAATTTTCCTGCTCCCTTGATATGCAGAAATTGGACTGTTCATCTTCCAGGGAAGGTACTTTGTGTTCTTGCTTGCTGAGATCCTCCTGCCATCCAGAATTACCTAAATCAAACCAGAATAGGCTACAATCCAGATCAAAGCACAGCAGGACAGAAATTTTACCCAAGGAATGCTTTTTAGAGCACTTGGAGAAAGTTCCCTTCTTGCCACAACACTTGTTTTTCATAAAACCATAGAACCATTTAGGATGGAAAAGACCTTTAAGACCACTGAGGCCAACCATTAACCCAGCACTGCCAAATCCACCACTAAAACATGTCCCCAAGTGCCACATCAACACATTTTTTGATACCTCCAGGAATGGTGACTCAACCACTTCCCTGTTCCAGTGCTTGACAACCCCTAACATCTGATCTAAACCTCCGCTGGCATAGCTTGAGGCCATTTCCTCTTTTCATTTGTTCCTTTGTAGGAGAGACTGACTGTCTTGGGGTGACTTTATGCTGTTGTATCCCCTATCACCGCTCTATGCCCACATATGATCCTGAGCCTTTCTGTGCCTTTAAAACTGGGTGCAAGAGAGAGAAAAAACTGACCGAACTTTTCAAAACAATTTGTGCTTCAAGGACACAGAGATTAGCATGCAGCTGCTAAAGCAGAGGTGAGGAAGCACCGTCTTGCTTTTCAGCCAGCTTTTCAGCTCCTTTTCTCTGGAGAGAGAGAGACGGAGAGTTGAACCTTGTTTTCTTGGAACTTTGGGGTTTTTTTCCCTTCTTCTCTTCTGGACTGTTTCAACATCACAACACACCGGGAGAGTTTTCCCCGAGGCCCGGAGGTGGGCCCACCTCGACCCAGCTCCAAAGAGGAGAGAGACCACATCTACAGAAGGACTCTAAAATCTTCCCAGGTTTCTCTCCATAGCGAGAGGTTCTATTATTTAGCATTATTATCCTTTTCCTGTGTGTTTGTTAAATAAATAGGGTTTTTTCCCTTCATTTTCCTCCGAGGAAAATCTTTTTTTTTGCCGAACCTGGTGGGGGAGGAGTGGCTGTAATCTGCTTCCCTTTGAGGAGATGTTCATTTTGGACGTTCCCCTGAATTTGGCCCAAACCGGCACACCTACCCCCACACTGGTCTATCCATGACCATCCAAGGAAATTTTTCATTGTCTCAGGCTGAGTTTGCTCATGGCCTAAGGGCAATTCCTATTTTGCTCAGTTTTCCAGCAAAGAGACTTTTACATAGCAAGAAAACTTCACAGGAGCCCGTTCCAGTGCCCAACCACCCTCTGGGGGAAGAACCTTTTCCTGAAATCCAACCTAAACTTCCCTGGACACAACTTCAGGCCATTCCCTCAAGTCCTGTGACTGATCACCAGAGAGATCAGTGCCTGCCCCTCCTCTTTCCCTCGCAAGAAAGCTGCAGATTGCAATGAAATCTCCCCTCAGTTTCCTCCAGGGTGAGCAGACCAGGTTGCCTCAGCCTCTTCTTGTATGGCTCCCCCTCTAGAACAAAAATAATGTTTTTCCAGCACCAGAAATGTTGGCCTGGTTCAAGATACTGTCACTGGTTTGCAAGCTCCTATCAAAGTGGGTCTTTCATCATTCTCCAAGACCAAAAGAAAAATTTCATTTTGACATGGGCCAACCATTCTCTTACTCACATTTTCACTTAGTTTTCCAAAATAGTAAAAACAATTTTCTTCTTCTGATCTGCAATTAACATGAGATTCAATTACTGGGATTTTCTTCCGATGGAATCGATTTTTTCCCCATTTTGTCGCTGGAATGTACAGTCACGTTGGTGAAAAAGGGCAGCGTGCCAGAATATTACTTAGATAACCCTGGCATGCTTAAATGGAAGGCTTTTCATTTGCTCAATTAAAAGTACACATCAAAATCAGGACATTGTTTTTCTTTTATTTCATTATCCAGACTGATGGCTTATAAATGCATTTACTCATGGGATCATCAGTCCGTGGTTATCAAGAGAATTGAATCATAGAATGGTTTGGGTTGGAAGTCATCCTAAAAGCCACCTAGTTATGCCATACTCTGAAGAGGAAGCAGAAAACAAGTAGGTCAAGAATGGTCTCTGAAAAAAAAAACAACTTGCTATTTCCTTGAATACTTCCAGGGATGGCCCATCTCTGGAACTGTTCAAGGTCAGGTTGGACAGGGCTCTGAGTAACTTGGTCTAGCGGGTGGCATCCTGGCTGAGGGCAGGGGGCTTGGAATTAAATGATCTTTAAGGTCCCTTCCAACCCAAGCTTTTCTACAGTTCTATTATTTTTATGATTTTATAGGTGCAAGTTCAAATTCCAAAAACTTCGGGTGACAAAAATCTTTTCAACTTAGACAGAAAAGGAGGAAGTGCTCTAAGAGATCGGGGTGACAGAAGCTGGGATGCAGCACTGCCACTCAAAGAAAATTTTAAAAAACCCACAAAACACCATTTTGTCCAAACCATCTGGTGAAGGAGCAGCCTACAGGTATCACTGATTATGGATGTATGTTTGAGCTTCTGAGATAAACAACAGGAGATGCTATAGAGCAAATTAAGAGAAAAAAGCTGATCGTGGGTCAGCTCATGATAGAACAGATGTCTAAAATCTTAGTGGATGAACTGTGTTCTAAAAGTGTGTTTTCATAGATTATTTTGAGACCTTAAAGTCAGGCAGGGACATCTACACCCTGGAAACCTCCAGTTATGGAAAAAGTACCTTGCTCAGGGTGACAAGAAATCCTAATGACCTGCAGAATCCCCCAGACTCGCTAAGAGGAACATCTAATCCCCATTTAGGAATAAGCCCTGTTGCAGATTGCCAGTTACAAACAACTGAGCTTTACAAAAAGTCTTGTCTGTTTGAATGATGAATAGAGTAATAAAACCTTACACATCGTGGTAAAATGGCTAAAACAGAACAAAACAACAAAGCACATGCAAGGCTGTGACAGCCTGGTCCTTGTAAGGAAAATCACGGCTCGCTTAGTCCTTGCAATTCTTTAAACAAGTCAATAACTCAGTGGAAATGAGAAAGAAAGTGCAAACCAGTTGCTTTAATTCTGTTTCAGATTATAGAGGTCTGTGATGCTGTCACTCCTCAGGTGACTATAGAAGGTAACTACCATGGAGAGAGGTACAAAGCAATGTCAAATGCAGAAGGAGGTCAGGAGAAAGAAGAAAGAAAAAAAAAATAAAAAGCAACCGAAAAACCAACCCAAAATTAAAAGTAGGTCAGTTTTCATCCCGACAAAAGGTTAACAGCCAGCTTCCTCTAGGCATTTTGCTGGATGCCATTGTTAAATATATTTATAAGTGATCCAGGAAAGTGAATCAGTCATGAAGAGAGGCAAGAAAAAAACCAAGAAATCCCAAAAATAAGTAAAAAAAATCTCAATCTGTCATAGTGATAATTCTGCATGTTCCATGTTAACATGAAAACTCTATTCAGGTGCAGAAGACTGTAACCTTTGGTGAGCTCCCTTGGGTCAGAAATTGGATACAGAACTATCAACAAACTCAGGACCACTTGAACAGTCTCATCTGGAGGCTACAGAGGTGAAGTAGACACAGTTATTCAAGGACATCGGGTTACAGGTAGAGCCAAAATCTCCAGGCAAGTCTTGAGACTGAAGGATGGAAAAACCTGCCAGAAAAAAATGGAACATGGAGCTGAGTCTGTCTGTCTGGTGAGAAGCAGAGTATCTCCACAACCTAGGGAGGACCTGGCTAAACATTACCAGATCTCAAAATACCCTAAGAGGTGCCAAAATCCAACAAGATTGAATTTGGGCAGCTGATCTTGGGCCTTGTGGGATGTGCCAGCTGGATGTTAATGCCAGACTGCATCCAGAGCAGTGGCCAGTGCGCAGGGCAGTGAGAGGACGTTGTCTGGAATCGGTGGAATAACGAATAGCATAGACTTGGCACACAAAAGATGTAGAAGACAATGCCTGGGGGCAATCACAGGGCAGAACCAGACTGTATTTCTGTAGTCAGGCTTGTCAAGATTGGACAGGGATGTTGCAAACATCAGAAGGTGCTAAGCACTTTCAATAATATGACAGCGAATGATGTTCAACCCTGATGAATGCAAGTGTGACAGGGGGAAATGGAAATGGCTCCTGCAGCTCCTGTGACTCCACTTTTGGCACACAAGTCCAGCAGAGAGACTCGAGCAGCCTGAGGAAAACCACTGCTTAATGCACTGGTGCCTTCCGGAACAGCAAACAAGGTATGAGGACACACAGTGCACCAGGCAATAAATAACACAAGGTTGGCAGTCCGGCACCACTTCCCAGCTCCAGCCTCAGGAGGAGAGGATTAATTTATTCCCGTGCTAATGCGACACAACCAGTGAGTGCCAGCACCTCAGTGGCTGACAGGAACAACGTGGCTGAAGCAGGTGGCACTTCAGTGGCACTCCTGACCCCGGATCTCAGAGGACGGGGTCCTGCCTCACCTCGTTTGAAGGTCGCCAAGCATCAGCGTGCCTTCAGTACAAAGCCATCTGCTCACCCACCCACTCAACTCAACCCACCACCACGTGGGGCCGTCCCGACACCTACGGAGAAAACCCACCTGGGAAACAAGCGCTGGTTCCTCACGGCTCCTGCAAAGCTATTGTGGCAGCCTGTTTGATGGCACACAACAATAGGTGCTCTAACTCCATAGGCATCGGGAGAAAATGAATACCAAGAGGAATTTATGTAATAGTCTTTAACCCAAACCTCACCGCTCCCACACAAAGTGCCGCAAAATTAATCAACACCAGTTTCAGGGGGAGTGGAGGGATGGAGAGGAAGAAAAGAGAAAATCTGACTGAGCTAGATTTGAAGCCTCGACAGTTCCCCGTGGTATAACAACGGCACAGGCTTGGTGGGGATGTACTGGTGCCCTGGGGACATCAGAGCTGTGAAAACTCCTGATATGGCACTGTCCCCACTTAGGAGATGATGGTGCTACTGTGATATTGGAGATACTCATCTTGCCCCTCAGCCTGCTCCAGACCTTCTCTGCGTTGCACAGATTCCAGCCCTAAGATCCTTCTGGACTGCCCTCTGCCTGCAGCAAGGATGGTGACCCCATGAGGTCTTCTCAGCCCTAAGAACACACAGCAGGAAGGAATCCTAAAAAATATTCCTTCTGACTGCTTCCCACCCCCCAGCAAATGTCCAGGGTAAAGACTGGGACAACAGGGAAGAACCACAGCACCCTGAGATTTAGGGGATATCGTGGTACCTTGAGGGAGGGACAAGGACAGAAAAAACATTGAAAGACGATCTAGTGTGGCAGGATCTGTTTGAGTATGGCTGTAAAATACCTTGTGCTCCTGCAAAAACACCCAGGGGAGAGGAAAGCTGTGCATGACAGAAATGCTGTTCATGCTTTTCTTTGGAGGAGTTTGAAAGTCATTCAGAATGAGACACCAGTTCATTGACAGCATGGAAGCCAGCGGACCTATAGCAATTTCCCATAGCTGGGGATCTACCCTATAAGCAAATTCACCCACTCACCAAATTCCTGAAGTTTATTTAGGGAAGACCACTTATATTTAAAATTTACTCTTTTACGAGAGACTCTCCTTGGGTCTCTCCTATGAGGTGACTCAGAAGAAGCAATAATCTTCCTCCTGCGGTCCAAATAAAAGGAAGGAAGTTCCTCTAAATCTTGATAGGTGAGCTATAAAAAGTTGTGACATTCAGCAGCACCTGGAGCTGAATGGGAAGACGCAGGACTAAAAGACGCAGAGTCCTTAATCCTCAGACAGGGAGACAGGTGACTGGTGGAGAAATGCACAGCCAGTTCCCTGTTTGCATTTAAAGCTCTTTATTCCCTGGCTCAGCAATTCTGCTGCGGCATTTATTTTTAATGCTTTATTTTTGCAATTTGACTTTCTAATGGCAACACCTGAAGTCACCTTCCTTAACCCTTCGCAGTGATATAAATTAGAAAGAACATCAGGGGGAAACAACTGAGGGAACACGACTTAGCCCTGTCAGACTCCAGTAGGAGGTGACTCCCGCCTAAGCAATCAGCACCAACATGCAAAGGTGCAGGATTTCCTTTTATTTCCTCCAGATACGCTCAGGATAGAAGGACCTAATTCCAAAAGTCTTTGCATCCCAATGCTGAGAATTTTATTTACAAGCATGAGCTGAAATCAGGGAGGCAGAGAAGTCATGGGGTTTGCTCTTAATTTCCTTCCTCCCACCCCTCTCATCCCCACTTTACATTTTTCGGATGCATGTAGCAAGGAAAAAAAGGGGAGAAATCCCTTGTGTGACAACTGAAATGCTCCAGAAAGTTCATTTTTAGGGGCTATTTTAAAAGATCATGCCAAACACAGGGGCTGATGCTTACGTAGTGACTTTTGGGTCCCAGCTGCTGGCAGCACCCAGTAATCAAATCAGGCTGAAGGACTGAAATTTCCAGCAGGATGTTTATAGGGACTGTCAAGACGAGACTAAATATGAAATTCTGCTGAATCATTGCTGATCAAGACATCCTTCACTTTGCCTCTTTACCGGTCTCCCACTCGCCACTGCCCCCACCCCATGCTAAAAATACAAAAAATAAAGAGACACTTCTGCTCTCACCTGAGTTTTATTAAGAAAGACACAAATGCCTGGAAACCATGAGGGAGACTCTCCAGGAGCAGTTGTTTTGTATGTTTTGGGCAGTGGAGGAGAGCACACGGGTTACTTTTTGCAGCCCCCTACAGGTGCAATGATTGGGTACAGGCATTTTCTTGTCTGAGACTGATCCACCAAATTAATTCCATCCCTGTTGAACTGAAATTTTCTGCAGGCACTTTGGTTCACCAGAAACCTGTTTGGTACAGATGACAGAGCAGCTGAAAAGACTCCATTCTGAAGGGAACAAAAGGCCCAATGTCCAGCCAGACCAGACCCACTTCTTAGGGCAGTCTGCTGCCTCGCTGGGGTCTGGGTTAAAGATGTGAAAACTTCCTATCCTGCTACAACCCTCAGATTATTGTCCATTATTGATTTTTTTCTGCTATATAGCAATGAAGTTGCAATAAAAAGGACAATCAAGAGAGTTCAAGGGCTTGATTAAAGGGATTAGGGGATTAAGGGATCAGGAGCACAAACAGTGTTGTCCTCCACCCTCCCAGGAGGTTGCAGTGAGGTGGGGCTTGGTCTCTTTTCCCAAGTAACAGGCAATGGACAAGAGGAAATGGCCTCAAGTTGCACCAGGGGAGGTTTAGGTTGGATATTGGGAAAAATTTTTTCCCCAAAAGGGTTGTCAAGTCCTGGCACGGGCTGCCCAGGACAGTGGTGGAGACATCATCCCTGGGGGATTTAAAAGATGCGTAGATGTGGCCCACGGGGACATGGTGTAGTGGTGGGTTTGGGCAGTCAGATCAACTGTTTGACTTGATGATCTTAAAGGTCTTTTCCAATCTAAACAATTCTATGATACTACAATTCCTCAAAATCACTGGATTTATGGCCAATTCCTAAAACTGGTCAGGCAGAGACAGTAGCTGCCACCTTCAAACACTGGTCTTGCGGATGAAGTCAGGTTTTTTCCTACATGAGGAAATAGCACCATTTTCAAAGAGCGTGTAAGAGCTCTCAGAGCTGTATTTAAAGTTGCTCCTCCTCAACGCTGACAGATATCTGGGCTCTCACCACTTCCAGGAGAGAAAAGGGTCTGCCAAGAACCATGAGAGGAGCAAAATGAGCACAGGCTCCTTTTGCAGCCAGCGATAAAGCATCTATCAGAAAATCAGCACGTGCTAATCGAAGTCCCCAGCACTCAGCTCTGAGCACTGAATCCCTTGTGCACATCTGTCTCAGGCCCACCACACCCAGAAACTCATCTTTTAATCCCTCAGCACCACGTTGTCTGACGTAACTGACATTCACCTGCAAGCTTCCCCCCAGGTGTGTTTTACGTGTACAAGCACAGAGCAGATCACTCCCCCCCTGCCCTCGCTCCTGCAGCCTCGTCTCCACATCTGAAGATTTTTCAGAGGGAAAGAAGTTATCTGTCTCTGACAGAGCAATCTGTGCTTTCAGAGAGATAGGATGATGTTCAGCATCTCCTGATAAAGTCATGATATCACGGGTGAAACTTCAGATCCCAGCAAGCCTCCCCTGTAGGGAAGCTCTGCCTTCAGCTACAAATGATCAGTATTTTTCTTGAGCTTCATCCAAGCTGAGTGGATGACAGGGTGTTTTCTGAACAGGAGCACGTTCCTTTTGCCTGGCAATTCAAACACAGGGAGAAAAATTAGAAGCTAAATATGCCAGATCTTGTATTTGGATCTCTCATCCCAGCGCAGTCTGAAGAGAATCGGGTACGGAAGTACAGAACAAGCAGCATTTTAATCCTGGCACCGATCCTGACTCTTTCCCAGGTCTTAAGCAAGGCATTTACATTTCTATGGAGCTCCACTGGCAGAGAAACAATCCATAATGTCTCAGTTTCTCCAGCTGTGAAATGGGAATAGGAGCACGGTAAGAAGTCTGTGGCAGCTTTTATCTCTCGTGGGAGAACTGACAAGGAAAGATGAAACTCAGGAAGATTTGTTCCAAAAAATCACCAGCTCCAAAGGCAGAGTTAAAAATAAGCAATTGTTTATTGCTGTAGGTACAGCAGAGAATCATGGAATGGTTTTGGTTGTAAAAGACCTTAAAGGTCATCCAGTTCCAAGCTCCTGCCATGGGCAGGGACACCTTCCACTATCCCAGGTTGCTCCAAGCCCCGTCCAATCTGGCCATGAACACTTCCAGGGATGGGGCACCCACAACTTATTTGGGCAACCTGTGCCAGGGCCTCCCCACCCTTACAGGGAAGACATTTTTCTTAATGTCTAATATAAACCTGCTCTCTTTCAGTTTAAAGCCATGGAACAGTTTAAAACCTGGAGAGAAGGAAGTCTTATACATTCCCAGGAACACTTAGAGTTATCCAGAAGAATCCTTTTAGTCCTGACAGCTTATTAAAAGATGTTAAGAGTAAAATTACAAACACCTGTCTGGACATGGTTTGACCTTTGATCTAAAATCTACCATGCATGCTTCAACAGCAATACCTTAGCCTTAAATTAGAAGATATTTCAACTTTTTTTTTATATCAACAAGAGTCCACATTTTCAAAACATGGAGGTTTTAATGCCAACATGAGCAAACCACATCTGCATTCCAGTTGTTGCTGGACAAGAGAGATCTGAATTCTTCTGAAACGTGACTCTGGTTGTATCTCTGCATCAAAATCACAGAATGGTTTGGGTTGGAAGGGACCTTAAAGCTCATCCAGTTCCAATCCCCTGCCATGGGCAGGGACAGCTTCCACCATCCCAGCTTGCTCCAAGCCTCATCCAACCCGGCCTTGAAGACTTCCAGGGATGGGGCAGCCACAGCTTCTCTGGGCAACCTCACTGATGGTGCACGGACCCACTGGGCACAGGGTCACCTCAGACGACTTCTCTTCCAGGGACACCCATCTTTCTGATAGGTAAAATATCCCAACTATTACTCCAAATAAATGACAAATGTGGTACGAACAGAGGAGAAAACCAAGAACTCCTTCCTGTGGTGACAATGGATGGAAGAGGAGGGAGAATGGGGCTAACTTGGGAGCTCACGCAGGCAGGGAAACAGAGATGTTCTGGCTTTAGATTGAAGCAAGATTAACACGGGAACTTCTGGTAGCCCTCAGTGGTGCAGTCAGAGGAGATGCAGAGATAACGGGATCATGAGATCACAGGATAATTCAGGTTTGAAAAGGCCACAGGAGAGCTCAAGTCCAGCCTCTCACTCACAGCAGGACCAACTCTGAGGTCAGATAATGTTGCTCAGGAGTCTAGCTAAAAAGCTGCACTGAAGGAAATATATTAAAATACTAGAATTTGCATTTCTCCACAGTTCCTAGGTGAGTCTTAATAGTCTTTCTGCCTCAAGTGAGCTGTCTGAGAGCCTCAGTACAGAGGGGAAGAGGTGACTTCAGTGCAGAGAAGGAAATGACAACCAGAGGAGACACTGGGTAGATAAATGGTGAACAGGGTGGTGGGGAAAGACAGTTCCGTAACATCCATCCTCTTTCATAAAGGAGCAATTAAAAGTATTAAAGAACACCTGAATTAAATGAGCCTGCAATAGTGCAGAGGGCATAAACTAATACTGTCTTTGTCATCCGCCTCTAAAATTTGACATTCATTGTTAACAATGTTAAGAATGTGATTTTCAGTCTAATTTCTGCAAGGATGTGGGAGAATATTCCTGTCAAGGATAATTTATAAAGGACCAGGCACCTTTTGGTAAATAGGAGGGAATGGGAACTGGTCTTGCCTTGAAATGTGGATTTCATTATCCTTCTCAGTCGTCTCTTCCCTTGTTACCTCTGTGGGGTCTTTTCAATATCCTTGGTTCATTTCCCTCTCTGCTGAGCTCTGATGAGGGAGGGCTGACTCAGTCTCCAGTGGGTTCTTGAGATGCTCCAGGCTTTCCCAAGAGGAACTTTTATATTTCCATGACTTAAGACTCACCTGTGGTTATTTCCCCCATCTTGACCAGGGAAAATTTTGATTTTCCTACCCCCAAAAAATCAAAAAAGAAAGAACAGCACTCAGTCCAGGAAGGTAAGAAGCCAAACCTTCTGGGACAGCTCTTTTGAGCACTGCTAGAGAATCTCAGCTGGTTGATGGGCTACTTATGTCCATTGTTATTAATTAGCATCAGAGAACTAGAGAGTGAACTGCTCTAACGTAAGTGATGGGTGAGAGGGGTAATTCCCCTTTGGCCAGCAAATCACAGCCACAAAAATTGCTCTGTTGATGTTTGTATTCTCTGTGCTAACAGAAATAGGGGCAAGTTATTACCTTTGTTGAGACAATCATCATCTGGTGGCAAAAACTTAGGCAAAAGTGCAGTAAAAGGAGGAGGAAAGTAAAATGTTCTTTTAACAAAAGAAATATTAACACTTAAGCAGGAGGATTTTCAGAAGCTAAACAGTATTTCACCACCAGCACTGGAGAGCTCTCTTTCCAGCTCTCTGCCTTATCAATGAACATTGACAGGTCATACACAAGACTTTAACTCAGCTCAGTTTCTGTGGATATAAATATGCAGATGTGTCTCACTAAAATTCGGATTGTTAGCAAATTATGTGTCTCAGCACTATTTTCTCCTTCTGCAGAGGAAATACTTCACTTTTAGTAGGTTCTAAAGTCCATCCCTATTCAGCAAAGCTGTTAAGGTGCACATAAGGGATTTGCTGAATCCAGGCTTTCATTACTGCCTTCTTCATGCAAGCTCACCGAAGGAATAGTGCATGAAGGAAAGGGTTTAGGGCAAGACTCTCTGACGCTGACAGTCTTTGGATAAGGCACTGGGAATGTAAGTGAGAAAAAGAAAATTATCTCTAGCCCACAGTGGAAACCTCTCCAATTTAGTTAAAAACACTTCACTACACACAGTTGAGTCATAAGGTTACACCTGAGACATGAGAAATTGCATAGGGCTAAAAAAGATTTGTGATATATTCCTGAAACCTCTCTGTCTTGCAAAGGGATATCCAAGGCTATACACGTACCCCTGATGAGACACTGATTGCAAAAATATACAAGCTCTAATCATTTCCATGAGGAGAGGAAGAAATACAGTTTCAGCCAGGCAAGAAGAAAAAGTTTGGACTTTTGCATGTAGTCATAACAAAAGTGATGCGTGAGCAGCAAGGAGATGATGAGAGAATCCTCACAGTGTGCTACCCAGGGGTATTTCATCTCTTGCCTCTCTGTCTGGATGTACTGGGATTACAGGACAGATGGAAGTGTACTGACATATTTATAACGGTAGCACTTAATAGAGAGTGGGAAAACAGAAAGAGAAGGAAATACAGCATGTGATGTGCTTGCTATCTTAGTGATAGAACCCGAGGGAATGGCCTGAAGCTGTGTCACGGGAGGATTAGGCTGGGTATTAAGAAAAGGTTCTTCTCTCAGAGGGTGGTTGGGCACTGGAACAGCTTCCCAGGGCAGTGGTCACAGTCCCAAGCCTGACAGAGCTCATGAAGCATTTGGGAAAAGCTCTCAGGGACATGGGGGGATTCTTGAGGTGTCCTGTGCGGGGCCAAGAGCTGGACTCAATGATCCTTGTGAGTCCCTTCCACCTCGGGATATTCTGTGATCCTCATGGAGCCTCTGAAACTTCAATTACTGAAACTTTTCAGTGCTGCCTGGCATGACAGTGGCATCAACATGCTAAAGACGTGCAGATTGAGTGTGAGTGGTTTTGACGTGAAGGGAAGTGCTTTATAGCAACATGGAGTGTTGGAGGCCACATGGGCACGGCCAGGGAGGCACGGTCAAATCAATATTCAATGGAAACAGCCACTGCAGGATTCCACTGGGATAGGCTGCTCTTTGTTCTCCAGACTTGCAAAGACTTCTCCACAGTTTCAAAGAGGCCAGCCGCTATTTTTCACATACACCTCATTTCGCCCTCAGGCTTGCACAGTTTCCCACAAAATTCACCCTTAATTCACCTTCCTCTTCCTCTTCCTTAACTGCCAGTGAGGACTAGAGGAAATTTTTGTGATCAATTCATAAATCAATAGGGCTGCAGCTGTACAAGGACGTGGGAGATGCCTGTTCTCAGGCACTGAAGCTGCACTTCATTGCATCCACATCATTAAGTCCCCTTACCCTCTGAACAGGGTGGCTGCACCAAAACTGTTTCCAAAAAACATGTTACGTCTCAAACTGTGTCAATAACTGGGTAAGCACTGGCTAATCTGAGTCAAAAGTGTGTCAGGATATGCTTAACAATTAAAAAGTGTAATGAGCAGGTTCTAGTGTCTTTGGTGAGTTTAATTTACTAGCGCAGAAATTATCTAGAAATTTTCCATCAGCACTTGTAAGTTCTGAATTGGATCCACGGGGCTTTTTACACATTTCTTCTGTTCAGCTCTGGTACAACACCAAAACCCCATATACAGTCTGCTGCTGCAGGAGCAAAGAACTAACAAATGGGAAATAATTGAGAAGAGAGCACTGAAGTGACTGAAAAGCCAGGGAGACCAACTTGTGAAGAGGAGGATAACTGTTAGCATTTGAGGAGTTTAAAAGCCAAAGGAGAAGAAGAATTATTTGCAGGGTCCAGCAGAGTTTCACTAGGCGTAAAAAGCCGAGAATGAGAAAGGGATCTTTAGCAAGAACAGAGGGAAGCATTTCATCAACACCGAAGCCTGCTGGACCGTGAAATAGCCTCCCAAAATAAATGGTGGCAGTCCTGCAGCTCGGGTCATTTTAAATTAGACTGGGCAGGATACTGGAGTTGGTTCTTTAGGGAACAACTCAATACCAGTCCCAGGGATGGCCATGTCAATCTGGCAGGCAGCTTTGCAGCTCAGGATAATTAGGTTCCCCAATGCTGTCATGAGAAGGGTTTGACACTCACACGGTGCCAGATCGTTCACGGACGGTGCTTGTCATGATCTTGTGTTATTTATACATTACTCTGAGTCAAAAAGCCTCTGTGAAGAGACAGGCAGAGCCCTCATAAGTCAAAGCCCTGGACTATTGAAGCTGATGAAATGTATAAAATAGCTTGCACTAAACCCTCTAAACTGCAACCATCGGTGAGAGATTTTACCGAAAACACCCCTCAGCAAGAAATGATACGTAGTAATGAGGGAACAAGGAACATGTTTGAACTTACAAACATGCTCTGCCAGACTCTGTGGGGCTTTCTTTTGTTTTATTTTTATTGTGTTTCATTTTCTGTCTGCCTGCAAAGCCTTGAGTGACAGGCGTGGAGGCTGGCATCTATCACTTCTCTTCAAAACAGATAGGGAACAAACATCAACACTTCTCAACAACGACCCAGAGGGAACAACCTCTCCTAAAAATAAAAGCAGTTTCCTCACACCTGTTGCCCCAGCCTATCCATCTCTCCTTTTTTGCCAAGGGATGCATCAACTAAAATGCAGTCTCTGCAATGTGTTTTGCTTTCTTCAGGATATCATGGAATCACAGAGTGCTTTGGGTTGGAAGGGACCCTAAAGATCATCTTGTTTCAACCCCTGTGCCACAGGAATGGACACTTCCCACTCTTCAAGGTAGGAGAATGCCTACTCTGTGGAAGCAGAGGATGGGATGGGAAACCGCTACGAGAGAGGAAAAAGGTTGGTGGACCATCTTGGAGGAGTTTTTCCTCATTTTCCTTTCTTATCACCTCTGGGGAAGCTGTGTGCATGGGGAGGATCACAGGAGACTTTCTGAATCAATACAGCATTTAGAATCTTTTTTTTTTAAAGGTCTTTCCAGTCACCAGCTGAAATTCTGTGAAGTTCTCCATTCAGTGCTTATCCATTTCTTCTCAAACTTTTATCACCTCCCGTTTTTCAGATGACCACAGGTGCAAATGAAAGGCATGGGATGGTAAATTATATATATTATATATATATATTTGCTATGACAGAGCTTGTGCCAGCACTGAGCACTGACAATGCACATTACAGTTCAGCTCATGTATTTCTGATGGCACATTTTACAGTGCTATATATAAAGTTGTTATGGCATCTATTATTCACTGCCAATACAGTTCAAGTTAAAATAGGTTTTATATAACAGTTCAAAGCAATATTTTAAGAAATAACACTTGTGTCAAGGCTGCTGTGTCCTACCAGATTTTGACATTTCCAAGCAATAAAGATCTTTATCCAAAATGTAAGGTTTTGGAGAGACATCTCCCTTTCAGACATCTCTGGTTTTAATCTGCAAGCAATAGCAAAAGGAGCACATTTAAATAAATGAACAGCCAGGTGAACTTTTGACTTGGCTGTTATCTGTCTAGGTGGAAACTGTGAACGCTGCAAAGTGCCTCGAGGGATGTTCCTGACAGAGAACAATGTCCCATTAACCTGAACCTCTGAAGAGCTTCTGGAGATGTGGAAAACACACAAGTGGGAAAAAGTCATTGGAACATTAAGAAAATGTCTGTTATGGGCACAATTTTGTATCTGTTTTTCAGGACACAAGACGGGAAGAGAATTTATTTCCGTATTTCTTCAGCAACGAGAAAGGTTTCATACCTGTTCTTGCAAAAGGGGAAAATTCAATGTCTCTTAAAAAAAGCCCCATGACTGGTACCAGTAGCATGAGCTTCTCCAAAGTTGTGTGTAATCAGAAGATGTGATGTTCTTTCAACGTCTCCTGTGCTGCTCAAGATCTCCATGTTTCTGGTGTTGGATATGCAGCAACGTGGAAATCCCAGCGAGACCAATCTACTTGCACAAGACAAGTTTTGCACAGCTCTATTCTTCATTCTGGTCCCCAAAGAACAAAGGACAACAAATGCTATACATCAATTTGGCTATAAATTTAGTTTATTAGTTGTGTTTGACAGGAATAATGTGTCATTTTAACCTTCTTGGCTATTCACTGGTTATGAAAATATACTGGAAAAAAGTTGTTATGGTGACTGTGAGCTCAGGGAATCCCCTGTGTACCCATAATTTCTACTGAAAACAGGGAAGTTTTAACGCGCAGGATGAGTCCTTTCACAAGAAATATGCTCATGTGGGTCAACAAACGGAAAAACAAAACACAGTGAAAATTATTTAAAAGCACCATCTGCTTGTTCAAATACAGCTGGGGAGACGAACAATGCTGTCAAAAAAACCTCATTTTCATTTTATTTCTTTCAAAAGAGATGTTAAACAAAATACCATCGGTCCTAAATGTTTTCCTCCTGAGGAGAAATGTTTAAGCTACATTTGAAATAATATTTGTGGAATGCAGCCCTCCTTAGAGGATGAACAAGGATCTTGGAGAGGAAAGCAAAATGGATAGAGGAGATGGGGAAAAAACAGGGAAGAAGAAAGTGCACACATTTTCAGGAAGCAAAAGCCTAAACAACATTAACTGCTTAAGCTGACTAAATCATTAATTGCATAAACTAAGCTATTCAGAGCTAAAATCATATTAGGCAGAAAGGTATCCAGGATCAAATCGATAGATACAAACCCTGCACAATACATGAATGTAGATCTTTTTTTAAAAGTTATTTAGGATTGTGATTGGGTTCACTTCACCCCCCTCAATTACCCCACCATGGCCACACTTTCCTGTGCATGTTGGTGCAGAGACATCAGATTGTGCCACAGAAATGGGATTTAACCAGCAAAAAAAAGATCTCTCCAAGGAGACACAACTGCACGTCTTGACTTTCCAAAGCTGGTGTGCTTGAGGCTGCCTTGGGGGTTGTCATTCCCCACTGCCCAATGGGAAAATTTTAAATATGGGGTTTTTTCCCTGGGGAGGACAGGGGCAGTGCAAAGACAAAATAAAAAACGCTCTGACTATATTTCAAACCAAAAGGATCACCAAATCACAGAACCACGGAATGGCTGAGGCACCACAGTGGGGTCATCTGGTCCAACATCCTTGCTCAAGCAGGATCATCCCAGAGAATATGGCACAAGATTCTGCTCAGACTGTTCTTAAACATCTCCAGTGGTGCTGTTCACAAGACCATTTCAGAAATACATTTGCTACCATTCTTCTTGAACATCAAAGTGCAGGAACAGCCCAAAACATGCATTTTCTTTGCAACAAAGTTCCCTACAGTTTGTCCTGCTGGATGCACTGAGATCCCTCAAGTGCAAAATGACAATTCACAGACAAAGATACTCAGTGAGAGAATATTCTTTGACAGTTTCAGCCCTAGTAATGGACACAAGTCCACAAAGCTCGTTCATCTCTGCTCAGTGAACCATAACAGAAATTAGACAAACACTGACCTTGACCCGCTCCTGTAAAACTGTCAGCATTTCTGACTTGGAGAGTTGAGTCATATGTGGCCATCACTGTTTGCAAACAGAGGTCCCAACCTCAAAGCAGCAGCCCCCAGCAGGAACTTTTGCCCCCTTTTTGCACTGTTAACTCAATCACAATTCCTGCTGTACCGCAAGCAAAATCTATCCTGATAAAATTAGCCCAATCCAATTAAAGGACAAAGTATAGCCCTTAATTAAATGTTCTGATTATTCTGAAGTCCTCTTTTTTTGGTTCATCTTGAGTTTAGGTCTGTGAAAGCATACAAATTAGAAAGGTTTAACATGTTCTTGTTTTACCCATTTATCGCTTAAATTTAACTAACGAGAGTTTCCCAAAAGCATAAAAAGAAGTATAAAAAGAAAAATGTGGGATGTTTAACTTATGTAGGCCTCTTTTTGTTCCTTTTCTTTCATATTTTTACAGTGCTTTTGAAAAAAACAAAAGGAATAAAAATAGTATGTCCTCTTTTAACTACATCAAGAATGTCCAAATACTTTGATACAGCAAAATATTGAATAATTTGAAAAGGTTAACAAGTTGTTTCCTTTTGTCTACCTATTATTCTCTCTAATGGTAAAGCTGAGTATATTTTTGCCTGTGACAAATTCCAGTTTCAAGTTTGTGTGCACTGAGTTAGTTGCTTTGCTGCAGAACCCAGCTTAATTAAACCACCTCACTACAGACTTTGCAGTGGAAGACTCTGTGGGAAGAACCCAGCCATTAGCCCATGACCATTAATTAACTCTTGTCATTTTCATTACAAATCATATGGATTTCCAACTTTTCCTTCTGTCACTGATTCCCATGTTTAGAAACACTTGATAATTTCCCCTGTTTTTAGTGAGGCTGTACCAACAGCAGTGTAAATCAGCATTTCCTTCATCGTGCTGAGCAAGGCACAAGGCAAGGATTCTGCACTTCCAGCTCACAAAACCATGGTAGGAGGAGGTTACCGACCTCAATCTGCTGAATGGCCTCTTCCCGCTGGCGGATGGCTTCCAGATCCTCCTCCGTGATTTCCGAGAGCAAGGCTTGGTCCTGGCCCTGGTTTTGCCACACGCCATCGCCTCCGTTAAAGATCTTCTCATCGTCAGGCAGGTCAGAGAAGGGGGTCTTGGGGCTCTGCTGAGGTGGGAGAATGGAAAGAAAGCAAAGTGTAAATGTTTTCCAGTTTCACACAGCTTTAGTGTGGGAAAACAAAGTATTGATATCAGAGATGGAATAAACGGTGGAGAAAAGGTGAAGAAGAGAAAAGTAAATTGCATGAGAGGAAACATTTCAAGTCTCAAAAGAAATGTTGGGACCTGAAGTCAGATCTCCTGAGCTACTTTTGGGCTCCAGCAACCAACTTCAGTTTTCCACAGTACTGACAGAACAAACCGTTTGTGTGAAGCTGAAAAATAACACATTTACCTTGTTTAATTTCCCTGCAAATTCTTCCTGAATTAGACACTTTCTCAGGCACACAGAAATCCTATTCATTTGTCTTGAAGACTTTATGACCCAAATTGCAACATTCAAAATACAAAGGTTCCAGTCTGCTCCATTTATGACATAAACAGCACAGCTTGTAAAAGGGGAAATCATTGCAGTGATGTGAGTGCAGAGGGATCAGCTCGAGCAACTCACAAGTTCATGGTGTTCACTCTGTGGAGTTGACTTGGTTTTGCTGACACATCAGATCTCAGTCATTGAACCACAGAATGGTCTGGGTTGAAAGGACCTCAAAGATCATCTCATTCCACCCCTCTGCCACGGGCAGGGACACCTTCCACTATCCCAGGTTGCTCCAAGCCCCATCCAACCTGGCCCGGAACACTTCCAGGGATGGGGCAGCCACAGCTTCTCTGGGCAACCCACTCCAGCACCTCACCACCCTCTGAGGAAAGAAATTCTTCTTAATATCTAATGCAAATAATCTCCTCTTTCAGTTTAAAACCATCCCCCCCATCCTATCTGCCTGTTTAATAAGTTTTTTCCCTCTTTTTAAAAAGCCCTTAACTTGTTTTATAAGCCCCAAGATACCATTTTCTACTACTTTGGGAGCTGCACTTATATTCATACCCAGATTTTAAAACCTTGTTCAAGAACCAATTGGATCTACACAAAAAGTAGGGGCACAAAAAGTAGTTTAACAAGGTCTTCCCCACCCAGCCTTTAGGGTCTGTGCCCATGTTGGGTTCAGTCCTGACTGGACTTGGATGTCGCTGTTGAGCCTGGGATGATGAGAAAGGACACGACCAAAGTCGGGAGAAAATGGCTTATTTAATTAATTATAAATCGGTTTTTACAAGTTGAGTCGCCAGCATGGCAGAAGATTATTGGACTTCTGACCAACCACCCATCAGGGTGATTGGTCAGTCCACACAACACTCATTTCAAAATATTTCTTTTAGGATATCATAACAGTCCTTTCGAAAACAGCAGGTGGAAAGATAGAGAAATAGTTTACAAAAACCCTTAACAGTATTTTGCATAGTTTCTGTGAGAAACATAAAGTTCTCACAGAATGCAGCAGAAAGCTGAAAAATCCCTCTGCTAAAGCTTTTCAGTGTCCACACTTGGAGAGTGAACTGACTCAGGGTTGGTTTGGAGGCTGAGCTCAAGTTCTAACCTAAGAGGTGCTGATGAAGGCTCCAACCTTACAACTGCACGAGGATTTCACTTCAAACAATGTTCATGGTCCTCTAACTTGGTCTTGAGCTGAGCTTTAACTCCTAACCAAAAGTTACAGTAAGAAAGCAAACCAAGTGCTTCAGATGCTCTGAAGTTGAAAGAAGGAATGGAGTGGCCACAGCACATCCTTGACCTAAATGTCCCCAAAGCCTCTGAAAGCTACAGGAGAGACCAAGCACAAGTACTCAGGGGGGTGCTCAGTTCTTTAAATCTGGGTTTATCTGAAGCACAAACACTGGCAGCTGTGCCTGAAAAATAAAAGCCTTTGATGTCTTGCTGTGGCTACATCTTCAAAAATATAAATTCCCCGAATTCCCACAGAGTGAACAGGAAACGAGGCCATGGGGCAGTTTGATGGAAGGGCACAGGACTGCAGAACTGGAAGGAGTGGGAGGACTTGAGTCTAGAAATGTTGATTTAACTCTCTAAGTCTTCGTAAACTCTTTAAAAAGCATATAATTCCTGTATTTAGAAACAAAAGAATTTTTGCTTTTGCCTAAATTTAGACTTTGTTTTATGAAGTTAATTAATTATTATTATTATTATACCTAATTGGAGACAAGGTAAATAACACCACATGGTGAAGGAAGTGGGGTGATGGAAGAAGTAGCAGGAAATAGGAAAATCAGCAGCAAACAGTTGAGTATCTTTCGAAATATGAACAGAAGATGAAAATCTTTGACATTAATGTCTTATTTTGTTTCACCTTCTGCTTTCCAGGGATCTACTGAGAAAGGGTGTGTTACAGGAAGAAAACCATCATTTAAAATTAGGTTAAAGATTAATTTACACTTTAAAAGACATATTTTAATAGGATTAAGATATTCTGGTGTGTTTTATTCACTAATTATTATGTGCCTTGGACACTAACTTCCCTGGTAGAGTGTTTCGGTGCCAAAAGAGTGTATTAATGGACTCAGGAAAAAACCCTTGGGGTATTCTAATGCTTCATTTAGTGACAGAGGTGTCCTCTCATCTTCACCAGTGGGCTAAGATGAGCAGAGGCAAACTGCACATGGCCCAGTGGGCTGGAAGATCCCAAGAATCTGCCCTATGGAGCCACAGGAAAAGTATTCTAATGAAATTCGTGTACTCTGGTCACAGCAAGGACTCTGCACCAAGGACCTCAGTGCCCATGAATGGACACTCAAAGCCATGCTCGTCCTATGCAGGTCTGAATTTCAGTGGAAGACGACAAATTTGCAAGTGTTCAAGTGTTTCCTGTTCTGATTTGGGAGCACAGGAATTACAGGAGACCCAGCAATCAGCTCTGCAAATTAGATTAGTCCATGGAATAACACAGTTGTACCACAAATATGCTTTATCTTGGCCTGTGTCAACTTTATTTGTCATCCTCACTAGCTGGGCCTGGTATCTGTAAATAACACATCCCCCCTGCAGATTACTCAGATAATGCATTGCATGGGCTGCTGCTCAGTCATCTCTTTAAAAAAATCAGCTACTCCTGTGTTTAAATAGGTAGAGGTCTAGACACAGATCATTTTCTCTAAACAAAGTAGTGACCTAAGTTAATTTCAGAGCTGCTGAAGGCAATTACATGTGTTTGTATCCTTAACATCTTCCGAAAAAATCCAACCATGGCTGCTGAATGAGTAAATCAGCAAAACAACAGGATGCAGGGGGGCTGATATTTCCTTCCAGACACAAAAATGGCTCCATAATAATGTTAAATACAGTCGCCATGACCTGCTATCAGAGCCTGTATGCTGTGCTAACAAATAAAAGCGATTTTGTGCTGTGGATGGTACAGAGCCCCTCATTTCTGTGATAAAGTGAACAAATCTTAAATCTGAAACTGTGAAGAAATCTAATCACTTCTAATGCTTCTGATTGAAAGCTGCATATAGCTTAGCTTATCAGTGCTCTTCATTCCCTTTTGAGTTATGTTCATTGCCATGTCTGACAAAACATTTTATTTATAGCAAGAAAAGATCAGATGGAGGGCACTCACTGAGCCTCCACAGATAAAGTTCCCTTTGACACTGCACTGGAAGGGGCCATAACTCCCTGTGCAGGCATTTCCACAATAAACTTGATTTAGTGCCAGATTTTATGCCCTGTGAATCTCTGTGTAATTTTCTGTCAGATTTCCTTTTTATAAATTGTTAATTGGATGTGTTTGAAGTTGTTCTTTTGTTGAAATTTGCCTCTGGCAGATTTTTGTCAAGATGTATCTATAAACCGAACTCTGCCAATGAAAAAAAAAAATGATAGCAGAGAAAAAGTTGAGTATATCTGATATGCTCAGTAGTTCTTTTAAAACTAAATCCTTAGGACTGAGGGTCATACCATGCTGTTGTTCATCATATCTGAAAAATTATGCCCAGGCACGACATTTTTCCTGTTGGATAAAATCTTTTCACCAGGATAAAATCATTGCTGCTTACAACTACATTTTTTTATCAGATTTATTCTACCAATGGAGAGATGCTGTATGCAGCTGCTGATAGGGGGGAAAAAAATAAAAAGAAAAAAAGGTTTTATCTGGGTGGTGACAGCTTCTGTCAGTGCCTGTACTTTATCAGCAGCAAAATCTTTGCCTCGGAAGTTGCATGTCTGAGACCCCTCTGAAAATAACCCCCTCCCAACTTTGGTCCTGCCTCACTCCCCATTTGTCCATCAAAAGGGACAGAATATCACGAGTTTGACAACTCATGTCACACAAAATCACCAAGCAAGGGGTTGAAATGACCGATCTTCTAGCTCCCATATGGTCCTTATTCCACAGAGAAGCAGAAACCCAATGGGAACTCCAGCTAATATAACACCAACCAGCTCATCAACCTCACAGCTCATCTCCAGAGAGCTGAGAGTCTCCTGTAGCAGTGAGGGTGTCCTGGTACCTCCCAGTCCTGCAGCTCTTTTTTACATCACTGGCTTCAGTGATGCCATTCCTGATCGCCAGTTACAAGACTGTTCCCTTACCACGAATTCAGGGCATGAAATGTTGGCTGGAGACGGATAACAAATGGCTTTTACTTCCAGTGAAATGTTTAGCAATTTCAAAGGAAAATTTCCTCTCCAGTCCTCCCCAAAACCCGAAGATACAGAGAAAAATTATACAACAGAGAGAAATAGGGAGACGCACACACTCCTTCCAGCTCAGGTTAGTACAAGACAGATAATAAAGGTGAGAAATAAGATGGGCCTCTCACAGTCTTCCAAAAAGAACTGTAAGAGTTCATGTAAATAACCAAGATTTATTGAAACTGGATTTACAGACTGTCTGTAAGCTTCTTTTCAGCTTCTGTACTTCTTTTTAGGTCGGACCTTTCATTAAAGAGATGGGACTATCACGGTTATACACGATTTATTACTTAAAATAACAAACAAGGCATCAGTCTCAGTGTCCGTGGAGCTTAGTAACAAATCACCGTAATGACGGATAGTCATGAGTTTCAGGGTTACACGGCAATTTATAACTTTCTGGTCCAATAAGCCATTAACACAAAACTTTGTTTTGACTTGATAACCTATCACCTTTGGTAACTTTTACTGCAATGCATCTATTTTCTGCCAATTATCTGCTAAGTCACATACACCCATATACTTCTATTATAACAGCTAAATTCTTAACTTAAACCATGAAATCATGTTACTGTACTTAAAACCCTCCGCCATATCACCCAGTGTATTTTCTCATTTATGGTTATAGGAGTATAGGTTTGTGTCCACCAGGTGAGAGACACCACGGGGACAGGAGAATGAAGGGCTGAGGAACACATTCACAACCTTCTACTTTCAACCTCAGCATGAAGACAGTTGAGAAGGGAACTCGATTGAGCCTGGAATGAGACAACATGAACCCATTTCTACACCACCTCCTTCCGCTCCAAACTCCACTAGGAATTGTGTTCTGGCCAGGAGGGTTTAATTTCTGTGTGTGAAAGTTTGGGAAGAGGATACAAACACAGTATCTTAGGATGGATGCGGCAGAGCTGTTGTCAGACTGGGGAAGGGGAGCAAGAGGCTGGAGAGCAGCCCACGGAAAAGGACTTGGGGGTCCTGCTTGACAGCAAGATAAACTTGAGCCAGCAGTCACCCACCTGGACTGAAAAACTAATTCTGGATAATAAGAAGGAGCACAAGTTCCTTTTTTCCTGATAACTACTCCATCCACACCCACATTTCAAGCAGCTGGAGCATCAGCTGGTCTGTAAAGCCCTGAAGATGCCTTTGATATGCACAGCACCATTCACAAATTCCTTGTTACCTCCCAGTTTGTAGGAGCACAGGTAAAACCAGTCTCACTTGTCTGAGCTAATTTTGTACTAGAGACTGCAGGCAGTTCCAAGGAAATCTTCTGCAACCATGAAAAGAGAGTATTTCAGAGCTTTTGTATGACTCAGAGAGTAAACCAAGGAAGGTTTCTCCATCTTCCCCGATCTCCAGAAGCCTCCTGCACCTCTAGCAGGAATATGGCCAGCTCCAGCAGCAACCACCACACCTCCCACAGCTCCTGCAAACGCTCACGTCTCCTTGGGTAACATTTTGGCTCCGGATTTCGAACAAAATGCAAATGCAGAGATGTTTATCTCTTGCTTTATAGTACATATAGACACATAAACAGCCAGGCAACGCTTTATGAGGATCTCCTATTCTCAGTAGCATCCAGGCTCAGAGATTCACATTTTATTGCATGTAGAATAATGAGGCTGGAGTGCCTGCATTAGAGATCAATAAAACACCGTGCATGGAGGGCCACAGTGCAGAGCACTGCTGGAGTTACTCTGCCTGACACATTTTTAATCGCAGGTTGGCACTGCAAAGCTGCCTGGGACAAAAAATGACACAGAGCAGCCAGTTTGGCCTGACTATCCCCAAAATACAGCCAGGTTAAGGCTGACAGATAAATTGGATTAGATGATCTCTCTCAAACCATCCTTCCAAAACAACTAACCTTGCAGGCTCAATGAGATTTAGAGCTGTACCATGCCAAGCAAAAGCCCAAAGCAATTACAGGTAGAAAGGCCTCAGGCAGGCACAGAACAAGCAGCCTGGGACCTCTAAATCTTTTAGAGGAGAGAAATAGTGATATTACAATTTTGCATTGTCTTTCATACAGAAGATCACAGCAGTGATTGGTAATCTAAGCTCTGTTGTCTTAGCAGAGGAGCTTCCTATAAGTGGGAAAGAAATGCATCACAAGACATCACAAATTAACCACTGCCCGCTCTTCCTTTTCACTCAAAAAAGGCCAAATTTAAAACTACCACAACAAGGACAACTTTCAAGTGAAATGTGTTGAATCTTTCCTGCATGCATCACTGACACGGGCAAATACAGAAATGGATTCAGCATTTTCTTCAACTTATGCAAATTTGATTACTCTGCACTAATGTAGCATGAGAAAAACCAGGATGGGGAAATTAGCATAAAGGGAAGGGTTGAAGTGCACTTTTATTTAAATTAACCAGAATCCTTCATGTGTTTCTGTCCTCACTCTTGATCAAGGTGTTTACTTTCGATCGAAAGGAATGTGAAACTGAGTGAGAAAACTACCCTTTCTACCAGTTTCCTACTACAGAATCTGCAAGAAATTACTAATTTTAGGGAGAATGTATTAACAGAAACCATTTTGCTAGTTTGCTTTTTAGCATTTTTAAATTTACTCGTTCTGGTCTCTGCAGTCATGAGGACCGAGAAAATCTTTTCAGTTTCCTGGAACTGGAAGAGACTTAGTAGCAGAGTACCTAGTTCATACCTCCTACTGTTTTCTTCTTCTTTAGTTTGCCTTCAAGACTTTATTACTTCACCAAATTCATTCTAAGCAATCCTGACCTCATCACCCAGGGCTGCTTGAGTTCGGAGTCGATCTTACTGTACTCAGGGTGGGAGAATTAAATGACTTGTCTGTGGCAGATGAAGAAAAAGAAAATAAGCCAGGGGCCCGAGGTTTAGCTCTCTGATAACTGATGTGCTTTTAAAAAGCACAGCACATTTTCTCCCCACAGTGAAGACCAAATTTAGGAGGAATGCCCTTCCTACCAGGCTTAGATGGCGGGGCTGACACTCACATTTTGCTCATGGAGATCATCAGCTTCTAGGTCAAACCTCAGTTGATCATGAGGGCTACGTTTTGCCATATACTTTCACCCTGTCTGACTGAAGCAAGGAGCAGCTTGTTCTGTTCCTGTTTCCAGTCCTTCTCCTTTTTTTTTTTTCCTCTTGATTTGGCAACTTCATCTACCATGCAAATCGACGGTCCCACGGCGATGTGAGTGAAACAAAACAGCACCAGCGAAGAGAGGCACAGATCTCCCCTCTCTGTAATCCAACATGCTCTGCTTTTCAAACCCATTTCACTGAATGACTTCAGCCTGACTGCATCCATCCCTCCCAGAGCCAACTGCCTGGGCTGCCACCACCTTCAGGTGGCATCTCCATACATGCAGAGCAAGTGGATAAACATTCCTTTAAGATTGTCAGGAAGGAGAGCATTCACTGGTGTTTTTATAGCATCACAACACATTCCTAAAGCTGTTCCTGCCCTTTCCTAGCTGTCTGTGTTATATCCTCAGCGTTCTCTGTCTCCGCACATCTCTGCTGGCACCACATTTTGGCTGGCAGTGCTGTCTGAGAGCTGAGCTCTGCGTTGTCCTTGGATCCTGATGCAAGGCAGAGACTCCCTCGCCGAGCAGCTGAAACCCCCAGCATTTGTGTAAATGGCCCATGCTTGAAAGAGCTCACAGACACATCAAGACTGTCTAGAAAGGATTGTGTTGTCTCTGCCTCCCAACATATGTGCTGCACAGCTGGTGAGCAGGTTCCTGCTAGAAAGGCAAAAAGGAGGGAGAATGAGTCACTGGCTCACCCGTTAACACCCATCTAGTACGGAAAAAAAATCAAAATAGTGAGGAGCCCTTTTTTCCTGGGTTCACACGAAGTCAAGAACCAAATTCAGCTTGATTTCCTGCAGCAGAGACAACCCCAGCACGGGCACAGCACCACTGTGGAGCAGCGGAAAAGTAGGAAAATGCTGGAAATAAAAAGTATGTCTCTATCTTTCAAAAAATAGACTGCTTTTGTATTTCGTATTTTGCTTTTGGACTGCTCAGCCACTTTCATTTTTAGAAACATGTTTGACTCCCACAAAACTTTATTGGCATCAATTTTTTAATCTCTCTTTGTTCCTGGCCTTTGGCAGGGTTTCAGTGGACTGCTCAGCGTCCAAGCAAATGTTCAGAGCCTGAGATTGAGAATCACTCTCATTTAGTGGCTCTTTATAAAAAGTATCTGCACATTTTACAGCCCCTGCACTCTGCATTCAGGATGCTTCTGTTACTGCCCAAAAGCCTGATCCCAGATTAGGGCAAAAATCAGAGGAATCTTGTCACCAACCATCTGGAAGAGCCTCATAGGGGTGGGTGGTCACTTAATGGGATTGGGGCTGGGGACAAAAGACAAGGTTTTTGTCCCTCTGTGAGAGTGGAGTCCCCCTTTGTGGGAGAGAAGGATGAAAGCAGGAGCAGAGCTTTGAGCAGAAGGATGGCACAACACCTCGTCATCCCACCACAACTTTTGGCACCATCCACGAGAGTCTCATTTTGAACAATCATAGAACCAGAGTAAGGTTTGGGTTGAAAGGCACCTTAAAGATCATCTCATTCCAACTCCCCTGCCAAGGGCAGGGACACCTTCCACTATCCCAGGTTGCTCCAAGCCCCGTCCAACCTGGCCTTGAACACTTCCAGGGATGGGGCAGCCACAGCTTCTCTGGGCACCCTGTGCCAGAGCCTCAACTCCTTCATACGAAATAATTTCTTTCTAATACCTAATCTAAATCTTCCCTACTCCAGTTTGAAGTCATTTGCCCTTGTCCTGGCACTCCATGTCCTTGTCCAAAGTCCCTCTCCAGCTCTCCTGGAGCCCCTTTAGGCACTGGAAGGGACTCTGAGGTCTCCCTGGATCCTTCTCTTCTCCAGGCTGGACACTCCCAATTCTCCCAGCCTGTCTCCAGAGCAGAGGGGCTCCAGCTTCCTAAACATCTTCGTGGCCTCCTCTGGATTCACTACAAATGATCCATGTCCTTATTACACTGGGGTACAGAGAATTGATTTCCTGTTATAATCTCCCCATGCTTCCAACCAAACTTTTTTCCCCCTTTTCTTCCAAACATCAGATGTTTCAGCTCACGGGACACAATCATCCAAGTGGCAATACTGGGATGAAATAAAGATGCTTGGAAATTAGAATATGATTACAGTGTTGTCTTTTTAAGTGTACAGTTATGGCAGAGCACTGCACAGCAGAGCTCAGTTAGACAGGAACTTTTACAGTCAAAAGGTTCTGTAGCGTTTGATCCTAAAGATACCTTCAGTGAAACAGAGATCACATTTTCAGCTAAATTGGTGAAATGGCTTCTGTCCCTGTAAGTGTTCCCACTAAAGCCCCAAAACATCAGTGGGGACTTTCCCAGTGCCCACTTGTCCATGCAGGAGGGGTTGATGGTTCTTTCTCCTGGCCAGCGATAATTCCCACCTAACTCAGTCTAATCTACCCACCTGTAAACAACCTTAAAATATCAGTTTAACTGAAGGGAATGAAATGCTTGTTCTGATTTCTGTGTGCTCTGACAGCAAGGGCTGACACGGACAAGAGGACATTGTTTTACTGGAAATATTTAACAACAGTCAACTTTATTCAGAGGATATGAGCTTCAATCTCCAGAAAAATGAAGAGTAACAACTTGAATTTCAAGTGAAATCAAGTCAGGATATTTACTGGTTTAGAGAAAAACACAAGAACAGCAGAAAGAAAATTATATTCTTTGAAGAATAGTGATAGAGTTATTACAGATCTAGGCAATGTCTCAAGGAAGAGAAACTAACGCTATTAGGGAAATTTAGTCACAGAGGTGTATTTGACACCAAAGTGCTTGCAAAGTGAAATAATGAAAATAGGAAGAGTAAACACTGCTGCAGGGAACAAAATCTTGCTTCTGAGTTAGTTTGTCCAGGGAGAATGAAACAGGGAGAATTTGCCAGTTTGCTGATTTATCCTGTATGAGTCCTTTACGGGGCAGGATGAAGTGAATTTAACCTTCCAAACGGTGACAAGAAATAGGAAGTTTCGGGAAGGGAAGCGGGGCAGAGCAGCTTTATTATCCTCAGGTGCTCCGTGCTGTCTCGGTGATATACGCTCACAGAGATGTTAACCTTTCCTCACTCAGTCCCACACCAGCCCATTAGCATACAGGCTTTCATGAGGATTGAAAAGCTACCTAAAGTGTTTCCAAAATAAAGCATTCAGAGAAAGGATTAAAATAAAAAAATGCTGAAAGGTTTTCAGCTCAGCGCCTCCGGAACGTGACATGTAACAAAATCATCCATAATCTGCCCATTTTTCCAGTTAATATCAGGACAATGTCTTAACTGTGTCAGAGGCAGGAGAGGCCACAGATAAACATTCAGATAATTTCTACCACAGATTTTTATTGCACTATCATTATTATTTATTTTACTTCTGTTTTAACTGTGCTATTGACTTTGCAAACTGATGGGGTTTTAACCATCCACATGAGTGTTCTTTATTAGTTTTAGCACTTAACCTACATGTTTCTTCCCTAACATCAGGCTATTCTGGCTTCTATCATTTAACTCCGTGAATAATTCACCTGGTCTTCATCTGTATTTTCACCTTGAAAATATTTATAGACTGTAATCATGTCTCTATTGATACTTTCTCCAAGAATATTTAATTTAGCTCCCTCATTTTCTCATCTGATGTTTATAGACTATATACCTCATGTTATTTCACTCGCCCTGTTCGTGTTCTTTTTTATTCTCTCTGTATATACCAATACCCTTCCCAAGCCATAAAATCCAAGATTTCATTGCTTGTACCATAAAAATATATTTCTGTTGGAAACTTCCACCCAAACACGGGAGAAATTTTGTCACATGTTAAAGTCCACTCTCAAAAATGCTGCATGGGGCTTTGATTGGTTGACTTGTTGCATCTTGATAATTTTCCTAACTATTTTACCTAGTCCCAAAGGACTCAAATCTGATCATTTTCCACTCCTACAGTAATAAAGAAGTAATGAACTGATTCTGAAAGACTGGGACACACTCACTGAATTAAAATCATATTTCACTCCCTGAAAGAGACCTCTGTCTGCAAACCCACATTGGAGCAGGATTCTCTCTATGGAAAGTGGACAATTTTCTGCTGTTCCTTTGAAACTTTGTGTGCATGAAAATGAGATTTTTGTCACATAAACCCAGGTTTTCACTGCACAAGAAGCCTCTCACTAACACAAATGTGTGCTGACACTGGCACTGAACCTTTTGTGGACACAAAGGGATCCCACTGAACTATAGAAAGGATGTTTGAAGGGAATTTATTTCCTTCTGCTCCCTGTCTACTCAAAACAGTGAAGTGCGTTTCTCCAGCAGGAGATTCAACCCGATAAAGTTCTGCCTTTCATTTTTTCTGGCCTTTTCTCCAAACTGGCAATAGAGACAAGGAGCTTTATCCTGTTACCAGAGCTGCCACGTTGTCCCATCAGATATCAAGTGTCATTCAGAGAAGGAGGGATAAATTAGGCAGATGCTGGTTCAGGACTGGAGGTATTGACATGTAAGTGGGATCCCTCTTAACACCAATTTGAGATGTTTGCACAGTGGATATCTTTGTTTGAATTGATCAGGCAAATTGAACTGCCAGAAATCCACCTCTCCGAGCTTTACATACCCGCAGCGGAGGCACTGACCTCTGAGCTCCTGATTAAGACTCCCACTATAATCAATGGAGACATGGTCAATAAAGTCAATGGAGATAAGAGCTCTATTCTTCAGATTAAAAAGATTGACAGCTACTTAACATGAGATTGTGTCATAGACTATAAAGGGAGCCTTGAATGTGAGGCTCGGAAGTAGAGACTTACACTACACAAGCCCAGCTGTGGCCAAGTGAGATGGGAAAAAAAGAACAAACAAACCAAAACAACACAAAAAATCCCCCTGACTGAAAACCACACAGATTTTTTTTTTCCCACAGAAAACAATATATCCTGCTTAGCTTAGCTGAGTACACTAAGATGTGTTTGTTTCTCCCAGTTACCTGTAGAAAGAGTCTTGCTGCCTTCAGAGATAGAAATCTACACTGTGGAGGAATTAACAGAGATTCCTTCGGCATGCATGGTTTGAGTTCCCAGTAGATTTGTCAGGGACTAGATGAGGACAGAGAGGCAAGACAGGTCTGGGGTGATGACCTAGAATCTGCCTTCTGGATTCCCTCTTCATGGAGAAATCCTATTTTCCTCCACATGGCACACGCAAGAGTAGAAAACATGTTTGCAATTACCTGGCCAGTGTGACAAAGAAGTGACAAAACCATCTCCGTTTTACTCGTGTGCAGCTTGTTGATTCATCTGTCACACAGAATGACCTTCTGTCTCACCACACAGAAGGCAGAATCATCTGAAATGTTCAGCTTCTTTCGACGAGTTTCCCTCAGCTGGTGAGGACGGGGGGGCAACCAGCATCTCCCTCACAGACCAGGTCTTTAATAGACTTAACATCATGAGAATATGAAGTGATCTAAGCTATATATCCACACTGTATGAGATCACACTGCATCAAAACTTTGATAGATGCCTCTGCTGTTTGCTCATCCTTAAGGAGCAATGACCCGGACATTAGCATGTCTAGTAAATTGTTCTAATGTGTGGTGAAAGGGGACTAATGCATACAGTAATTGATTGTTTGATGGATAGCTGGGGAGCCCTTTGATTATGAGTTTTTGCTACGGTCCAAGACATTTTCATTCTCCAGTTAACCCAGAGCTGATTGCTTGCATGAATTATCTCCTTCTCTGACTGCAAATATCATTCACTTAATAAATATTTCATTAGAAACAAACCAGTGGTGGGGAGAGAGGAGGAAGCAGATGCTCAGTGCTGTGTCTGTTGAAGATGTTACGGAGTTTACAGAACAGACACAGAGATTATCCACGAAATGTGCTCGGGTCAGACAAGAGGTCTTTGCTTCCCCAGGATTTAGTGCTCAGAAGCAAGAAGAAGCCTGGAGGTCAATTTAAATCAATCAAGGCAGGCCCAATATGGACCAAGAAGGATGTACTGCAGTGCTGAAGCCACTGAGTAAAAGTTGGCTTCCTGAAAAATCCCACCCTCCTCTCTCCCAAGGTCCAGGCTGAGCTTTCATGTTAAAAGGAAGGATCCTGACTAAGAAATAGAATATCACCAAGAAAACAGTTACAGTTCCTGGGATTTCGTTGGTGACGGTGGAATTTTGATCCTCGTGAAGGTTATAGCAAAATTTTCCTGCATATTAATGTGGTGGTTCTTGATCCTTTATTTTCCCGTGATGTCTCTTCAAAAGTTATTTCCACCTTTATTTGGCTTTTGATATTTAATTATTCAGTGGCACCTGTACTGAACATCTTTGTTTCATTTCAGATGGTTACTTTCCAGCATGACACTGCACTTTTGAGTTACGAAGATCACTACTCTTCTCTCCGAGGAGGCTGCCCCGTTCTCCTAAAGGGCAGTGCAGAAATCAGCCAGAAACTGACTTTTTTTACCATTCAAACTCCCAACCCTGGATCAACCCTGTTTCACATCTCTTCAAGTTTTCAAATAAGAAAAAAGCCATATTTGCTGAGGACACTTTGGGCTTCCACAGGCGCCAGTGAGACGAGGAACTTCACAAACTAAGCTTGAGTCACAAGTAGTTTGTTACGACATGGAGTCACTACAAAAGCTAATCCCAATTCACCTCACACTCTTAACATGCTGAAAACTGCAGCAGTTTTTAAATCCTCTTTCATTGAAAAATTGTTGATGAGCAAAATACATAATGTTCCCTATTACTCTCCACCTTGTGTACGTCCCCTGGGCATTGAGACTCTCTTATCTTGTTTTCCTAGCTGTTCCTCCAGCGTATTTATATTGTTAGTCTCACAATGGGTATCATTATGTCAATAAGCACAATTTAAATATTAATCCTATGGTTATGGGCAGAAATGTAACTGATCATATCATATGCTATAAAGGGGGGATTTCCATCACAAGGAAATGGCTTCAGTGCTGTTTGCTCTCAAATGCTTTTTCAAGAATTTTACAGAGGAGAACGACATGAACAGAGTAAGGGGGGAAAGCAGAGATGGTAACAAAGGAAGAGGGACAACCAAACAAATGAGAGCAGGGACTGAGCAGGAGTGAAAGAAGAATACAAAAGGTGCTCGGAAAGGGGACCTTTTAAAGATTAAAGAAAGCATGGAAGTGAATTGAAAGGAAGCCAAAGGCAGATCCAGGTCACCTTCAAAATGCACAGATCTCCCACTCAGGTACGACAGGGGCTGAGATAGGACCCTCACAGGGACTGGAACCCTCCCTAGTGCTGATACATTTCAGCAGGAAGGGTAAAACGAGGAAGGCAGAGAATCTTTCCAAAACCAGAGTAGCCATTATGAAAATCTACACATTCCTGTTGTTTCTCCTTCATTACCATACACAGACCAACTATTGGGGAGCAGGAAATCTCATTTATAGGCAAAAGTATCTCTCTTCTCTTGAAGAAATATTTGTCACTAATTTCTGAACATAAACCAACATTCTGCCCACATTCTGGAAAAGAATCTTTCTTGCCACAGGGTACTTCTAATAATAAAGAAAAAAGCGAGTGAAAAAAAAAGAATTGTAAAAAACTGCTTTTCCAGATAAATACTAAACTCCGTATTTATCTGAGATCAGACTGAGTGAAGAAATTGTTGGCACAGTTAGTGTTGGACATATACTTTCTACACCAAATTGTGGAAGGTGACTGAGTCCACAGTATCCCTGCATATTTTATCATAATCATGAGGCTGCACACCAGCTTTCTCCATGGGAAGCTCTCCCTGAACCACTGACACTGCCTGCTGAGGGAGGTGACACTTTCCATCAGCAAAGGAGCATCGATCTGGCTCAGCATTTTAAAGTCCCTGATGAGTTTACATTACCTTTCTGCTGGAGTCCTTCTATTTGCATCCACTGCCTGTGCTTTTACCCCTGCTGCTGCTCAGCTCAAACACAGCTGTGCTAATACACCAAAGCCACACAGCTAATCCATACTCCTAGGATCTATTTTCAGGTCTCATTTGGCAAACGGAAGGGGGTGAGACCAGTGAGAACATAGAGAAGAGAAGCCCTTGAGGTATGTCCTGGGCCAGTCTCCCAAGAACGCTGATATGGGCTTAAGTTTCGTAAGAATTACAGAATCACTGGAGTTGCAAGAGACCTCCAAGATCATTGAGTCCAACTTTTGAACAATCACCACCTTGTCAACCAGACCAGAGCACTGAGTGCCACGTTCAGTCGCTTCTAGAACACTTCCAGGGATGGTGAGTCCACCACGTCCCTGGGCAGCCCCTTCCAATGCTTAACCACCCTTTCCATGAAGAAATTCTTCCTGATGTCCAACCTGAGCCTCCCCTGGCACAGCTTGAGGCCATTTCTTCTCATCCTGTCCCTTGTTCCCTGGGAAAAGAGACCAACCCCACCCTGGCTACAACCTCCTGTCAGGGAATTGTAGAGAGCAAGAAAGTCCCTCCTAAGCCTCCTTTACTCCAGGCCGAGCTCCCCCAGCTCCTTCAGCCTCTCCTCACAGGACTGACTCTCTAAAACCTTTCCCAGCTCCACTGACCTTCCCTGGACACAGTCCAGCCCCTCTTGACCTGAGGGGCCCAGAACTGGACACAGCACTAGAGGTGTGGCCTCACCAGTACTGAGTACAGAGGAACAATCACTGCCCTGGTCAAAAAAAGAAACTGCACTTGTCTGAGTTTTACAAAAGGTTCTGAGCATTGCCCACATCCTGAAGTCCCAGGTATTTTTCCAAGAGGAGCTACGATAGCTCAGTTGTCCTGGATAAGTTTCGTCATTGATAACTCCGTCCTGCCAACCAAAACATGTGGGTTGTGAGGATGGAGATATTCTTCTCCTCCATTCTTCACCCTGTCATGCAGTGACAGTGCCCAGTCCAACACTCCTCAGAAGAACTTGGATTTCTCTGAAAGAAATTTGAGCCCTTCCACCCCAACTCATTTTAAATATGCCTGGTAGGTCTTATGAGTAATGTACCTACACAAAGAGATCTCAGAAAACGTACAGCTCGTGCAGGAACATAAATTTTGACTGAGCAAGTGATGAATAGAATGCAGAGCAACATCCTCAGATTTTGGGCAAAGAATATATAATCATTCAGTGGTATTTGTGAAACATGTCAGGCTCTGTCAGGAAGAAGGGTTATAAATAAATGTGAGGGAGATACTTTAATAATGCTATTTCATATACACTCAATAATGAACTTTAATTATTTCTTTGGGTTTCTTTCTTCTTTCACTGTAGCAGATGAGTCAAGCCCAGATGTGTAATGAAACTGATACTGGAATCACAGCATTTTCTTTAGAGGTGGCTGAAAGAGCTCTATGGATCAGCTGTCAAATCATTTCTCCTCCTGTGGGGTTTCCTTCATGCGTCTCACCCAGAATTTAAATCCTCCACATATGGCATGAGTGAATCATAGCGCAAGGAATTTTCTTGATGGAAAAGATTTTGCAGACGAGCGGTCTTCTCACATCACTTGTCCTGAAATGAAGCCAAAGTCATCTTTATCATAGGCAGTGGAGCAACCTGCCAAGAGGAACCAGTTTCCATGGTATGTAAGGCTATAGCATCTACAACTTTGCATTCCGAAACTATGAAAATTAATTTAGAGCTTATCAGTAACCTTATCACCAAATATTTGCAGCAGGGAACGAGGAGATTGATTTGTTTCCTGCTGTGATGCTGGGAATTAACAGAGGATATCAAGAGGAAAGCTCTGAGGTGTTAAATGTAATGCTGTGGATGAATATGAAATATCTCACCCATTCCTTGGCTTTTCAGTAGAAACTCAGGGGAATGAACAGAGGAAGGTGTCACATCACTCCTTTTGCAAAATGACTTCCTGTCAACATCTGCAATGGCTACCCGACCTTCTTGAAGAGGAAATCACATGTGATGAATCTCACTGAAATACTTTCATTCTCCCTTTCATCTTTCCTGCTCTGAAAGCAAGGAAAACAACAACACAACCATGCTGAAAGAAACAGGATGTTCTCCAAATCCCCTCACCATGAAGACACCGTGGACTGATTCCTCCGCTCTCGGAGACAGGAGCTTTCACTGAAGGGCCACACAAAAGTGTCTGACTTCACTTGCCAGGTCTACTCTCATTCCCACAAGCAATATTCCATGATAAAGAATGGATAAACAAACCCAGGAAACACATCAGTACTGCAGACTCTTTGCATGCAAAAAATCCTTGCACTTGATAGACACTCAACCTATTCCTCTTTGTAAACACATCCAGACCCACCAATTTCCATTTCCTTCTGAGAACCATGAAAAAAACCAGAACAAAAGAAACAGAACAAAAACCCCAACACAGAGCAAAGTAGAGAACCCTGGCAGGACCTGTGGATTTGTGGAGAGACGAGCCTCTGCTGGAGCAGTTTTGTTGGTGGGACTTACGACCCTGTGGAAGGGCCCGACTCTGGAGCAGGGTGAGGAGGAAAGAGGAGCAGAGACAACTTGTGATAAACTGGCCCCACTTCCCATCCGCCTGTGCTGCTGGTGGGGAGGAGGCAGAGAATTCAGGAGTGAGTTCTCCTGGGAAGATGGGAGGGGTACGGGAGAGATGTTTTATGATTCGGTTTTATTTCTCATTATCCTACTCTGACTTAATTGGTAAGAAATTAAACTAATTTCTCCAAATTGAGCCTGTTTTGCCTGTGACAGTAACTGGTGAGTGACTTTTCCTTGTCCTTATCTTGACCCACAAGCCTTTCACTACATTTTGTTTCCCCTGATCAGCTGAGGGGGGTGAAAATGCAGCTTTTGTGGGCACTGGTGTCCAGCCAGGGGCCACACACCACAAACAGGGATGGGTTCTTCCCGCCTGTGGAGCAGAAACACCTCAGTTTGCAAAATGTTTGTGATCTGCAAGGGCACCTACTAAAATTCAGCATTGGAAGGTTTCCCAACTCACCTCCTATTTCGTATCAACTCTTATATACAATCACCAGTTTGTAAACAAAGAAGCAATTCGAAATAAAGCAGTTCCAAAAATAGCCCACAAAGCTCCATACCACACATTTCAAAACCTTTGTTTTGGTGGTCAGTTAATAATTTGCAAAGTTTTTCTTCTCCTCAAGGCTTAGAAGGGCAAAAAGCAGCACTGGTGAGCTCTGAGATTTAAGAGGGCACAAGGGGAGAGTCAAGAAGGCAAAAGGGTGATTAAAGGGATTTTGAGTGAACTCAAGTCTACAACGGGTCAGTGCCTGTAGGCTTGGAAGCAACAAGCAATGTTAGGAGGATAAAAAGGTTTTATAACACTGGGTATCATCAAGCTCAAAATAAAATACATCTCAAGAGAAACAGGATTGGTGTAGGACAAGAAAACAAATGACATCCCACATGCAAAGAATGCATCTATGTAAAATGAGTCTCTTTGTACGAGGGACAAAAGATATAAAAACAAAAACAAAAACAAAAACAAAAGGCAGACACCAAAATATTTAAACAAAAAATACGATTCTCTATAAATAAAAATCCCTTTCCCCCTTTTTGTGCAAAACACTTNAAAATACGATTCTCTATAAATAAAGAGAGAATTTGTGCAAAAACAAATTTTTTTTGTGCAAAACACTCCCTCATGCTCCACTTTTTTTCCAGTCTGGGACTGCCTGGCAGACCTAATCAGGCAGGCAAGTGTCCAACAGGTGAACACCACTTGCTGTCACCATTACCTGTTCTCACACCAATGAGCTGAGGCTTCTTGTTCATTTAAAAAACTTGGATCCTTTTAAACCCAACAATAGCAAATTAGCACTATCCCATGTTACACCAGAAATGCTTCACCATGCCACCTTCTGCCATTTATCAGAGGGCTTTCTAGACCTTACTGTGCCTAAGTCAGATGTGCCGATGAGCAAGACCTATGCTAACCTTTGGGTGCCAAAATTATAACAAATGGGTAGGGAGAGGACCTGCACAGCCCCGTGGACTTTAGTAAAGGTGAGAACCAGACCAGCTGAGGCTAAAAACTGCAAAACTCCCAGAATATGTGGACTAAAGCTCAAATTCCTCCTCCCTAGGAACCTCAGAAGTCACATATTTATACACAAAATCATTAATATTATACTTATTTAAACCCTGTTTAATATGTGTGTTCTGCTTAGCACAGAGAGGGCACACGGAGCAGATTTCCTCAGTCGAGCAAGGGATTCTGTCTTCAACAGACACACAAAACATCCTGTTTCACCTCAACTCTTTACAGAGTTTATTCTCATCTCAGTGATTCATCAGGGCTTCTCTGACACCGTTTTCATCTGAGCACTGTAAAACCAGGCTCCTGTATCCGACCGAGTCCTGTGCCAGCAGATGGCACTCCAAAGTGTGCCGCATCCACAGCTTCCCTCACCCCACTCCCAGCAACTGCTGTGAAAGGTGGTTTTTTTTTTTCCTGTGCCTGGCTCTTCAGTGTGCTTTTAATCACGTTTAAATATAGGGGTCAACAAAGCAGCTCCCACCGTAGGGCCATCAAACTTCCCAGTGCTCCGCTTCCAGAAGAGGTCACTATGTCCTGCTGCACATAAAAGCCACATTCCCATTCTCTTTCCTTAAATCATCTAACCAGTTACAAACTGCTGGGCACAGAAAGGGAGAAAACACCTTCCTTGCTCACCAGAAATCAGTTGTGATTGCAAGAAGATGCTTTGATTTTTTAATTTTTGTTTGCTGCTTTGCTTTTGTTTTTTTTTAGGGCAATCATCTTTGTTTCTCAGCACGTCACTGCTGAGCTCTTCATGTGAATGTAACCCAATATAGAAAGGAGAAGGGGAAGGGGAAAGGAAAATCCTTCTTAAAGCAAGAAACGTAGCAGATCAAGAGATTCAATTGTGTCAAGTGTAATATTGAGTTAAGGTTCTAGGAACCATCTCAATAGTTTTATTACATTCAGGACTTTACAGACTCAGTGAAGGTACAAAATAAAACACTGAAGCTTTTCATTTCGTACAAGCGAGGGGTGCAAACCACAGCTCACAAAAAACCCAGGGCTTGCACGGACTGGAAACAGGATCTTCAGCTTTGCCCCATGGAAAACTGGGTTCATGGACATAAACATTTACGGTTTCATCCAGTTTCTCCATGCAGCCACTTTGGGCTGCTCGATGGCATGGTCTCTGCGTGCCAAGGAGGACCTTGGGAGCCTCTTGTCTGTGAGTTTGGCTTTGGGAAGTTGGATAAAAAGGGGTAGAAGATCAACTTCCGTTTCTCATGAGGAAGAACTTTCCTTGCTCTACCATTCCCAGCTCTCTCCCAGCATCTGGAGAAGACAGTGAGACAAGAGGTGAGATTGAGACCTTAACTGGTTTAGGGAGCAGGGAAAAAGTCCTCTTGCACCAAACCCAGTTATTCCAAGGCTCACTAGAGTGACCTAATGCTCATCCCAGGGTATCACGTGGTAGCACAGCTTTAATTAAAGCAGATTAACGAAGGAGACATTGCAATGCTTTACTGCTTTTTACTGCAGGGGACACAGCAAGATGCAGTCCTGTCACGTCACTGCTGAAGTGACAAACTGCCCACAGGAGGAGAAGATCTGTGGTGGCTCGGCTGCATCACTTCTCCCAGGACTCATTAAGAGTTTAGAAGGGTGAGCAGGGACAAGGGTGATGCTTACCAGGTACCAACCACACAACTTTGATTTGCTCCCGACAGTGGCAGTGACGAGCAACACTCAGAGCTCAGTTTTTTCATTCATCGAAATCACAGAATAACTCAAATTACAGAGGGGCCATGAGGACTATCAAGTCCAACTCCTTTCCATTCTTATCTATGGAAGCATATCCTGTAATTTTCATCAGGGTTTGCCCATGGCGTAGGCTCTGAACCACCACCTATTTCATATTTGGGACAATTGGGTGAAAAATTCTCTTAAACTTTAAGGAATTATTTGCTTCAGAGGCACCCTCTCAAATCAACAACTTTCTGAGACTGCAGTGGAGAACCTCCATCTGTGTTGAGGTGAACACATTTATTTTATTTATCACACAGACTGTTGCTATCAGCTCAAAAATAACTACTTGAAATGTTATCTGCACCACATGCCTTATCCTACAGATCTTGTTGTGTTTTATAATGACACTGCATACAAATTACCTCTCTGATATATGTCCAGCTTTATGAGGTAACTCCAAAGGAATTTCAGCACCCTGGATTATCATTAGAAGTGAGGATGGAACTCTGTAACAAACCAGTAAATCAGTGCAAGTTTAACTTGGCAAAAACAACACGAATTTGGGTTACAGTTTTCAGTTACAGTTTTCAGCTGGGCACCAGAACTGAGGAACAGAATAAAGAATCAGAATTATAAGTGTGATGCTGCGTTTCCTCGTGCTTTCATTAAATCAGAAATAATTGTGACCAATTGAAAGAGCCTGAACAACCTGGTCTAGTGGACGGTGTCCCTGTCCATGGCAGAAAGTTGGAACCTTCCAACTCAAATCATTCCATGATTCTGTGATTATATAGGTGAGACGAAGAATAGGGGAGGTAACAGCACTGCCTTGTACACAGGATTGAAAGAGGTTAAATGTCTTAAAGTTTTATGGTGGAAATAACACTGCTTATTTAGACCCTGAAAACAAATAAGAAGTGCCCTAGAAAGGTCAATAAATATTATCTTTGCCTTCACCCTGGTGCAGCAAGGGTTAACATATTTCCAAACACATATTTTAGTGGGGAAATACCATTGCTGTCCCCATTTAATCACGTGATAAATGCAGCCATCAAAGTGGGTTTAGAAGAATACAATTTCCTTCCTTTCAATAATTCATCTCCACAGGGGGGTTTAAATGTATTAAATAACACTGCATTCACTTTGGAGCAAGGTGACACACTCAGTAAGGTTTCACATTTGTTACTCCAGTTGCTGCATGTGATCTTTGCCAAGGCAAAAGTCAATTTAGACCCTTGCAGTGCCACTTAGGGAAGGTGAGGTTGAAGGAGGAGAAATGGACGGGATCGTTCGAGCAGCCCCCTCACACCAGCAGAAATCACTTCCACTAGGCAGAAACACTCACTATATAATTATGCTTCTAAAAAAACAAAAAAAAAAAGGAATGTACAGGGGAGTCAAGCCCATAAAGTGAACAAAATTCAAGCTTTTAATTCATTTTTTTAATAATTATAGTACTGCCATTGTGGCCACACACGTCCTACAGACCCAGCCTACATTTCATCAGCTCTGGGATCTTGGCCTGTGTTCGCTCTCCTCTTCAACTGCTGTCACACAGATCTGACAGTGCTACCAGAGGTGACCCTCACTGCCCAGAAAAGCCACATGCAAGGACAAAGCTCTCTGAGCAAGGTGAGTGTCCATCCAGCTGCCTCCGTGTTTATAGTTATATTTAATTTTTTTATTTGTATTTTTTTTATATTGATGTAGGTGTAGGTATCTACAGATGCACATATATATTTATAGATAAACAAATCTATGCCAGCAGTGCTGACTGGAACCACGAACTGCCCACACTCACTGGGTAAAAAGCAACACTCAGGAGGAAAGAGGATTCAGAATTCCTTGAGACCACGTCTGGATCTCATACAATAGAAACGCTTTTCTCATCTACATGGGTGTGGCAACCCTCTCCTTGAATGAATCTGATGTGGCAGGAAGATGCGCGTTGGCAGTATCCTTTACATTTAGGAGCTGGCAGTACCTAAGGGGGTAGAAAGGCTGGAGAGGGATTTTTTTGCCAAGGCATGGAGTGATAGGACAAGGGGGAATGGCTTTAAGCTGAAGGAGAGCAGATTTAGATTGCATATTTGGAAGAAATTCCTCCCTGTGAAGGTGGCGAGGCCCTGGCACAGGGCGCCCAGAGAAGCTGTGGCTGCCCCATCCTTGGAAGTGTTCCAGGCCAGGTTGGACAGTGCTTGGAGCAACCTGGTCTAGTGGAAGGTGTCCCTGCCCGTGGCAGGGGGGTTTTAACAAGATGATTTTTAATGTTTCTTCCAACCCAAACCATTCTGTGATTCCACAAGACAGAAGCACAGCAACGACCCAGGCAGCCACCACAAGCAGCGGGGAAAAATATTTGCAGAGCTGTCTCTGGCTATAGAAGAGCAATAACGTGGACACCAGCTGAGTGATCTGTCCCAGCCTCTGGGCACAATACAGATTTTTCCCTGTCAAAGTGCTCTCTCCCATTAGCAAGGCTGGTTCTTGGCAGTGTTTCATCCCGTGGCCTCAAACGCCTCCACGCGACCCCGGTGTCACCACTCCCTGGGCACAGCCCTCCTGGCAGGGTCCGTGCCAGCACCGGGTGAGAGGAAAGCGTCTCCCAGGATTTGGGAGCATAAAAGCAAGTGGTTGCAGAGCTGGGGGCGAGGCTGGCACATTCCAGACAAAACAGCCGCTCGTTTTGCGGCTCCAGCAGTGACTCAGAGCTGGGGTAGAGGAGCCAGCGGAGCTGCTCTGGAGGAGGCTTCGTACAAAAGAAACCCTTCCCTCGCCTTCATCCTCTGCCCACACAGAAACCTCTGTCCTTTCTGGCTCAAAGAAAAGGAGAGACGAAAAACAAAAAAGCAAAAAGAAAAACACACAAGGGAACAAACAAAATGAAAAGCCCTTAACTAACCAACACCCAGCTAGTGAAAACTCAGTTCTTTGCCCGGGTGCTGATAGAGGCAGCTGCAGTTTCATCAGCAGACGCAGGCAAAGCGGGCTCATCCCTTTTCATGCACTTGACAGTGCATTGCCAAGGAAAATCCACAATGCTCAAGTTTGGGCAATTTAGGAAATGGCAAGTTGCCCCCAAACCCGATGACACACATTCCTTTTTTATGTAGGTTTGGTGTTTTCTTACTTTTCTTCTCTTGTAGGATAAGGAGATTGGAATGTTATTGGAAGCTCATACCTCCAGCTTTTGAAAATTCCCTCAATGAAAGACGCAGTAGCATTAGGGGTGTTCCTCAGATGTTTTTACTGAAGCCCAGAGCACTCCCGGTGTCACATAAAACCTGCCCCCAGCAGCACCAGGAATCCGGGTGTTTTCCCAAGGGCTCTGGTGCAGGATTCTTCATTTTAAGTTTTACAGTTGAAAAATTCTGCATCCCTGACAAGAGGGGAGTTTAATGGTTACTTAGGGAACTTCTGTGCCCATAAAGCCCACCGGAATTTTTTTTCAAGATCGTGGGCATGCTGAGAAGAAAAGACCTTCCCTTCCCAGGCACACTGGAAGCAGAGCAAGAAAAGTACTTTGGGACATTCAGAATAGATTCCACCTCCCTTGAAAATACAGGGAACAAATTAAAAGATTAGGTGTGAATCTATTTCCATCCACTTATTAAATCCCTTTATGAGAATGTATTTCTCTACCCCCAAAGAGGCAGAAAAAGAAAAGAAAATATTTAAATTTTCTTAAGAAAATTGCTTTAATGACTGCCTTAAAAAAACCCAAACCCTTTAAAACCAAACAAAAGCCCACACTTGAGTAAAGTCAAGAAAAAATAACTGTGCGATTTAAATGCTCCATATTGACAACCCTAGGAACAGGGGAGTGGGTTGATTACAATATGGCTTTTAATGGATGCACAGTCATTTAAAACAAAGTTGACATTATTGAAATAACACTTTTTACAGAAGTAGCTGCATCCAAAACGACCTTGAAAAGACACAGCAATTACTACCACATATGCAAGATAAATTATCACCAAAGCTAAGGCTTGATTTCCTGAGATACAGCAGCCAGACTGGAACATTAGGAACTGGGATGAGTTCTGAGATAAGATGGTAGAGTCAATAAGACAAATGTGTAAATAAAAAGCTCCATTTGCCGGGGCAAAAGCTGTATTTTGATTGTGAGAAATTAAATGCAGCATTTCAGGAAAATACACGCCACAAATATAGAAGCTGGTTTCAAACACAAGGAGCATGAGGAGCACCCATTGCATTAAAAACTCATCATTAATTATTGTTCAAAATAAGCTGTTGGTGTTGGCTTAGCCTGCGAGGTCCTCAGGGTGGCACAGTCTCATAGCTGTGCTTATACAACACCTACCATGGCAAGGGCCTGCTAAAAATAGAAGTCCAAATAACCAAAGTCATTACACACATCCATATATGCAGTTTATGCAGACATTATTGCCAAAAAAAGTTATTCTCCCATAAAGCCAAAGACTGGATCTTACTGTCCCCAAAATGAGAATTTTACTCTAATCACATAAAAAGAACAACTCCAAAAACACAGGAAGAAAGGGAGAAGTGATGCTTCCTGTGGGAGGGAAGTCCATTTAAAGGAAGAATAAACTGACGCTGTCAGGAAAAAAAAAAAAAGCTTGTATATGCAAATAGATGTTTATTACCCATCTTTGTGCTCCTAAGAAATATAATTTACTGACCTTTGAGAGACGGGTCAAGTAGGCCCATAGAATAAGAAACAAAGGCATCTTTCTGGCAACTGCCATACTCCAGAGCAGTAATTATCCTTTCCTCTCCCCATGAGCAGCAGGAAATGAAGATGGATGCCATTACACCATGACAATTACTGTAATTTTAATTTCTAAATATTGCTAGGAAAGTTTCCTCCAAAGAAAAAAAAAGTCTGTTCAGATTTTTGATGTGGTTTTAGATAAAACCTCATTCCTCAGCTAAAACAGAGCTGTGCTTCCCCTTCTCCCACTCCCTTGGGGGAACCACCCACAAAGTCTGCATGGTGAGAAAAACCCACTTTCCTCCCCATTGGTGGAGAAGAGAGAATTTCAGAGAATCACAGAATGGTTTGGGTTGGAAGGGGCCTCCAAAATCATTTTGTTCCAACACCCCTGTCATGGGCAGGGCCACCTTCCCCTGGACCAGGTCGCTCCAAGCCCCATCACTTAAACTCATTCAACCATGGGCACAACAACAGATTCTTTCTGCCGGAAGCAGATGAAGTTGGATGCACAGTAATTATAAAGAATTAAAAAGACGGATTCTTTTCATCTCCTGTGCTCAGAGACATCACTGGCTCTGTTGCGGATTTTCCACAGTCTACCATTAATTATTTTAATATTATGGATAATCTACCCTGTGTTCTTAGAACATGGATGTCACCCAAGAGGACACATCTGCTTGGCTGTCCAGCCTCTCCTGCCACTGACCACACTGTCCCAGGCTCCAGGGGGACACCTGAAACACCCCCACTCCTACATGGGACTCTGCCTGGGAGAAGGAATTTACACCTTGGTCTGTCTGTTCAGGGGAAGAAGTAGGATTTGAAGCCCATCTGCCCCAAAAATAATAAGGAGCAGAGGCGACAATGTCACCAAATCCTGTCTCTGCTGTAGGCTGCACCAGCAATTCCCATAAACTGGAAACTACCTTCCAAAATTCCCTTTCAAGAGCCTTTTGAGATCTTATTTTGGCCAGTAGGTGAACATTTAAAATTATTTTCACAGATTCAAGGGAAAGGGTTTGTTTTTTTTTTTTAAATTGTTGCCACAAGGCACGTTCAACAATGATCATTTAGTGTAGTAAAAAGTTGTGTCTTTCAAAATATGCACCTATAGAACTCCATCGATTTGTCTATACACAAACACATTCCTACAAACACATATTTGATTAAGAATTTATATAACTTCAGGCTTCAAGGAATTTTGGATCAATGCCTTTGTTTTGCCTTTATAAACAAATAAACTCAATTAAAGAGTACTTACAACAAACCACAATGGGCAGGAAACTAATGTTCCCAAGGCTTCCTATGGCAATTTTTACTTGTTACATAGGCCTAGGGAATCAATTACTCCCTAAAGGGAAATTATTAGGGCTTCTGTTACCCACCATCTCACCTTTCCCACTCACCATTGGAGAGAAGAACTATAGGGACAGGCATCCAGAAAAACGAGCATTCTTCAGGCCTCTTACAATTTGCCGTAATAAATTAAAGTATAAATAAAAGAGAACAAAGCCCTGCAGGTGAGCAGTGTTTGAATCAGGGCTGGATCTGCACCAAGTCACTCTGAAGCTTCACAAGGCCAATAAATCAGGTCTCCTGAACATATATGGTATTTTGCATTACTGTATAGGGTGTTAACTTTAATGCCTTAATATATTCACATAGTGGTCAGGTTACAGTTCCTGTGGGAACCATAAATTTGCAAGTCCTGGCCAATCTGCTGCTGGAAAAATAATAATAATAAGTTAAAACTAACCACACCACTGCATTGCCTTCAGCAGGTTTTATACCTTCAATTTTTCTCTTTTCTGTACTTGAGGGAGGAAGAAGAGGAGATGTGTGAAGCTGCAAACGTACGGGGAAGATGAAGCAGATGTGAATTAATTTCCATCCTTTTCTTGAGTGAAGACTCATGTGTCCCCAGCCCAAGCAAGTGTCACTGCATGAAAAAGGTTTGCTCTTGGGTGTGATTAAGCCTCTTTCTGAGTCAGAACCACCTCACCGAGGACATGCCACAGCCTCCTCCTTTGTAATCCACCCAAACCACTTCACCTCACCTGCAAGCGACGGCTACAAGGAGGAACAACCTGAGCTGATCCAGTTTAACCCAATTTCTGCTGATGCTGCCTGACTCACACCAAACTGATCCTGCTGCAGTCTCCCAGTGGTTGGATTCTTACCTGGTTTAAGGCAAAGGGGTTTGTCTCTGTCCCATTCTTCCTCCAGCCTCTTTTTGCTTCCAACCCCACTATTACTTGCCTCAAAATCTGAGTATTTTTTTCTGACATCCTACTTTCTTCCCATATTAAAACTCTGTTTACTTCCAGAGGAGGTTGTTTTTGGAGTCATCAACCATTTTCAACATACCAAATAAAGCTGGTTTCATCCCGGCTTGCTCCCAGCGCCAACAATTCGCAGTAATTAGCACTCCTCATTTTATTTGCACTGGTTAATGGCCAGCAGAGCCCCACATCCTGTGGAACAGCCACAGCCGTGCCACCACCTGGTAGTCCAGGTAAAAGCAGAGCTGTTCCTTCCTCTGCAATCCACTCCACCAACAGTAGTCAAACAAAACCGGTTAAAAGCCCAAGAAGTGATGCAATACAGACGGCGTGAAAACAAATCACAGTAAATTTGCACAAAATGACCCAAGAAATATTTGATGTACGTTGGATTTGACCACAGTTAAAGGACATGTTATTTATGCCCCTGTTCAACACAGATCACCAGCTGGTGGACAAAAACAAACTGTTAATTTTTATAAACACAGAGCTGAAAAGTAACATCTGTGCGCAACTGGCCCAAAGGTGGCAGTGGGAATCCTCAGTCAAGATAAAGGAATTCATCAGCCCTTTGGTACCTTAATTTTGTTTCAGTGGCACCTAAACCAACTAAGCAACAAGGTCTAAGGCAGAACTGTAATTGCTTGGAACTTAGTTAATATTAAAGCTTTGATCCATTGATCTGCACTAATGATGAGGTCTTCAGTGGCATCACTCAACTCTTTTTTACAGAGAACCATCAAAATAACAAAGTACAACTATTTCTTTCATTAAGGAGGTTGTAGAAAATCAGATGTCACAGCGAGGTGGGGAGAGAAAAGTCATTAGGAAAGCAGAAAACCTGCTGACTGCCCCTCAAATGAAAAAAGTATCAAAAATATCAGAAATAATCACCGAAATTAGGCATAGAGTCCTGGGTTTTGCTGGCACAGTATCAGTTGCCAATGACTATATGTTTCTTATCATGTAGGATTTAAGAGACCAAGCTAATCTCTGTTGTACCCTTACTGCAGCCAAAGGACCTCTTGGCATCAAACCTCTCTTGGAAATCTTTGGAGATTTCTTAAGCGCACACACACACATACATACGGACATTAAATCTATAATATTTTGCATTAATATTTGTGAAAGAATACACACATATGCATATATACATATATATCCACACAAACATATCTTTATGCTCTTAATAATTTGCATATGTTCACTGGCACACATGCACCTAATTATATTTTATATATACATTCACATGCATGTACATATGAAACTTAATATATGCATCATATATGGAGTAATCAGAGTACGTATGAATATTTATCCACAAATCAGAATAAATATATATACTCTGATTACATATAGCATTTATTTGTTGAAAAAGTTCCTAATATGGGCTAAAAGATAATAAAATGGCTCAATTTGCATATGTATATAATAGTTAAGCACAGTGCAATGTCGCCAAAGAAAGCAGAATACATAATCCCTCCTAAAACTGGGGACAGGTTTGATAAAAACTCCTCTCAGTTCCTTCCATGAAATTGTCCTTGGAATGTGATTTCACTGCGCCTACAAGCCCAGTTTCCAGGAAAAGGGAGTGTAGGACTGCTTTTTGATATATTTCATAGCAGACAAAACTCCCATCAAGAATGGAAAAACAGCCCCATGAGGACAGAAAAGCAGAGAATAATTACACAGGTCTTATATAAGTCTTTTTTTCCTGAGTCCTGTTATCTTCCACCTCCAAAGACGTCACACATCTCTGTTGGAAAAACACCTCACTGGCTTCAATGTAGGCAGTGGAGGAGCTCCAAGCTCTTCAGCATCATTAGTGGGGCTAGAAAACAGCTTTATTTTAGCACTGTACTTACTGCCAAACACAGAGACACGAGTGAACTTACCTGTTTGGTGCTTCTCTGCCCAGTAGGAAGCAAAGCTTTGGATTTCTCTGCTATTTTCTGTTAAAAGGAAAAAAAAAATTAGAAGGAAACTTGCTGAGAAAACAGAATCCAAATATTTAGGGAAGGAGTCATATGAAGCTATTTTCTTCTGTTTTCTAAAAAAAAGGACATAGAGAAAGCTCTTACTCTTTAGAAAAACAAGGGAGTATAAAAGCATTGAAAAGTTCAGTCTTGCAGGCATTAAAAGTCTTCAAAGCTTCCAGAATGACAAGGTTATCAAAACTGAAACAGGCATTCAAGGAATGACAGCTAGGATGTGGATAAGTAGCAATTTATCACTCAGATTGGTTTCCTGACGCAGCCGGGCATTCACAAACTGCAGTGGTTAATTTTGGCACTTCTGAATTGATGACAGCTTTTCAAACAAAAGAAATCCAGCCTAGATATACAGTTCAGATGGACTGTACTCATGAACATTAGAGGAAAAACAGCATGACAAAGATGTGTGTGTGTGCGGGGGTGGAGCTCTACCCAAATCATTCCAACTTCTCATTTAACACATAAAATAATTTCATTTAAAGACCCCACACTTAGTTTCTTGAATAGGACAGGTAAATAATTTAAAATATGAGGCAGTACTGGAGATGATGCAATTCTGTTACACGACAGACGTGCTGTTGAACTGCAATTTTATGTACATCTATTTATTTACTTAATTTTTAAGGCATAGGCAGCAAGTTCTGGGAAATCAATCAGTCTAGAGTGTTTCTAATAGAGACACATTATTAAGTGCACGTTGCCAGCCAAATTTCATTACACCTCTATAATTATAATATATCCTTCCCATTGTTGTAGGTATGCGTCAGACTCATTAAAGTGATATAAGAAAGCCACCAGAGTTTGTCCAGGCTGTATTTTGATTAATCAAGATAGATCTCCTAACTTGGACTGCTGGGGGCGGGGGGGAAGCAGTTTGGGGATGCTAAATTTAAGTCATTACTACAGTGTTTAAAAGCAAAGCAAATCTGCTCATCAGCAGAGCCTCCCCAGGGTAAAGCGGGTGAGCAAGAAGCAAATGAAGGAACTGGATTTCAGGCTTTGTTTGTTTTATTAAACAGCTTGATCTTGGTGACACATCCAAACCACAAGACATGCCTGGAAACTTTCTGGGAGAGCCAAATAGCAGAGCAGAGCCAGAAGCTGGGGTAACATTTGAATTAGCAGTGCTGCCTGCACATTTTCCACAAGCAGAAAAGGTGAATTGCACAATCATTTCTCCTTTTCCTGTGAGAGTGAAGACGCACCAAAATAATGTCATGGCTAAGCCAGGGGAAATACAGACCCCCCTGAACTTGGCACTGGGGAGGCCACACCTCCAATCCTGGGGTCAGTTTTGGGCCCCTCATGACAAGAAGGACACTGAAGGGCTGGAGCGTGTCCAGAGGAGAGAACGGAGCTGGGGAAGGGTCTGGAGCACAAGGCTGATGAGGAGAGGCTGAGGGGGTTGGGGGATGCTCAGCTTGGAGAAAAGGAGGCTCTGGGGAGACCTCACTCATTACAACTCTCTGACAGGAGGGTGTAGCCAGCTGAGGGTCAATGTCTTCTCCCAGGGAACAAGTGAGAGGACAAGAGGAAATGGCCTCAAGCTGCCTCAGGGGAAGTTTAGATTGGATATTAGGAAACATTTCTGCAGAGAAAAGCTTGTCAAGCATTGGAACAGGCTGCCCAGGGAAGCAGTGGAGATACCATCCCTGCAAGTGTTCAGTCAGTGTGTGGATATGGCCCTTAAGGACATGGTTCAGGTGGTGCTGGGTTGATGGTTGGATTTCATGATCTTAAAAGTCTTTTCCAACCTCAATTCTACAATCCTATGACTGCTTGACTGACAAAGAAAGAAGAGAGGGAGGAAAGTATACATTAGCAGCCCTGTGGAGATGCTCCAAGCTCCCGGGAATTACACTCACACTTAACACATTCCCAAATCCACAGAAGGGAGAGTGGAAGCAAGACAGACACTCACTTTCTGCACAGCTCCGTATCTCTGGATGGCATCTGACAGCTGGTTCTTCAGCCTGTCCAGCTGAAGCCGTTCTTGCTGTTTTGGGGAAAAAAAGAAGGCTGGTTAGCAGGTCTGTTAGAGATAAATCCAGTAGTAGGCTCTGTCTGCAACCATGGGAAATTGTCCTGGTGGGAAACACCAAATAAATAAGGTGGGCACAAGTGGTATCCTACAAAAGTCAGTCTCACTGGGGCTGCCAGGATGCAACAGGATTTTATTTTAGGAAATGTGATGATTTGGTCTTTCAGGTCAAAGCAACCAAAAAAATGCCACTTCGGATATTCAAGATAGAATTGGAGAAAATAACTGAAGGGATCTTCCTATAAAAAGTTCTTTATTCAGATGATGACTCCTCATAGAGTTGATCACCTCATTTGGGAGATTTACTAGACCTGAGAGGTCCATCACCCATAACATTCACTCTGCTTGGTCGGCCTGTCAGAAACCAGCTGATCTTCACATTTTCCAAAACACGAACCCAAATGCCACTGCTTTCTGTCTGGACCTTGCTCCAGCAAGAGTTCAATCTATGTTTAAAAAATAAAAAAAAAGCTCTTGGACGGAAGAACACAGCCAGCCTGATGTAACTCTCCAACATGCTTCCAAACCTCTGCTCTCAGAGGGAATGCCCAAACCCAAACTGTTCTCCTGGAACTGTTCTACACCCTTGATTTCAGATTTCACATGTGCAGGAGCTCACGTGTCCAGATTTTACAGAGGGAAATGCTGCAAGGAAGTGGGATGTTACCTTAAAAAACAAGCAGCAAACAAAACCCGATCTACACTAATGCTACTGAGCAGAAATGTTCACTTTACTGCCATTTCAGCTGTTTCAGAAAACTGCTTAAGATTACAAAAGTAGATTTTATAAAGGATGGGATAAACATCTTTAATTTTAATGCCAGTATTTTCACACACAGAAGAATATCCCAGTCTTACAGTTCTTCATCTCAAGATTTAAAACCATTTTTAGAGCAGGGCAAGTATAATTATTCCCATTCTATAGATAAAGGTCCATAAACCTTATGTTTGTTCCACATACAAAATAAGATAAGATTGTCACCCTGGAGAGCTGATCTTATGCTCCAGCACTCAGCCTACCAAAAAAATGGAATTCCAGATCTACCTCTCCATTTACATCCTTTGAGGTTAGTTTGGAATGAAGCCCTAAAAGAGCCATTTTACATCAGTCTCCTGCCTTGTAGCACACTGATCCACTTAGAGCAGCATCTTTGCTCCTGCAATACTATCAATTTGCTCAGTTGGGCACCCTGACTCCAATAGCTCCAGCAGCACTTGGAGATTTATGGGAAGTCAGAGAAAGTCCCATATTGCATCTCGTTGGCAGTGCATTACTGGTGGAAAATAAGGAAGAAAGGGGAAAAAAAGCTTTTTTTTCTTCGTCTGTGTGTGCATGCAAAGCAATCCACAGAAAAATGGATTGGTAAGGACTAACTATAAAGCTCTGTAAGGCTTTTCATGCTGTGAGTAATTTTATGGGAGGAGAGTTTGCAGTGCTACCCAGATTCCCAAGAGGGACTTACTGACCAGCAGCCAATATCCAGCAGAACAATTTATTCCATATAAGGGACCGGGGCTACAGGATTTCTATCAAAAATCGTAGGTTTAATTACTTAAACTCCACATTGTTAGAAAAGAAGAGTTAAAAAAAATAAAATATGGTAAATTAATTGACCAGTGAGCAGAAAAAAGTTATTATGTGATGTAATAGAGAGCACAAAGTTTATTCCTCATATTACCAAAATTGTTTGTGAGCCTATTTCCTTCAGCTCTTAAACATTTTCCCTTCAACTTTGCATTTTTCTCCCCATGACAGTAAAACCTCTTCTCCTGAGAGTCCCCATGAGCTTCAAGGGCAAATAATGACATTCTTGCGTGGCACTGCAGTTGGGTTTAACGTGACCTTGCCTGATTCCCCTTTGGACCCAATTTATGTCACAAAATAGAGCCTGGAGATCAGAACAAAAGAAGCCCAGATCCCCATATGTCCAAGGCAGTATCTTCTTTGTCATCAAGCTCAGATGTAATTATGCAAGAAAACAACAAAAAAAAAAAAAAAAAAAAAAACACAGTCCTGGGCATCCATCACTAATCAAAGTAACATGTTAAAAATTATCCTTGTATTAAGTTTGATGTCTACATGTGGAAACAGTCATTCCAGGCTTATCTCCCCATCCTCTGGAGGAGACCATCACCCATTCATATTTTTTTTTTAGGCAGGCTGAATTGTACATGGTCCTTCACAGGTTACCACGGTAGCCTGGGCTGAATCCACTTTTAAATCCTTATCTCCTCTGCCTGTTGGCAAGTGCCATAACTCCAGGCCGTAAAAACCACTTGGTCAGAGATGAGTTGCGTGTTTAGAGCAGTCTTATTTCTAGGTGGAAGGGCAGCAAGAACAGAGTTGAAGCAGTACAGGACTTTGGAAAATAGCAGGAAGAGAATGAGAATAAAACATGAATTCAGCAAAGTTCCTGACTTAGAAACCATATGGATGCTGGAAGCAAGAGTGTAACAGAAAACTGTTTGGCAGCATCAAGTAGAATCGACTTCATTTTCATTTCAGGTGGTGAATCACCTGTTATGTGAGTGAAACTTCTCCTCGACTCTCACACCAACTGGAATCTGGTCCCCACAGGTTGCTTTTTTCTTCCCCATGATGCACATCATGGGCCAAAGTCAGCAGGAACATTTAGGGCATAAAATCATTGTAGGAAGGCCAAAAATCTTCTGTTTGTCCAATCTTTGCACTGGGGAAAAAGGGGTGGGAGTCATTCATACCCTGTGATGCTGATGCTCATATGAGTTGAACCTACAGATGACAGCCCAGTCTGCCCATAAAACAGATGGGATTTTCTGGGGTAAACTGGAATCCAGAGTGGAGTAAATTCTAATTCAAAACCCTTCTCTGATCTGGCCACAGCCTGTATTTATCTATCCCCGAAGCTGCCTTTCCATTAGCACACAGCAATAAATCTGTGTCATATCCAGATATATTCCATGGCTTTGGCCTTTCCAGACACTTAAGACACTCCCAAACTCACCTGCACCCCCCATGCACCCACAACTGAGTCTTTAACCAACGCCAAACTCATGTGAAGCCAGATGATTTCTGCAAAATTTTCACCCAAACTGAGACCCTGAGATAGAAGTGAACTGGCCACAGGCTTTGCTGCTGAGTTCTTGATTTCCAATTCCACATGATCCCGTTTTGGGAGGAGAACTGGTGCCTGCAGCTGTTTTCCTCTGGGTCATTTATAAGTGAAAACTACACTTGTGTAACAGGAAAGGAAGTTACAGCAAGACACGGAGCTTAACAGCTTTAAAGCACCCACTGCCACTTCTTATTTTCGTTATTCCTCCTTCCATAAGACCCATCATTCTCCCCCAACAGCATCTTGACTGACACATACCCTGGATGAGCCTCTGACAACCTCAGACAGCTGCTTGATGGCTTTGGTGCTAGTCGTGATGGTTTTATTAGTCTCCTGCTGGGTGGCATGCCTGTAGAAGAGAAGAGATGATGGGAAATGCAATTGAAATTAATTGCATAATGAGACACTTGAAGAAATTTATCAAACTGCACAGCAATCGAGACAACACCAACAACAGCAGCACACGGAGGCACAGAAGGGCTACAGGACTCCTGGGTCTTGTCCAGCAGTGGAAGCCAGAAAGAAATACTGGGAAGGAGGCGCCCAAAATATTCTTCCTGTTGTCAGCACAAAGACACTGCCTGTGGACCATTCAAAGGGAAGTGATAAGGTGAAAATGGGGGGTGGACAGGGAACAAGGCCATCACAGATGGCTGGTATTGCAAATTTTCAAAGCAGGGTTGTATAGCAAAAGAAGATGGGACTGAGGAGCTGCCTGGTGGCTTGCCCAGGAAAATATTGTACTCAGGAGAGAAATTTGAAACTGAGCAGGACAAATTTACTTACCCTGGTCATCCACCCCTTAATGACACAGTATCTCCAGGAAAGCACTGGGGATGTGAAGGTGCAGAGCTGCTTTACCAGCACTGAAACAGGCAGGAATGGAGTCAAACCCCTCCAGTCATGGATGTCCCTCCCCTTTACACCCCAAATTACAGTACCATTATTCCTTGTAAGCACTGGTTGCTGGCCTTGCTCTTTGGGAGCACACAAACGAAGGGGAAGAGACATAAATGCTTCCCAAAGGTATTTATTAGCTCAGTCCAGTAGTTCTCAAGCTTTTTAAGGTCAGCAGAGCACTCTCAGTCTCTAAGCTTCTCCAGAGAGCACTTCATATCCTTTTGGTCAGAAAGGAGTGGTTTTCCAAGAGTTTTCGTCCAAAAACTCAAGAAATACTTGTAAAAGACCTGGAGAAAATGATGGTTTTTCTCTCTTAGAGGACATACATGAGCCACAGTTGTACTGAAAAAAAAGACCCATTTGTCAGTGGTCTTTTTTGTTTGCTTTATTTTTTTTTTAGAGTGGTGAGATATGAAATGAATGGAAGTTCTTTGATTTAAAAAATGTCAAGATGTCTATTTATGGTCCCTCAGTCCCGAAGACCCAGAAGTCCTGGCTTCTCCTGAGTCTTCAGCTCCTTCCTGCTTCTCTGTCAGTTCTAATGGAGAGCAGCTCTTTCGAGACCTAGGCCAACTCTTCCAGCACCTCCTCTGAGGAGCAAGGCCAGTCCCCAGATAGCTTTTCCCAAACACAACCTTAACTACAAATAAATTGAGACCTCTCTTGTTGAGGTTGTAATCCAAAGTTTGGCAGTTTTTTCCTCACTTCAATGTTTTTATGCAAGCAGCTCAGTTGGGAAATCTGTCCAGGATCATGGCATCATAGGATGGCTTGGGTTGGAAGGGGCCTGAAAGGCCATCTTGTCCCAACTCCTGCCATGGGATACCTTCCACTAGACCAGGTTGCTCCAAGCCCTGTCCATCCCTAGAACATTTTCAGGGATGGGGCAGCCACAGCTTCTCTGGGCAACCTGTGCCAGGGCCTCACCACCCTGACAGTAAATAAAAGTACACTTGAGTTCATACAAGGTACCTACAAGTGAAAGCTTAGTACACCATGAAGACAACATCTCCTAGTTGCACAACAGGGATTCAGATGTGTGTCAAGGGTTGAATGCTCACACAGAAGGCATGGACTCCTTTGGCACCATGCAAGAAGGAGAAATAATCCCACATGAAGACAAAACTGGGCCCAATAATGAGTTATTACCTCTGCTTAGTTAAATTAAGATACAATTTCTGTGTTCAGTCATCAATATGCACTTCACTTACTGATGATCCCAGGACTCACCGCACCAGCTGAGCAATTACATCACTTTTAATTTGAGATGGAAAAGATCGTATCTACCACAGACAGGTATTCCACACTGCCATTGCAAGAGAGGGAGCTGGGAATTTAATCCTGTCACATTGCTAACACTGAGGAGTGCACCGTCAGCCTGATCCCCAATCTCTTAATCAAGTACATCTTGCCACCAAATACATGAATTCTATAAGGAGCAGATTCAAAACTCAGATTTCCATACCTAATTCCTCTTAATGGAAAGCAAGATGCTGGAGTTGAGATCCATTTTGCAGACCTCATTAAATTATCTGCCCACAGAACAACTCAGGGATTTACATACCAGTAATTCCCCATCCTCGAAGTGAAATGGCTTGTTAGGCTGTTGCATCTGGTCCTTCCCAATCTCTAAAGTTAAATAAAGTCTTCTTCATTTGCACTGTATTGTAAATTTTATGTCAGATATCTTATGCAATAAATTCGTGCCGGGCACGAACTTTACTCTGCTGCAAAATAACTGGGAGCAGGAGTACAAAAAAATTAAAAGTTCTGCCTTACACCTCTTAATTCAAAATGCACTTCAACCAACATTCTGGTGCTTGATTTTGGCACTTCTCACTATGTTGTCAGCACAATTAACTTCTTATTCTTCAGCCTCAGAGATGCGCTCAGGAATCAGACAATGATTATATTTAATTTACATTAAATGCTATTAAGATCTTAATTTTTAAAAAAAGCCCTCTCAAAACTCTGCTTCCTGCAGCATTTTATTTTAATTTGTAATGGTAACAAGATACGCTGTTGTTGTTTTTGTTGTTGTTTTTATTATTATTATTAACAGCAGTAGCATTATTAGTATTATTATCTGTCTTTATATTCTGCTCCCCATGGAAGTGTGGAAGTTAATTAAAGGGGTGTCTCTGATGAATAAAATTTCCTTTTCAAAAGAGTCCTGCACACAACAGTAAGTTAATACTCCATCTGTGGAGCTACCAAGTACCCAAAATACAAATGTAGTAAAAGATTTACCCGTCTACAGCTCTACTCTGAAAACGAGCCCTGGAAGGGTAAAAACCAGAGACGGCATCTCTTAGGAGGAGTAACATCTCTTGCTGAGCATTTCTGCACGCACAGACGCTGCAAAGACAGTGCACTAAATAATCCAGGAGATGCCAAACTGCTGCCTAAGAGTTCCCCACGGTTGCTGTTTCCTTTGCTGGAGGAGCACGGTCCAGCGCATCCGTAATCCCCAGCTGCTCACGGTTTGTTCTTTGAACGATCATCTCTGTAATTTATTTATCCAGTTTTAAAAGGAGCACCGCAAGGAGGCAGATGCGGCAGCGGCTCCTCCCTTTCTCCGCAGGGACACCAGGAAGGAGCTGAACTTCTGCCTCTGCTGCTTCTTTGAGACACTTGATGAATGACCAAGTCAACGGAAAAATAATCAGACCCCAAGTGCAGCAGCAAACACCAACAAGGGAAGGAGTTCTCTCTGCCCCACCGTGCCTGTCGATACTTACAATAATCCCAAAGAGCTTTGTTTTCCAGATCCAGCAGGAAACGGCACTTCCACTTATAAAACAAGATGTAGCTTATTTTATTTTCATCTGATCCCTAACAGAGGAGCAATAATGGGTTTTTCGGGTACAGATCAAAGATAGCTTTGCTGTAGTGGTTTGAACATCATTAGATTTAGAATCCCCTTTGGCACAGGGCAACTGCACAGCAATGGAGTAGTTCTTTGCACTTAAGAGTGGTCAAGTAGGATTGGCAAGAGCTAAGCCACATAGTTCAGCATAACTCAAAATTTGTCTTTTTCACAGCTACTATAATATTTACTGCAGTTTTCTTACCCAAAAAGAGGTAAAAATCAGAGCACTTTGAGCAGAGCACTGAGCTGCAGGATCTGTGGCTTAAGCAGAAGTAGGTTGAGCAGCTGCATTTACTTTTGTTCCATTGCTGCTGGAGACAGGAATGAGTAAGGGTGCATCAAATATGCAGAGGGAAATTGCTGGCACCACAGGACATCTCCTCCCTGTCTTACAGATGGATCCTGTGAAGGACTGGTGGCTGTGGGAACTGATAGGCCCTAGCAAACCACAGATACATGCAGATAAAACTTCATGCATTGCCCACAGGGACAGCAATAGATCCTGAGGATCCTATTGCCCTTTCTCCACCTAATAAAGGTGTTTAACTACAGAGAAAATCCAATGGAGATTCTTTGTGACCTGTAGCAGGATGTTCTGCCCCAGAATGCGGTCAAAAACCTCAAACAATGCCCTATTTTTCAATCTGTTAGTGATGGGCTGAGAGGGGCACCGTGTGCTGGGTTTTGGTGTTGAGTTATATTAAAACCCACCTGGCACACCAACATCAAACCAACACCCTGACAGTGAGGCAGAGAGCTGGCAGATGAGCTGCTAAGCTGTCCAGGAGGCACATGACTGGCAGTCAGCCCCTGTGCACTCTTAAAGCCCAGTCCACTTTTCATAGGGTGGATTCTTTTAACATATTCCTCCTTGGAGTGTGTGTGGAGATTCATCCCTTGGGTAGGGGATGCTCCCCAAGGATGTCCCTCACCCACAGTCACTGGCTTGGGTGAGTTACATCAATCTCTAAGAATTGTTTTGGTAGCTTTAACATCATTTCTTTAATATTGCTTTAATATATCCTATCTGATACTATAATGGTAGTTTTAGCTTTTATGCTGCGTAGTAAATAATTCTGATTGAATTCTTTTCGTCTAATCATTCATCATAATAAATAATCCTTTTTTACAGACATACATCTGATTTGTCATCATTAAAGTCTGAGGGACAAAGTTCTAAAACTTAAACTGTTGGCAAAGTCCGGGGATAAGCCAGGATCCAGCTGTCCCAGGCTCCTCTCTGAGCAGTTTAGAAAGCAAAGGGGTCCTCTCTGCACCTTGTGATTCAACAAGAGCTTCTCTAATGAACTCTGCCTGAAGCTCCCACTCCAACCCACAACAGCACCTCCAAAATGATGCAGAGAATCCACAGCTGAGAGGTGACCCACCATTCCAGTGTATCCTACACAACCAGGATGATCTTACAGCAGAATCAAAGAATCAGGGAATATCCTGAGTTGGAAGGGAACCAAGAGGATCATCCAAGCCCAACTCCTGGCCTTGCACGGGACAATCCCAACAATCGCACCCTGTCCCTGAGAGTGTTGTTCAAATGCTCCTTGAGCTCTGACAGGCTTGGGGACGTGACCATTCCCTGAGGAGCATGTTCCAGTGCTCAGCAACCTTTTGGGGGAAGAACCTTTTCCTAATATCCAACCCAAGCCTCCCCTGACACAGCTCCAGACATTCCCTCAGGTCCTGTCACTGGTCACCAGTGAGAAGAGAGCAGTGCCTGCCCCTCCTCTTCCCATCACGAGGAAGCTGAAACACTCATCTATAGGATGGAAACTTGATGCCTTAGATCACTGCACTTTACTGCCCACAGAAAGCCCCGAACCTCATTCTCCAGGATGTACAGAAAACCACACTCTGAAAAGGAGACAAGAGGAGTACTGCAACTTTATTCGAATAAAGGGAGAGACTCCCCCGGGGCACATGCCCGCGGGGTTTTCTCTCTCAAAGTTTTGGAGGATGCAACCTCCTTTTATCCCAAACTCCGGGCTGCACTTTGCCCTCTTCCTTTCCCCATTGCCTGAGGGACCAGGAAGGTGCAGCCTTCCTGAACTGCCTACTACATATTCCCCTCGAACCTGGCATTTTACCCCAAAGTTCAGAAACTCAGGCTTGTGCAGACCCGCTTGTCTGTTTCAGGAGTGTGGTGGTTTGAACCTGAGTTGATGGACAGTTGTTTAAACCAATAAGGCTTCTCAAAATTTATATATTTAAACTGCATGGAGACACGGGAACTTCCCTTTTGGTGTTCGAGCCTCCCGCGGGGATGGGGGAAAATGGGCGAAGGGCTCCATCTCTTGGAGTGGCCCCAGGCCTCCCTTCCCTTGGCCCCGAGGCACGGGCCCCAGGTAGCAGCGGGAGAACCCCCTCAGAGCCGCGGGCAGATAAGAAACAACCATTAAGCTGCTGCATAGCCGATACCACCCGGTGCAGCTTCTAAAGACTGGAGGGCTCCCCTCCCCGTCACGCAGCCCCGCGCAGACCCTGTGGGAGCCGATAGAGCTTTCTGTAACTAACATCGCTGGAGTCCAGCTGAGGAGCCAGCCGCATAAAGAGAAAGAGGCTTCTTCTCCAACATAAAGCCCAAAGAAAATCATGGCAACTTCAAGGTCAGAGGGAAAGAGAAAGTAAGTCACGGGAGACGGAGCTGAAGATAGCGACGGGAAAAGAGGGCGGAGTCGCACGCCCAGCGCAAAGCTTAAAAATACTTTTTGCAGGCCGTGGTAAATACTGTAATATCACAAACTGTCCTTTTCTCTTTAACCCACTTAAAGACATGGGGGGATGAGAATTTTGTGTGTAGCCTGTGGGAAAAAGAAAAGTGACTACGCCAGGTCACATCGGAGCTATAAGAGACGTTTAGAGATTTTGTGAAGAAGAGAGCAGTTGCTTTTAAGCTAGAATTTGCTTATCCTTTAAAAAGGAAACACTCCATGTGTGGCCCATGCTGGCAGTTGCAGGAAGGCTGCAAGATTCATGGGAGAGACGCTTTTTGCGGCAGCAGAATTTCCAGGAGGGTCTGTCACCGTTTAGGCAGTTTGGAAACCACATGAAGCAAAGGAAAATATTTTTTCCTTAAATAGTGGAGAGACTTTTAAGAACTGTAATACTGACCAAAATCATAGTTTATTATCCTTTGTGCGAGTTGGGTGAAAAAGGGGAGGTGCTAGAGGAAAAGAGGATTTTGCTTTAATGTCTTATTATTTCTTTTTACTTTTAATTCTGTTAGTAATAAACTTCTTCATATTCTTTAAAATTTAGAGCCTGCTTTGCATTTCTCCTAATTCTTATCCCACAGAAGGTAAAAATGCGATCAAAACCACTACAAGGAGTCAAACTGTCCGGACTCTGTAACAGACCTGCTGCTTGAAGTTAACAGAGACATCAAGACCCATTTCAAAGACCTTACCACCCATCCCCTCACCCATGGAATTGTTTGTAAAGACATTAACCCACATCTTCCCTATCAGAGACTACTGGCTCTGTTTCTGCATGATGAATGTAGAGGACACGTCCTCACCTCTAAGCATTTATTGCAAATGTAGACAAAGCAGAAAGACGAGCTAGGAGGAAAGGTTCTTTTTCAGAATCATAGAATCACAGCCTCACAGGATGGTTTGGGTTGAAAGCAGCCTTAAAGGTCAAACCCTGTGCCATGGGCAGGGATGACGCCTACTAGATCAGGTTCCTCAGGGCTCCATCCAACCTGGCCTAGAGTCGTTTCATTAAGTTTCACCAAGCCCTAAAGTATATTTACTGTGTTGTTACAGTCATCAAAGGAAGAAAGGTTAAATCTACTTATTCTGGCTCCAAACTGACTTTCTTAGCCTTTTTCCCCCCCACTTTTTCTTCGTCAAGACCTCGTTGTGCATGTTGAGGAATAGTTTACAACAGAGCAAAATAAGAGCTCTAATTCTGATCTGTCAGCAAAGCCCTTTGCATAGGTGTAAATCATCCAGCAGAGTAAAAGTCAGGAGAAATACGGACTGCTGCTTCCAGGATTCAAGCCACACAATATTCTAAAATAAAAGCATCATGGATTTCCAATTTGCCTGTCACTTGAAAGTATTAGGAGACGTGGCACTATTTTTCTTACAGGAGATTAGGGGATGCTCTGTGGCTGTGTGGGAAAAGAAGGGGAGGTATTTCAAACCCACCTGACACGGGTGAAATACCATCTCTAGAGAGGAACATGGTTTGCAGTTCTGTTGTTCAGGGCTTCTGCATTAAAACAGGAGTTTCTGTCAGATAGCAGCCCTCACAAATTTCATCACAGAAGTGCAAACCTTGGCAAAATTTTTCATGGCTTTTTCAATACCTATTTTTAAGTACCTTTTTTATCATGGCTTCTTAAAATTAAATAATCATAAATAAAGAAGCACTTATTACTGAAAGAAGGAGAATGCTTTCTCCTCTGCAGGATTTGACCAGCTACAGGCAGATAGTGACTCATTGACCAGTACCAGCAATTCAGATTTGTGTTTTTCAACTAAATTATCTGCAGAACAGTTTATAAGACCCCCCCACTTAACCCTGCATCACCTGCAGATTAGTTCAGCATCGCCTCAGACTCCATCTGTCAAGTCATTGCTGACAGCTCTCAAAACAGGACCCCATGGGAAGCAGCTCAACAATGTCACTGCCATTAGTCACCTCTCACGTTGTTTTTCTTTCTCCCACCCATACTATTCCCAAGTAAGTTTTAATTTTAAAAGTTTCACTTTATTTCCTAATGGGAGAGCCCCTTGAATCCTTTGTAACCACCCTGCTAGCACTGAAATATATTACACCTCCCTCTCCCTCATTATGCAGTAAGCCTCTTAGCTTATGAGAGGCAGAAATTAATTTGATTTGCCATAATTTCATTTTGATGAACCCTGATGCCTACTGATCATGATAGTTATATATTTTTTTCCTCCAGGTGCTGATAAACTGCTTATTTCTTTTTAACTCTTCTTGCAACTTCACTTGTGCTGAAGTAAACCATCCTCCTGCACCAGATTTTTGCAAAAAGCAGACAGATCCCTCCCTTCCCAGCCCAAGGACCTCAGCTGCCCTCCGTGAGCTCTTAATATTCATCCGACTTCCTGGAATTGCCCCGATAATCCTTTTAGCGCCCCGAGATAAATGGCACCAAACTGTGACCACTCTGATTGCTTTGCCCAGGCTTTCTAATTCTGTCATGCCTTTCACATTCCTGCATTAACGAGGGGACCACGGCTCAACATCTGCCACGGAAAGGTCACCGGGATGTGTTCCCGCAGCAATTCTCAGCGGCAGAGCCGGAGGTGCCTGCAGCAATAATAGAAAGCAACTTGAGCGACACACAACCTACATAGAGCTGTTATCACGCCTTACTTCCAGTGATTTGCAGCAGTTCCTTGCTGAAGCTTGGATTGGAGCTGTCTTTCCAGGTTTCTCAGGGTTGGAACTCGATGATTATTAGGGTCGCTTTCAACCCAAGCCATTCCATGATTTGACGATTTCGCTTTTGCACAACTAAAGCTCAGGGTCGCTGTTTTTAGGGCTCTGTAGCAGGAATTAAGCCAACTTGTAGGGAGAGATGGGGAGAACTAAAAACTTTCTGAGTCCTGATTGTAGTCCAGAAACACAGAAAAAATAAATTGTCTACTGTAAAAGAGTGTTAGAAACCGGTGGAACGTGTCCCTGCCCATGGCAGGGGGGTTAGAGCTATGTGATCTTTAAGATCCCTTCCAACCCAAACCATTCTGTGAGTACGATGAAAATGTCCCCCTTCCCTGGAACTGCAGAGATGTGGATGTCGTCTTAGTTTCATCCTCAAATCTATTTGTGTGTGGACTGCAATAAATGCAAACTCCCTCTGACGACGTGCCCGTTGCAGAACACGGGCTGGAAGCTACAGACACAAAATCCAAAATATAACGAATCCCCAGGACATCACGAAGATAAAAATGATGACTGGTGTATCTGCTCAAATTAAGTTTACTCATAATTTATGCTCCTGTAGAGATTAGCTCGTGAGTTTCAGTGCAGAATCACAAACATTGCTTTGAGGGTGCACAAACATGCCAGAAAGTGTCCCGCACACGCACAGACACGTATGTAGGAAAGACAGGGACAAAGGGACAGGAGATAAATGGCACTGCAGATTAATGTAGTCTATTATCCTTCCCACACTCCCTCTCTCAGTTTTAGAATTTAACATGTATTCAATACTCGATAGGGCACTGTGAAAAGCAAAGATGAAGGGTACTTTACTGATGTGAATGAATGATCGATCGCTTCAGCTCTCCTTGAGAAATTACAATGGAACCATTGTTAATAAAAGAGCCAGTACTTGGAGGATGAAAAGTTTTGGTGAAGAGAGATGTAGATTTTTTTTTAGGCTTTATTTCGATATTAAAAGTTGCTTTTGCTGGTTCATGTGTTTCCTTGCCACCAAATTTTTTCAGTGGTGAGAGCACGCAGAGCAAACATCTGCAAAAAGGGAACAAATCACATCACTTTCTGAGATGTAGGCATTTTCATCCCAGAAAATACATGTTTCATTAAAAAAAAACCACCAAAAAACCCAACATTGCTTAAACCCAGGCAATTTTAATTGAAAAATGAATCCATTTCACTCAAACGACTGCGATGAGTTTTGTTATTTTGTGAAGTGAGCAAGAAATCAAAGGCAAACAAACAGCTCGAGACACTTTTCAGCTGGCTGTGGTTATTTGTGCATTTCTAGTTAGGGGCATTAAAGCACAAATGCTCCTGTGTGTATGCTTAAATTAAGTGATGTGCCTAAACCCAGTTCCTCCATCAGGATTTAAGTGAGAAGGAAAAGGCATTAGCAGCAATTGTGCCACCAGAATTGTCAATGTGGAGCAAACAGGCTGTCTCATACAGCCGTGAAAAATGTCCACCCTTGCACTAGCAGGAAATCTAAACAGAAAGGCAATGACCAAGCAATTCTTCTGCAGTCCAAAGAGCAAAGCCAGGTGGTTTATCATCTCCAAGAAAGTCAGCTTTAAGAACCAGCAGACAAATATCCAGAGCCCTGGAGCAGGGCACAGACACGGTGGCTTCATGCACAACCGTGGCAGGAATCAGGTGCTGTGGGGTTCAGGAGGAAGCAGCTCAGCAAAGGAAACACATTTGTTACTCTGATCCCCAATTCCATCCCAGATTATAAATGAAGGAAATGTCACCATAACGTTGTTAGACCAAGCTGGAGGAAGGTTTGATTCACACTGGGTTCCTTAATGGAGAATATGAGGACAATGTTTCAAAACAACAGCACTGGGGACACCAGGTTTGTTAGAAATGCACTTTTTAGGCATTGTAAAAAAACTTTATAAACCTCCACATCGATGTTAGTAAATATTGCACTGTAAATATCAATTATTCAAGCTGTCTGTGCAATGCAAATGGACTGGTATTTATAAAAGGTGTTGAAGATGATGAAAACTCCATTAACAGTGAAGTAACATGCAAAGAAATCAAATATTTAGCCAACTCCTGCTCTATTTGATTTGCTTTGGTACCATCACTGGCAGAGGCAATGGCATAGCTTTCGGCTTCCAAGACAGAGATGTCAGGAGAAACCCAAGTTGTGGGATCCATACACATCTTCCTTTTCCATCTGGAAACTCCGTTCAGATGGGACAAGATGATTTTGGGTTTATTCACTTAGGATTTAAATGCAACTTCACAAAACAAGTCCTGCCTCAAACATAGCTCATCTATAGAGTCCTTTTCCCTTTAAACAGAAAAGCATCTTTTGGACCTCTCAGGACACAGACAGGCCCCTTTCTGTCCCCAAAAATCATGATCTTAATATGCTTCATTTATGTCCCATGTTTCACCTCTCTGGTCCCAACCCTCTCTCTCACGTCCTACAGAGAAGGAACTAAATTTTCCCTCTGTACCATTTCCACATCCCCAACAATATAAACTTCATTAAAACCAACCACCACCACAAGTTCTCTAATTCCTAAAACAAAAAAACCCCAAACAATTTCACACCAAGAGTTTGCTACTATACTTTTTTTATATCAATCTCCCTAAACTCCCATGTCCAATTCCAAATTCATGTGTAAATCTCCTCAGCCCCGGTGAGGCACATCTGGAGTGCTGTGTCCAGTTCTGGATTCCTCAGTACAGGAGAGACATGGAGCTCCTGGAGTGGGACTGGTGAAGGGTTACGAGGATGATTTGGGGACTGGAACATCTCTCTGATAAGAAAAGGCTGAGGGAGCTGGAGCTGTTCAGCCTTGAGAGAAGAAAACTGAGAGGGGACCTCATCCCTGTCTGTCCCTGTCTGCAGGGAGGGCTCAGAGCATGGACCAGGCTCGGCTTGGAGGTGCTCAGCAACAGGACAAGAGGAACAGGCAGGAACTGATGCCCAGGAAGTTCCACCCGGACATGAGGAAAAACTTTCTGAGCACTGGAATAGATCACCTAAAGAGGGTGTGGAGTCTCCCTCACTGGAGATATTCCAGAGCCATCTGGACACAATCCTGTGCCCTGTGCTCTGGGATGGCCCTGCTTGAGCAGGGAGGTGGGACCAGATGACCCCACTGTGGTCACTTCCAATCTGACCCATTGTGTGATTCTGCATTCCCAAAACATTTCCCCAACCGCATCACCTGAGCTAGGACACGACCTCCTGCCCCATTACATCTCCACACACTTATGAAGCACGGCCACTCACACCCCTCCCCTGTCCAGCTCCAGCAGCTGAGGAAAGATTCTCACTCAGGACTTCTCACTCTGGTTCTCTGATCACATTTTCCCTGATAGGGGGATGTCCAAATCACTTCCTCACCCACCAAAAAATTCATCCCACGTTTACACCCACTATCACGTCCTGAGCCAGACCTGAAGCTCTCAGCCTGCCTGGTACAAAAATACTGGGACCAGAATGGGAAGCAGCAAAACTGCTGCTGCTTCAGACAGAAAAAATTACCTTCATGACTCCTTCTGAAGGTGATCACTGCTGCTGAGAACGACTCTGACTGCTCCATGTCCTGTGGGTTGGAGATTGCTGCTCTCACCAATGCCATTTCTGCTCACACTGAATCTGTTTTACCTCCCTGACCAGCTCCCTCAACTCCACAAGAAGAGCAAACACCAAGTGCTGCACAACTTCGTTTTTTCTTTCTCTCCTCCACCTCTTCCTCTGCTGGAAGGGATTTTGGAGTACGGTGCTATGCAGAGAGGGAGGTCAGCTGGAGGAAAGAGACATTTTAAAACACAAAGCGAAGAGTAAAAGTTGATGTTGGTAACAGTGCTGGCACTTTCTGAACACACTCCCTTGAGGCACTTGGGCCAAGCTCTATTTTTTCTGATTTTTTTTTTTTTTTTTTTTTTGAGCAGCAGACAGGAGAACAGAAAAATGTGATCATAATATAAGGCAGGAATCAGCTTTAAAGTATGTTTGCTTGAGAGCAGGATTTTTTTTGTTGTGGTTTTATTTGTTTTCATATTGCACTTTGTTCTCAAAAGCACAGAGATGACTGGAAGGAATTGTGCTGGGAAGAGAAATGGATCTCAGCAGCCTACTTACCACCTATTGCTCTATCCCTTATATTTCATGTGCCTCTTTAAATCTGACATCTCTGCAACTTTCTGAACATAAGGGCAAGCTGTGAAGTACAAGGCAAATTAATATATTTATCCCGCACAGAGTGCAACGTACTCAAAATACAGAGTCTAAATCTCTAAATACTTTTCTTTCTCCTTCACTGTCCTTTCCATTCACCTTACATTTCCCTCTGCCTGGCACCGCTTTTTGAGCAACACTTTAATTTAGCAGGCAGATAGATGTATCTGTCTCTTTTCAGGAATGATTACGTTTCCAAAACAGGCAAAATCTTAAAAGAAATGCCACTGGTGAGACTTCTCTGCTCATCAGCCTCACATTTCATTACTTTAAAGATCCTTCATACTCTCAGGTGACAATAATGCATAATTTCCAGCGTGCCAGAAGTCGCTCTTCGCCACCACCCTGCAAGTGACATCAGACCATAAAGCAGACGAGCACTTAGATTACAAAAACACAAGGCACTTTATTGGCCCATAAAACACCCGCTAGAGCGGCCATGTGAATGAAGACCCCATTTTGTGGGGCAATAAATTTTGCACTAGCACCCAAAAGGCACTGCTATTACAGGAGTTGTGCAAATCACCATCCCTGGCCCACGACAAAAATCCTCAGGCTGTGGCCAGGAGGATTTGTGCCTCCACAACAATTAAAATGCACCACTGGCCGTCCAAAAAATTAAACTTCAAAGAGATCCTGCCCTAGTACGAAACGGGTACAAATAGATAATAAAAGGATAAACAAACAGAATAAAAGACCTGAGGAAGTCCATTACAGATCACCAGGCTCTGAGGTTTGTTTCAGGTAAGGCAAGCCTCTCTTTCTGCTGGCAGAAGGCGATGGATGAAACATTTAATGAACTCAGATACAGCACCTCTCTGTTTACAGGGAGGACCAAGGGAAATATCCAAGCGTTCCTATCCACTCAAATGTGAAAACTGTAAGCCCCGTTATCAGAAACCTCTGCTGCTGATAGCAAATCTGTTCTCTAGGGGGAAAATGGATTCAGCTTGAGAACCACTGTTAAGAGTCCAGTGCAGGTGCTTGAAAGAAAATTACCTGATGAAAGATCAATAATGTTTCTCCTCTCCCCAAATCAAGGCTCATGTGCAGAATAAAAAATTCCAGAGACTGATTCTCTATCACCTTGCTTCAACATGAGCCATTGTAAAAGTAACCAGGGTAGGAAATTACGTATTTAAAATCATGTGGTGAAAATCACTTTGCATTTGTGCAGGTAGGGACCCAAAAAGAGAAGAAAACAGAGGAAGTCACACTCAGTGCACCATAAAAGCAGATGGAGCAACCCAAACATTCTTCCTTGCAGCCTTAGTGCTTAAAAACAGGCTTTCAGACAAAATGGTTAAGTGTGCTAAGTTTATGCAACAGCTGCCAAAAAAGTTGGGCACATGGATCCAGCTGACAAGTTCCCTAAATGAATTCAGCAGCAATATCCATTAAAGGACCAAAGCACCACAGGAGAGATGCTACTGAAGCATGTGACTGACCTTTCCTTTTATAATAAAAGGATTTTACATCAAAACAGGGTCAAGTTGAAATGCAGGAAGCTAAAGGGAGTGCTCCTAAATATAATTTTTTCCTTTTCCTTCCCGAATGGACAGAAGAGTTTGTTTAACTGAAAATGGACTTCTGGAGTACAGTGAAAATCTGGAGGATTTCAGACACATGAGATCTTGGGTAAATGGTGATGGCTCAGCTATTATGGAGCAGAAAGAGATTTTTCCCTCCTTGTCAGCTCACTAAAATCTCTCAGTTGGTGTGTGCTGTGGTAGCAACAGGAGTCTCCAAACATCAACTCCCAACTTCTGGGCTGCTTTTGAGTGATCTGAATCAATAATCCCATAACTTCCTAAATAAAACCATCGAAATTAAAAGTTGGGGATAATATATGTAAAGACCCACCCTTGGGTCACCACAACCCCCTGCAGTGCTCCAGGCTGGGGGCAGACTGGTTGGAAAGGGATTCGTTAGTATCCAGTGTTAATTCTTTAACTGAGAGAAAATCAGTTAACATCAGATATCCCAAATCCCAAACCAGTTCTTGGTTTGTTTGTCTTTTTTTTTTCAGGGCTCTTCCCAGCTGAACAAAACACAGACACTGGGTGAGATCCAGACTCATAACTACTGATGCATGTGACATCCAAGCCACCCATCCAACCACCTCTTATCCAGGACTGCGTCACCCTGCAGGCACCAAAACAGGGAGCGTGGCTCTCTAGTTACTTGAAAGCCTGTAGGAATTTAGTGGCTGTTCCTTCCATGGGTTTAGAAACAGCAGCTCCATGGAGACAGGCAGATTTCCTGCCCTTAAAGCTCTTCTGCTCTCCAGGCTGATGATTCCTGCACAGAGAACGCCACAAATCAGTTCTGCTGTCAACCCACAAGTTGTACCATGTCTTCTGGCTGGAGCTTTCCCCTGGATCCCTTCCCCTTATCCCAAAATTGCTGAGAAGATACAAAGATAAGCAAGCCGGAGGCATGAAGTCAGCATGGGTAATGATGAATCCCACTATTTTCCTTAACTGACATCTATTGTCACTTAAGGCTCCCAGAAGCCTGATCAGAGTTGGCCTTGTTCTTGTTGTTTTCCCAATGACACCCAGAAAACCACCCCAACCAACGCAATTTTGTGATGTTTTGAGCTCTGCTCATATTACTGGGTTGATGCTTTTCCCCAGAATTTATCACCCTTTTCCTTTCACCACTTCATTCCAAGGGTAACTGAGGGTTATCTCTGGTCAAAAAAAAAAAAAACAGAGTTTATCAAAATGTTTGGAAAGCCCTGAAGCAACCATGAGATTTAAATAAAATATTTTTTTTAAAAATCAAAAAAAATCACTGCTTCCTGATTATCTACTTTCCCTTATTAATGATAAAAAATTAAAAGAAATTAAGTCATCACTGGGTGGAACAGCTAATAGAACCGGTGATATTTTTAGCTGCGTTGCCAAACAGAAACGTTTGCCCATACATTCCACCCTGCTATACCGACATCTAGCTGGGTATTTTGGGGCTGTGGGCTCCTCTAAGAAACTCCATCAGACCACGGTGCCCGTGGTGGTCCTGGACACAGCTGCAGCCATTCCCAGCCCTGCCTCTTCCTGTCACTTTGCTGTCACAGGCAGTCACAGCTTCAGCTCAGCAAGATTTCGGCAAATTTTACAGCCTTGGTGAGACACAGTTTTGTGCCACAGAGGTGCCTGATAATCTCTGCTCCCACTCGTCACCCAGATGGGTCCTCGTCACCTGCTTCTCCTCCCTCTGCAGGCGCGGGGCAGGGTGGTGCTGGAGGCTCCTCTTCCTCCTCTCTCCAGCTACGAGGACACTTTTTCTTCAGATGGCTGCTGAAGAGGGCACTCAGCCAAGAGCTCCAAGGAGCCTCACGGAACCAGAGTCATCTCACTCCCAGTGTGATGCTGGATGTGCCTCTCTGACACAACATCCCTGTCACACCAGCAGGATCTCAGGTTTAGTTCTCAAACACTTTCCCTACCAAAGAGACTTGGAAAAACGGACCCTTTTACTCTCTCTTACAGGAGATAAAAAATCTCTATCATGCAGGATCTTATCTGCCCTAAAAACTTCCAAAATGGAACTTGCTGAATCAGCTGTATTCCTTTGATTACTCCACATCAATCTCTTGCATAAATGTATTAATTTAATGCCACTTCAGAAGTATGCTTTATTATTATTATTTTGGAGGCTGGAAGATGTCAGAGATAACTACAAAGAAAGGTCTTTGGTGCTGTCTCACTGAGAACAGAAAATAAAACCAGCAATCCACGGCAGCAGCTTTTGAACAATGACACAAATCAACCTCTCAAATGTCTGGATGTGTGGCAGGGAACCAGATGAGGGAACTTTTTTCTTAATAGAGAGAAAATTTTGCAGAAATATCCCTCTTCCCTTCTGCCTTCCCTCCCTGGACAGCTGATTTTTAACACTCCTTTACTATTTCCCAACCAGCCTGGTACTGTCCAGGACAGTAAACTGGGGATCATAAAAAGTTTACCAGAGTTTAGACAACATTCCTCGTTAGAAGAGCCCAACAGTTCAGTAACAGCTGTCATCTCTTGAGAAAATCTGTTTGCAGATGGGATGGTTGGGGGAAATTCAAAGTATTTCAGTTAATTGTTAAAAATGGAGAGCATCTTAGAGTCCCTCCAAAGCCACACAGATGTTAAGCACTAATAATAAAAAACTAATAAAACTGTAGGTTCAGGAGACAGCACTGACCATAACAAAGCCTATTTCATATATGCTGGCTTTTTCCATGTTCCCTATTCAGCAAATCAATTTTTTTTGTTGTTGTTGAAGAAAAAAACCTATTCCTTACCTGCATGATAAGATGAAATTTAACACTGTGACTGCACTAGCTGATATTTGTTCAAATGTTGACTGGAGGAAAAAATGATTTTTTAAAAGCTTGAGGAAATAACCTTAAAAAGGAGATGTTTTCCTACCCTGCATTTTCTATCAGATTCCTTTTTTTTTTTCTTCAAAGATCAAAAACCTGAGGTCACCCAAGACTGCTCCTTTCCAGCCAAATATCCAACTGTCTCACATCAGCTGCCTCTTTCAACACCGTGGTTTTTTTTTGTTTTCTATTCCACAATGGACTCCAAGGACAAGCTTTCCTCCACACTGAAAGCACTGGCCAGGTGCACACTGCTCCCACAGAGAGCACAGCGCTTGTTTTTCCTTTCACAAAACCATTTCAAAAAATGCATTCATGAGCCAGGTTACTTCTGTTTTAACATTTTGGCTTTTCTGTTTCAGTTCCCCTTTCTGTTGTACTCAGAAGTAATTTCTGCTTCCTTTCTCCTGTTTTCTGTGCCTCGTCAGTGGGGGTTGGAGGTTCACCCAGCACAGCAGAATGATGCTCTCATTTGGGCTCTCGCTGCACTACAAGTGCTGGCAAACAATATCGAAATCTCATTTTAGGACCAAGATGTAATTGGGTCTGAACTTACCTCCGGTCTTACCCTGACGTAATTCCATTACCTTTAATGGAATTACTCTCGATTTGCACCGCTGTCTTGAATTGAACTTTTGCTTTTCAGGATTTATATATCTTGTTTTCCTACCATTTAAAACAAGAAGCCAGCCAAAGTCATTTCCAACTCATTTTCCTCTCCCCAATAAATTCAGGCATTATTACAGTTTATCTCTGTGACCTCCACTTGCTCTTGTGCATCATCCATCTCATTATTCATGGTTTCTGCAGGACGTTGCATTCCATTATCTTCTATTTATAATCCGAGATGTCTGAGAACAAAAGGGGGCAGGGTTCTCCAGAATACACCTTTCTGGCCTTTTTACAAATTTTCTTACTCATTTCCAGCTGCTCTCTGCCTACAGCCTCTTCTTTATCCTCCCGAAATTTGTGTGCTATCCTTTAATTACGGCTTCCCATGACCCACCTTGTGACTAACAAAAGGAAGATCTAAAGAAGCATTGCAGAGCATTTGTGACGTAGCAGAAACATAAAGAGATATTCGACATGATCCGGTTTTTAGTTCAGTCCAGGTGGGAAACCACAACTGGTGATGTGCTGGGTGATCAGAAAGTGAGAGGTGGCAGAAAGGCTTCCAGTTCATCATCAAAAACCATTATTTAGCCCACACTCTGTAAATAATACTAAATTATTTAGCAACGTAGTGGTGGATAAATTTTGTAAATTAAAAAGAAAGGGGAGTAATAAAAGAAAGGAATTAATATATCTCAATACAGTCACCAAATGGGAATATTCCAATCAAATACAGGCAGCTCTATGTCTTGGCTGACTAAAGAGCATTTTTGTGTGACCAGATCAGTGAAAACACCTCTGCTGCAAGGTGTGAATCCCTCTCAGTAGGAGAGGAGACCTTCTCACCTCCAGCCTCTGCCCATCTTCTCAGGGTGGGAGCATTCCCTCCTGTTCTGGGAGCATCTCCTCAGAAAAATGCAGTTCAAAAGTCTTTCAGGTACTGCTCAGCCTCTCTTTCATTTCACAAGTGGAGTCAAACATGCACAGCAAAGCCTTGGTGATGGGTTTCCCCAGTTAAGCACACTCAAGTCTATTTGTTAATTTTTTTTCTGTATTTTTTTGTGTATTTTTTTCTTTAAATTTTTCTGATGTCGACTTCTTACCCTCTCTTCTTTTCACTCCTTTCCCTGATAGATTTAAGAGTTTTTCCCCCTTGAAGGGGCTTGTACTCTGCAACAAGTCAATTCTCAGCCTCATTTCTAAAAGAAAATATAAAAAAAACCCAAAAAACAGACTGTGTTACAAGGTTCACTGAGAAACACCTTCTTTTTTTTTAATAGACCTCGATTATGTCTTGTGTTTTCTCAGGATCTTTTTTTATACTTTTACCACAAATTGTGAACACTGAAAAAAATTCTACTCTGTCCTGCTGCATAATTCCGTAGTCATGCAGAGAGACAAAAAGATCATCTTCCTTTTCCAAACTCACTAGAGAAGTGTCCATACCTGGGAATGCCAATCCTGGGAATTCCTGCTGAGTTTGTTGACCCACATCAGGTCACCGCTTTGCAACGTGCACCCCTGTTTTAAAAATGGTTCAGGTAATTTCTTTTTTTGCAATAACTTTGTGCCTGGCTCTACAGGAACATGCTGCTGGGCAGGGCTCAGCCTAACACAGCTCCTCCAGCCTCCTCGGGAACTTCCCTGGCCTTTGTGCCAGCTCTGAATTTTAGTAGAAATATTTTCACGGCCACTTAGCGCTGACAAGAGAAATCACTTATGAGGATCAGGCCTGATAGCAAACACAGAGAAAACCCATTAGAAATGCTCAGTTTTGATTCCAGTTAACTTTGCAGAGAGCTGTCACACTCCTTATCCTGCCTTTCAGACTCAGCAGACCGTGGAGGAAAACTCCTCTTAGGTGCGTCCGTGCTGGGAGAAGAGCAGAGAGATTTGGGTAATAAGAATGATGTTTTTAGGTGACAAGGGAGCGTTTAGTTTTTCATCGGAGTGAGATGCGGGCATTTATCCTTCTCCCCTGAGTAGCCTTTTCCTTGAAAAGTGAAGCAGGTCGTATAAGCCAGAGGAGACGCAGTACATCCCACCCGCATCCCAGTGGCGCCCTGGAATTCTGTGTCAGCAATAGCGTGGCCAGCAGGACCAGGGATTGTCCCCCTGTGCTGTGGAGGCCACACCTCCAGTGCTGTGTCCAGTTCTGGGCCCCTCATGACAAGAAGGACATTGAGGGGTTAGAATGCGTCCAGGGAAGGGCCAAGGAGCTGGGGAAGGGTCTGGAGCGCCAGGAGCAGCTGAGGGAGTTGGGAGGGCTCAGCCTGGAGAAAAGGAGGCTCAGGGGGGACCTTATCCCTCTGCACAGCTGCCTGACAGGGAGGTGTAGCCAGGTGGGGGCCGGGCTTTTCTCCCAGTTAACAAGTGACAGGATGAGAGGAAACAGCCTCAAGGTGCGCCAGTGGAAGTTTAGATTGGATATCAGGAACAATTTCTTAACCAGAAGGGTTGTCATTGTTAAAAGCAGCCCAGGGCAGTGCTGGAGGCACCATCCCTGGAGGTGGATGTGGCACTTGAGGATGTGGTTTTGTGGTGACCATGGTGGTGATGCTGAGTTGGCAGCGGGACTTGATAATCTAAAATCTCTTTTCCTATCTGAACTGTTCCATGATTCTCTGTCTCTGTAACACCACACTTGTACAATCCATCCCAGACTCCTGACGCACATCTCACCACGAGGGTCAAATACCCTCACAGCCCTGAAACGACTCTGCCCAGGCGTGCGATTGGCTGAACATCCTTCACGAGGGCTCAGTTTCACAGAAATCATCTTCTGCCTCCACAGGAGCCAGGGATTAACACCTCGATATTGCATCTTCACCTGCAGCAGGCAGTGAGGAACATTGGCTCTGTGTCCCCTCCACAGACAAATTATCATCCCTGACTAATGAGGAAATTGGAAGTGTCTGCTGTGGGCAGCACCAGGACATGAGAAAGGAACACATCTCATAGTGCCCAGCACAATGCTGAAGAGCTGTTATTATGGACCATCAGCTCAAACCAATTAAAGGAATTTAAGAATCTTAATTAACGTCACTCAAAATCTTAGGTATTAAAATCCATTTGCAGAACAATAAGGGTGAAAATTCTTCATTTATTCTGCGTTTTTTCCGCTAAATGTTTCTGAGCTCAACTTCCCACTAGATGAGAGCATCAATCCTTGCCAATTTTGCTATGCTTCTTCACCAACCTCAGCAAAAATTGGAGTGATCTGTCAAAAAAACTCCAAAAAACCCTTTGATGTCTGTGTTTCCCTAGATTTCGCAGGGACGGGGAGAGGCTTTCCTTCTTTTTCTTCTTACTGAAAAGGGATTGTTTGAATTGCTGCTGATGCAATCCTGTTGATTTACAAAGAAAATGCACAAAAACCTGATCCTCAAGTTCACTAAAATGAGGAAAAAATCCACCAGCAAATAACACTAAACCAAGCACCAGGTTTTTTTTTCAAGCTGCCTCTCTGGCAAGCTCTGTGGCCCAAAGCCTCCTGTCCATCCCAGTGCTTCCACAGCCACCGCTCCAGTTGCGTTTCCTTTGCATTCTGCGGGGTGAGAGCTTTTATCAGCTGCATAATGGAGCTTAACTGTTCCTTCTGGTTAGTCAGAGGAAAAAGCAGCCTGAATCCCACCAGCTTTGGGAGAGGGAGGCTATCGCTGAGCAGTTACACTTGTGGGACCCAGACACCTATTTCTAAATACTTTAGGAAAATAAAGAGTGTTACCCCTGGAACCTTTGCTGGCTTTTTTGTTGCTGCAGTTACTGAGTGCAGAAATAAAGGTGCTGCTAATGCTGGGGTGAAGTGTGATTCCACTTCTGACTGACTTCACATTTCTGCTTTGCCTTTTTTTTAAATTTTTTTTTTCCCTAATGTTCTCCTTTATGCAAGACCTTGAGTATTTATTTTGACAGCTTACATTATTCAGCAAGCAATTAAACTTTCAAATGTATTGTGTTCTCAAAGCTTAAAATAGCTTTGGCAACATCAGTAGGGTTTCTCAATCCCCCACACAATGGAGATAAAGAACTTCTCTGTTGAAATTTTTTTTTTTTTGCAGGTTGCTTATTTTAACCAAATACAGTATTTTAGAGAGCCTTCATGTTTTGACGTCCTTACACAAACCAGGCAAATACTACCCATGGAATTTCCCCCAGAATAGTTAAATTGGCAACAGGTAAATAAAATGTGATGTAGGATAATGGAAATAAACAGATGGAGTGTGAGGAACAAACCAGACTGCTCGGCTCCATAAATTCCCCTTGTTCATGGCTCTGCCTGTCCCCTGCACTCTCCTGTGGAAGTTTATGAGGGGTGGGAGAGAGAAAAATATTCCCAGGATTCAGTTAAAAGAGAGAATTAAAATAATTGTGAACACCCCCAGCTCTCCCAGCCTGTCTCCAAGCAGAGGTTTTCCAGCCCTTGGAGCATCTTTGAGGTCTCCTCTGAACTCGCTCCAACAGGTCCACATCCTTCTTGTCTTGGGGCCCAAAAAACCAAACTTCTTTGTTTGAAGAAGTCCTTTGAAGAACTCGAGGAAACATGAGCTACCAAACACAAACACTTTTTTCCACATTTCCAAGTACAACTCCAACTCTGGTTTAATTCTTTTACTGTTTCTTTCTCTAAGCCTCCACATTTTGCCAGCTGGAAAACAAGATTTTGTGTCATCCAGTCTTCCTTTTACACTGGCAGTCGCTGCCCACGGAAGAGCCACCTCTGCTCACTGCCAAGTGCTCACATTGCTGACCCGCTAATCCACAGAGAGCCTTCGGCCAGCGATTTCCTGCTCAATTCCAGGACAACGGTAAGGCTGCTCCTCCCACCAGATAGTGCCTAAGGAGAGCTAGGATGGCTTTTAGACAGTCCTGCTTTTAAATGGAAATGGCATGGAAAGCACCAGGGAAAGTGCAGTACCAGAGTTTTCAGCTCCACATTGGAGGAGAGGAGAGGAGAGGAGAGGAGAGGAGAGGAGAGGAGAAAGGCAAGGGAAGGGAAGGGAAGGGAAGGGCTGCATGAGATACACATGATGACATTCTGTGGTTATTACTATTTATTATACCATTCAATATCCCGGTGATTTTGGACTGAAGGCCTCACACCTGGGAGTGCACTGAACTGCTTATTACAGTTGTCACCACTCCCTGCAAACACACCTCAGCTGTCTCTGCTCAGTAGAGCAAGGATTAGCTGCTATTTTTTCCCTCTGCCATTTAAAGGAGACAATCTCCTTTTCTCCCTCCAGTAACCTCTTCTCCGCAGTAGTTTATTGTCCTACTCCTCTTGGCTTCAACCACCCAGTGCCAGAGGAAAGAGGCAGGCAGTGCTTCAGCTGACAGCCTTGAAATCTAAAACTCGCCTTAGATTTTCCACGTTTTAAGTTACATGTTCAAGCGAAGGGAAGTTTTTGCAGAGCAGCTTGCAAGTTTCTGCACTGCAATCCAGTCCCACTCAGGAACCACAGCAGCCCCAACCACCTGCAGAGAAAAGGAGGGTTTTATTCCAGAGTACCCAGGAAAATCTCTCTCCTTTCCCAAGGTAACAGATAGTAAATGGCTGTGGTTGTTCTGGTCTGAGAACAAATGTAGGACACTTTTAGGCAGAGGTAACCTTTTTTCATCAAAACAAGTGGTAGAGCTGGGAGAAGCTTTAGGCCTACAAGACAGTTCCTGTACAGCTGAAGGAAACTTATCTTTTTTTACAACTCTGACACTTGGTCTAATAAAAGATGCCAGCTCTTTAACACCCAGACTGAGCTAGGCCAGGTCTCCCTGAACAGCACAGTGCTGAAATATCCATCTTTCCAAGGCAAAGCCTAAGCTTAGTCTGCTCACACAATCCTCCTCCTCCTCATTTTATACCCCCAAAAAGCCTTGCTTTGCAAACCCAGCCTTAAGGCTGCTGCCGCAAGCGGCATCACAACTCTTCTTCTCCTTTCCATTAACACATGAAAATTAACGGGGAAAAAAAGCGCCACCTCTAATTTGAGGCTTAGCAGAGGAAATTCATTTGCAAAACTGTCAGGTCCCCCTCACTGCCTTGTCCCCTGTGCAGGAGGCGGTGAGGCAGGAGCAGGGATGTCACCACAGCTCAGCCATGCATGGAGGGGAGGAACTGGCACAGCGTGCTGGGGACCTCAGATTTGGTCCCTGAAAGGCGGAGTCACAAGGCAAGGTCACAAAACCTTGGCATTCTGGATCAGCCATGAAATTTATGTCCACCCCTGCTGGCATGTCACAGCCTTGGAGGAAGTGGGAGACAGTGAGAGACGTTTTGAGGCAGGCTGGGAACGCGCAGTTGGAGGGAATGGTTGGTTCCTTGAGCCCTGCTGATTTTTCTTTGCTGTATTCACCACTCTGAACACTTTGAATTCCCAGCACCATCCTCAAATCAAACGAGCTTTACTCCACCAAGAGCTGCGTTCAGCCCACAGGGCTCGTTTAGGTAAAAAACAGCATTCCCATGGCTGGAGCTGGCTGTTATCAGTCTGTGGTTTCCTTGGAGACATCTTCCACGGAATGAAAACAGTGACTCACTGGGTTGCAGGAGTGTCCCTCTTCCCTCCTCTTCAGAGATCAGCACCATCCTCTTTGTCTTCTGTGAACACACACCAGGGCTCCCATTTCGACACCACACTAACTCACACTCAGCTTTGAAGTAGCCCCTGGGGAGGAAAAGCCTTTTCCTCCCATCTCCCTCAAAGAGTGAGTTATGGAGGTCAGTCCCAACAAACCCATTTGCACATCCCAAAGTGACTGATCACCACCCAGGCTGTCCTCAGACAAGTAACGAGCCACCAGCGTTAATCCGATGTTCGTGACAGAGAAAGTTTAATTAACAAATTGGATTTTTATATGAAATTTTAGATTCAGTGTGTGCAGCTGATAATTGGGAGTTTGAATACCGCCCCGCCAGGCAGAGAAAGACAAAATGTTTTAACTCTCATTAGTTTAATCATCCCCCCATAGTTTAGTTCAGTGCCAGGACAATCAAAAGACTTAGGAGAGGACAGTGGAAGATCTTTTGAGGTAAATCAAAAAATGCAAGAGGAATCGGAAGAAGCACCAAAAAAATGAAGGGAACTCCAAGAGACTCCCAGAAGGTAAAAAAAAACAAACCAAATCAGAAAAAAATCAAACCAAACCAAAAAAAGAAAAATAAAAAACAAAACAACCCAAAACAAACAAAAAAACCCGAACCCAACCAAAAAACCCCAAACCAACCAACCAAACCCAAAAAAACCCAACCCCCTCAAAAAAACCACGGGTGAACTAGAAGCTGTGAGAGGGAGAGGAGCATTATCCTGCCCAAAACCCCAAACATCTCCATTAATCATCTCCATCACTTTATGAATATTTGCCACTTACAAAAGCAAAGGCAAAACCCAGTCTGGGAAGATGGGACAAAACACAGAAAAGCACAAAATTGAATACCCAGCAAAAGGGTGGGGATAAGCCAAGTTAAATCTGTGTTACTGGGAGTTGCACATGAGCAGTATAATCCTTTGGGCAGGAAAATCTTTTATTATGAGGAGAACAGGCAGGATGAAGGGAATCTTCGCATGGAAAAATGATAGAGCTTGCTGGGTTTTCGCTGTCTCTGTACTCCCTTCTGGTCGGACTTTCCAATAATGAGATGGGACTATCACGGTTATACATGATTTATTACTTAAAATAANCTATACTTTAAAACCCTCCACCAATTCATTCAACACACTTTCTTATTTATAGCTACAAAAACATAGGTTTGTAATTCTTTTGCTTGGAATCCCTGTCCTGTCATCACATCAACCCGAGTTCTCTCCAAGGGTTAAGGTCAAATCCATCATTTTCTGTGGAGGTTTTAACCCCTCGGTTTCCTACAAGAGCTGATGTTTTCTGTTTGATATTTCCCTTTAATGGGAGTAATTTCAAATTTATCAGGCATGAAAAATTAGTGACCATTGCCTACACCCCAAATTAAAAAAAAAATCCAGCTTTAATTAAACTATGCAAGTCCTCAACACTCTTTCTATAGAGCACATCCTTCTTTTTGTTCAGGGACAGATGCCTGTGAAAATATTCAATATTATGACAAAGACAAAGAAGAAAAAGAAAGAAAAAGAAGAAAGAAAGAAGAAGAAAGAAGAAGAAGAAGAAGAAGAAGAAGAAGAAGAAGAAGAAGAAGAAGAAGAAGAAGAAGAAGAAGAAGAAGAAGAAGAAGAAGAAGAAGAAGAAGAAGAAGAAGAAGAAGAAGAAGAAGAAGAAGAAGAAGAAGAAGAAGAAGAAGAAGAAGAAGAAGAAGAAGAAGAAGAAGAAGAAGAAGAAGAAGAAGAAGAAGAAGAAGAAGAAGAAGAAGAAGAAGAAGAAGAAGATCCTTTTTTTTATTAGTCACAGCAAAATTCGTTGTTTCTGCTTCCTGGTCTGACCAGAAAAGTAGCCAGAAAATATGATTTTGCCATCATTTAGCAAAAAGCCACAGTTTTTGGCCTGACCTGACAGTGCAGGGTCTCAAGGACTGGTCTGAACTTGTCTTGACCTGAGCTCATCTGAGCTTATTCCAGCTGCAATAACAATTGCCTGGACGATTGCCACTGACCAAATTTGTTCTGGTTTTGCGTCAGCTCACAGAAATAACAGGTAACTACCCTGTGTAAAGCCTGGATTAGAATGAGGTGTGGATGACTGCAAGTACAGGAGAACAGCAGCAATCCCAGTCTGTGACACAGCTCACTGCGGTCCATCACTGCTCATGGCAGTGGCGCTGTCTTGTGAACCAGGTAAGGACTTCGGGGAAGGTAAGGACTTTAATTCAGAGACAAAAAAGAACAGAAAACCTGAATAAGTGGGAACCAACAAAACAAAAGTACTGGCAATAACAATTTAAACTGTATTATTAATTAATGAACTGTAGCAATAAATAACTTGAACAATAAGAGTGTGAAAAAATTCACTGGAGTAACAATAAAACAATAAAACTGGACTGGGAATAAAACCACTGTGCTCCCTTTTGCCCCCAACAAGATTTGGGGAATAAAAAAATGCACAACCCTGTGGCGTTGCAAAGTTGGGCCAACTGGAAGACACCAGCGACACACCGCCAGGAAAATTGATGGGATTGATCTGCTGGATCCTCCAGTTCCAGATCCTCCAGCAGTCGTAGACGACTGCTACAGACCTGCCCTGAGAGACACAGCCCTACTCTGGAAGTGAAATACTGATCCTGACAGTGACTAAAACACCTCCTAGCAATCTCTCTCATTCTTACCACTGTTACAGCTGCTTCTGGCACAGCCGCTGCCCCAGCGAAGCAAACACTGTGGGAGTTTTACACACCTTGTTTTGCTATTCAAAGGACTGCTGACTAAAACCGTAATAAATACCAGGAGCTCGGACATCACTGCAATGGAGGCAGGGTGGAGATAAATTTAGGTATGTGCCAAACCAAATGCTCAGGCTGTGTTGAATTATTTTAAGCCTGGAACTTCACTTGTAATATTTTACCCAGAAACACTGGCTTTAGTCAAGAACTCGAGTCAAAGAGCAAATTTAAGCCCAGCTGCTTCCCCAGGGTGAAGGGTAAACTAAATTAATTTTATAGAACATTTGTTGTCACGGTATAATATAATTTATTTTGTTTGTTTCTTGTTGAAATGTAAATTTACAGAACAAACTATTCGGCACTAACAGAGCTTTTTATCTGAGGAATAAAACAGAACCATAATGGGGCAAGGACACCCCAGAAGGGCTGCAGAAATACAAGCTTTAAGCTTTACACATTTTCAAACAAGTCAGGTTATTTATCAAAGCAAAGAAATGAATAAAGCCCCAAAATAAATAAGTAAATAAATGCCAGCAGGCCTTTTTTAGTGTGTTTAAATCAGGCATCCCCTAATTACCACATTAAGGAGTGCTCTACACCCAGGAAGTGCAGTAATGCTTCTGCCAGGGGAGAGAGGACAAACCTGGAGACTGGGAATGAGCAGAGGGATGGACAACAGGCTCGACGCGTCCTTCTTTAGCCAAGCATTCCTGTTTTTCTCCTACAAAAGATGCTTGGAAACTGGTTGGCTAAAACAATTTGGACTATTGTTCCTAGATCTTTAAAAAGGGAGATGCCAACATCATCCAAAAGCTTAAAGCCTCAAATATTGTCCATGTCACAGGCTTTGTTAGCGGCATGGGGGTGCTCCGGGCTCCTCTGTTTCATCCCTTGAGAACCAAATTACTCATTCTGCATTACAGCACTTCAAAGACATTGCAACACATTGTTTAATAACAAAATAACTTTAGGTTATACGCAAAGAATGAGGTTGAAGAAATTTCAGAGAGGAATTGTTTTACTGCATTCCACTACCACAGATGTACAGAACATTTTTTTCTTAAAACATCTACTCTGAATAAAATTGGGATTGGGATGGCTGTGGAGCCAGTCTTAAGGCTTTATAGGAAACAAAGAATTGTATTTTTTTTTTTTTATTTTCTGCTTGTTTGTCCTTATTCTCACCAATCTGGATTTCAAAAGTCAGAGTTAAATGTTCCACCATACACAGAGCTCAGACTGCACAGCCACGTGTTAACAGCAAAAAACTAAAGAGGGGAAAATTATTAAAAAAGGATTAAAAATAATCTGTTCATTGTTGTTTTGCATATTGAGTAATCACAGCTGTGACAAGTAAATTGAATTAAAAATCACTCCAGCCCCTAAAAAAACTCCAACAAACAAACTCACAAAATAACCTGAACCCACAACTGAAGGAAAATACAGATCACCAGAAACAGTGTGCATCTTCCCCAAGCCCTCAGGCATTTATGTATTGAGCAGCATCTCTTTAAATGCTGAAAAAAAAATACAAATGGCTGCGTATAAATGTCAGGCAATCCCCAGGTGAGCAGACGCCTGCCTACTGGTGTGTGCTTTGCTAAGATCTTACAGCTCCAGCCAAGGGAAACCCTTATAAAACCAGTCCTCAGTTGTCACAAGGAACTAAAGTATCCATGAAACCAGCATTTAATTAAGTCACAATATGTGATTATATCAGATCACAGAATTACCGAATTGTTAAGGTTGGAAAGGACCTTTAAGATCATTAATCAACCAGCGCCACCACCATGTTCACCATTAAACCACGTCCTCAAGTGCCACGTCCCACGTTTTTTGAACACTTCTAAGGATGGCGGCTCCACCTCTTCCCTGGGCAGCATTTTCCAATGCTTGACAACCCCTCACATGAAGAAATTTTTCCTAATAACCAAGCTAAACACCCCTGAGGCCATTTCCTCTCATCCTGACACTTGTTACCTGGGATAAGAGATTGACACCCACCTCACCACAACCTCCTTTTCGGTTGTTGTAGGGAGGAATAAGGCGTCCCCTGAGCCTCATTTCCTTCAGGTTAAACATCCCCAGCTCCCTCAGTTGCTTCTCATGAGACCAAATCTTTGAGCCAGCAAAATATTAAAAAGAGTGCCCCAGAAAATACAGCAAATTCACAAGTATAATAAATAAGGATACAAGGCAGGTAGGTCAGAGTGTAAATGTGCTGCTGCACCCACCAGCGTGGAAGAAATCGAGCTAGAAAAGCCATAAGAAAGGTCATGAAAGAAGGGAGTGATTTCAGCTAAGCCCATCGATAAGAGAGGGAAGAAGGGCCTGAAAAAAGCCTGAGAAACATGGTGCTTATGGGTACAAACAGAAAGGATGGAGTCAGCTTTCCGTGTTTTATCTGACTTCATCATGCACAGCATTCTTTTGAAGCCGATCCCGTTCTTCCTTTCACCCAGGAATTATTCCGAGTTTGTGTTTTCCAGGCATCTTTGCAATTTTACAATCATCCTACACTGTGCCAAGGGTAGTTTAAAATGTAATATGAGGTTCTTTACTTATGTTATTTACTTTTTTCCTGTTTTTTCTGAACACTGTTTTGTTCCTGCTTAGGCAAACTTTGATTTCAGCTAGAAACTCTATTCCTCCATGAAAACAGAAGGCAATGGGGAAAACAGTGAGCCGTTCACACGCTCGTCATAAATCTCTCCTCTCTCACAATAAACAGTCCATCATGTTCCAGCTCCCCCTCACGCTGATGATTTTCCCACTCCACAAATGCCAGATTTAATGCCTCCTTCAGCTCCTACTCCCCTCTTTGTGCCTTCATCCGCACCATCATTTACGAATAAAATGCTGCCGGTATCATCATTTATTAAGCTACCACATTTTCTCCATTGGTCCAACAGCTCCTGCTGATGTTAATAAGATTCTGTACAGAGAAATCTCGGAGAGAGACGTCACACCAGGAACTGTGGAGCCTCTCACAGAATGGCTTGGGTTGGAAGGGACTTTAAAGATCATCTAGTTCCAATCCCCCTCCATAAATACTCCTGCCCAGGTGTTAATCAACATGCAAAAGCAGCAGATTTGGCCAAGATCCAGCCAGGAGGGTTCCTGGTGAACTATTCAGAGCATCCTGCATTATACAACAAAGGAAGCAGCTCGTTGCACCACAGCTTTATTCTCACGGCTTGTTTATTTTAAGCCTAATCAGCACTGAATAATTTCTTAATGCTTTAGAAGATAATAAGAAGTTAAGGCTGAGCCAACAAAGAACTACATCTTGATTTTGACCAGTCCCCTCCAAAATCTCGGGAAAAGATCCATTTGAACACAGTCCAAGGCAAAATCCCCCATGAGCAGCAAACCTGTAAATAATAGAACCACACTCCGTGCAATTACCCAGCAATAAATGACTTTGATCCTGGGTAGCTGTCATCTGCCTTGAGTCCTGCAACATATGGAGGGAAGGGATGAGAGAGGCAATGCACCAAGGTGCATTTTTCAGGAGCACTACCCATCTGCACAGGAATAATCTCCTTTTGCTGAGCAGGCACAGCAGCTCATGCATAAACCAGATCTTCCCAGCCCTCTCCATGTCGCAGCCCCTGCTGAATGCAGAGAGGGAAGCAGGTGCTTCGGTGGTTTTATGTGTATTATTTGGATGGGTAGATTGGGAAAATTGCTCGGACCAGTCTAGGGAAAATGCACTTTCTCTGAAAAGGAAATCTGGGCAACAGCAACAAAGAGATGCTCTGGATTTCTGAGACCTGCACAATGACTCTGTGGTCTAGCAGCTGGATTCAGGAATATCTTCACAAGAAAATATAATGTAGTTTGCTTTGAGCAGAATATAAGCATCACTGACAAGCACAAGCATCTCTTTTTTTCCTCTTTATTTGTCATTTTGCCAGTTGACGAGTGTGAGAAGAGTACTCACTACATACTCATTTCATTTCTAAACAATGGAGGAAAAAAAATGGTCAGCAGTCTTGAATGAGAGAAGAGCCCAGTACTAAAATATTCAATATTTAATGAACTTTACATATTAGAAACAGAAGAGGAGGCGTATAACTAATTATATATTGTTGCTATCCACATAAAATGATCTCTTTATTAGAATCATGGAATGGTTTGTGCTGGAAGGGACCTTAATGATCATCTCGTTCCAACCCCCCTGCCATGGGCAGGGAACCTTCCACTAGAGCAGGTTGTATTCCTGTGTCTGTTACCTCTGTGTTGCAAGGTGGAGCAGGAGGAAACCTTTCAGTGGGAGCAGAAACTACGGCAGCAGGATCAGGAACCGGAAGTGCTCTGTTGGCCACAAAACTGTGTCCCTGAAGGGGGGTTCAGACAAATGAAAATCCCGATCTTTTTTTCACTTCATCTTTTTCCATGCCTAAATTAATGTGTCTGTCTAGCAGACACACCAACACAACGAGACACTTGGAAACACAAACCAAAATGATTATTTTATGTGGATAATAAGATGTTTTACATATTTATATAAGAATGCCTATGTAGTGTACATAGACACACATATATATGCACACACCTACATACACAATTTATCTCTAATTACATACACGGAAAAAAACCCCAGGTAAATGCTAAAATAATGCTTGTTGGTTGCACTGCTTGAGCAGAAAGAAAACGAGCCCCAGTGGCTTCATAAAAATTAGGATGAAACATAGCTGACATTTCCTTGGCTGTGACTAATAAGCACTGAACAGCAGAAATGACGTGTACAGGAGCACTTCTCCCTCAGGCAGTAGCCACGGCTCTGAGTGTGACTGGGATTACTGGGTGGCAGCATCACAACCCATCTCCCAAATTCTCCTGGCTCAGCATGCAAAGTGAGCTTAGAATTGGGAAGAAATGGGATCCAAAAGCCCACACCTGCCTATACAGAAGAAATCACAGTGGGAAGTGACGCATTATTGGAAGTGGGTGGGTTTGGGCATGAATTTCGTGTGGAGTCAGACGTCAAAGCCGAGATCAGCTCCTGGAATTAAGGTGTCTCATGTGCCAGCCCCTCAGCCCAGAGGCGTGGACGCATCGAAATACACACAGAATCACAGAATCACCAGGCTGGAAGAGACCTTCAAGATCACCGAGTCCAACCCATGCCCTAACACCACCCCAACTAAACCATGGCACCGAGTGCCACATCCAATCTTTTTTTAAAGACATCCAGGGATGGTGACTCCACCACCTCCCCAGGCAGACGATTCCAGAACTTTATCACTCTTTCGGTAAAAAACGTTTTCCTAATGTGCAACCTAAATTTCCCTTGGCACAGCTTGAGACTGTGTCCTCTTGCTCTGTCAGTTGTTGCCGGGAGAAAGAGACCAACCCCCACCTGACTACAACCACCTTTCAGGAAGTTGTAGAGAGTGATAAGGTCACATCTGAGTCTCCTTTTCTCCAGGCTAAACAACCCCAGCTCCCTCAGTCGTTCCTCATAGGGCTTGTGTTCCAACGACATAGGGCTGGTGTACACGACAAATATTGTCCTGTATCTTTTGGCTTCTCTTTCCTTCCACAGCAACGAGCCTTGTGGAATTTCCTGCAAGGCAGGGCAGGGAAAAGCAATCACCCTGAAGTCCACCGCCTCTATCCAAAGCATCCATCCATACCGTGTTTCCTCAGGGGTGAAAGGATCCTTTCCCTCCTCAGGCTGTGTGCCTGCTACAGGGGCTGTGTCGGGTGACACGTGCCTGGTCTGATGCCCAAAAGCATTTCCAGTGCCACGGAGCCTCTTATCCCAAGAGCATCAGCCCCAGACCACACGGACCAGCTTCCCACCAACCCCACTGTCCACCCCTTTGTCCAGAATTTTGCTGTGTTAAAACCAGCCAGGCAGCTCAGTGGGTGCACACCCAGTCGACAGCTTCAAGAAGAGAACTTTCAAAGATTTCTTTTTCTTTTTTATTTCCTCATGACCACGTTTTCCATCCCTCACCTTCGTCCCCTAGGTACAGACCCACTATGGCACATAAAATGCCAGAGGCAGCCGTGCTCTTGCCATAAAAACAGATGCTTTTTTAATTGTCCATCTCACAGGCGTAATTGGTTGAACGAAGAAACACATAAAATAGACTGCAGCACACGTGTCAAGAGAGGGAGCTTTCCTCAGCTGCTGGAAGAGGAAGAAAATCCGCCTCTCGCAGCCTGAGAAATGTAGTAATTTACACGGATCCACTCAAATTCACTTTTCAGGGCCGTAATTAGCATGTTCTGGCCCTGTAATGTAGCAACCTTTACCCTGTGACCCTGCTGTCTCTTTTTATGGCTTGTTAGCAGTGTGGTCACTCAGGCGTAGCCAGGAAAAGCACATTCACACGGAGCCCTGGGACTGCTGCCATCCGTGGGAAGGGAGCGCCTGGGTAAAATGCATCTCCTCACCTACTTAAAACTAACATTTCTTACCCTATTTTGATAATTTCTATGCAGGAGGAAAGGTTATTCTTTTTTTTTTTTCCCCTTTTCATTTGCTCAATGAGGGAAAGCTTTTCTCTTGTCAGCTCAGTCAACTCTAGAATTAACCAGGATGCAAAGAGCCTGCACTCCCAGATCTGTGTGAAATCATATTCAACAAAGATGATTAACAACCAGAATGCTGGTAAAAGAAGTATTTAAAAAAAATAAAAATAAAAAAAAGGATCACAGGTTCTTTTATTTAAACTTGGTTTGGTATTTGACTAAACCTTTCGTAATAGACTGCTCCCCAACTTTGTGATTAATTCACTGTAGAACCTTAAAAATTCACAAGGCTTCTTTTCTCCATCTGTAAAATGAAGAAATAAAACTAGGACCTAGATTTTCAGCATTTCTACCGAGGCTTTTAAAACGCCTGTTGCTATAGTACTGTGAAATCCTTTTACAAATGAGTCTGAAATATTACCAGCATTCCAAGAGGTAATTACAAAAGAAAAAAAAAAGAAAGAAATCACTATTTTTTCTCGTGTCTTTTACAACCTTTAAACCTAGATTTGTAATTGAAGTGCAAACTGACCTTTATAAACTGTACAGCATCACTAAAATACATTATTCTGCAGGGCTTGGGGGAATTTTCCATGCTCAGCAATTCAATAATCTCACTTCCTTTCATTTCTGCTCTCCAGACAATGTGACATAGCTGGATTTTCCTTCTTATTCCAGTGGCAAATCAAGCAGGAGAGACTGAGGAGCTTTATCAATGTTATAATCTAAATCTCCTGTCAACTTGCTGCTGTCACCTGCTTTTCGGCAAATAACTCAGCTGTCTTGCCCACCTTCTCAAACACCTCAGCAGCTAATATCAACCCATATTAAATCCCATTTGCGATCTGCTACCTCAGACAGTTCAACGGTCTATGTAGAGAAATGATCCATCAGCACCAGCTGAAGCAGCTGAGATGATTTTATCTCTAACCTGGCTGTACAATAGCACAACTGCAATCACGTGCAGTACCATCAACACAGCCCAAATGTCAGGCACCAGGCTTTGCTACAGGGTAATTACACTGAAAGGGAGAAAAAAAAGTGCACGGAAAGCTGCACATGGGAAAATTGCTGCAATCCTGCACAAAGGCACGGAGCTCCCAAAGTACTGATTTCACAAACCTCTCTCAGTTCTTGGGAGTTCATCCACAGACATTTTAACAGTGCCCAAACCCCTGCTGTGCCCCAGCCAGCTCTGCTCTCTGCCAGTACAACCCCAGCTTCTCCTGGTTCTGATGGGTTTGCACTGTCAGGGTTGTAGAATCACAGAATTATTTTAGTTGGAAAAGACCCCTCGGATAATTAACCCAAACTGTTAACCCAGCACTGCCAAGCCCACCACTAAACCATGTTCCCAAGTGCCACACCTGTGTGTCTTTTAAATCTCTCCAGGGATGGAGACTCAGCCACTTCCCTGGGCAGCCTGTTCCAATTCTTGATAATGCACAGTTTTTCCTAATATCCAATCAAAACTTCCCCTGGCACAACTTGAGGCTGTTTCCTCTTATCCTATGGCTTATCCTATGCTCTCTGGGAGAAGAGATCCCTCACCTGTCTACAACCTCCTGTCAGGGAGTTGTAGAGAGACAAGGTCTGCCCTGAGCCTCCTTTGCTCCAGGCTGAGCCCCCCCAGCTCCTTCAGCTGCTCCAGACCATTCCCCAGCTCTGTTGCTCCTCCCTGGACATGGCCCAGCCCCTCAATGTCTTTCTTGTTGTGAGGGGCTCAGAACTAAACCCAGGATTTGAGGTGTGTAACCTGCATCTGTGCCTGCAGCTGCAGTGCAAGGCCCTCGTTCTGCTCTCACCCTCTTCCTTCCACCAGGGCCAAGTTCACCTGAATAAGGGACACCAGTTTGCTTCCCCCCATCCTGCAGGCAGCATTGTTTGTGTTGATCAAACAGCAACTTGTGTCATCCCTTTTCTTTTACACCTTTTTGTCAGTCCTCTCCATCAGCTTCCTCTGGCACCCTGAAGCGCTGCACAAAGCCACGCTCGAAAACACATCCACGAGTAGCATTTTCACTCAAGGGTGGTACAAACTTACCAGACAGCCCAGATCTATTCTATTTTTGGCCATACCCAGGATTTTTCAGTTTGCACCTCTTAGGATTCAGCACCAGAAACAAAAGCTGCTGCTCCGTCTCCTGCTGCTGTGCTTGTATTTCTCCCCAGGTTTTGCCTCCGAGAAGCAAGCCTGGGCTCCAGCCATAATCACCTCCTCTCAAGGCAGCAGATTTGCCAATTTTTTGCCCAAAAGGGGGCATATTATAATTTATAACACCCTCCAAATGGGTGTTAGACAAGACTTTGGCACACAGGGCTAACATTTCCTGCAGCTTAAGGGAAGGAAAAGGAGAAATACAGCTGAAACAAAACACTCTTGAATGTTGTAACAAGTTTGCTTTATCTGCACCTTCCATAACATCATTGTTGCCATGGGACCAAGTGGCAGAGCACTCGTGGCACTCAAAACTCAAAACCACTCAAACTTTCATGGAACTGTTTACCGCTGCAAACAGCAGGGAGTCAAGTGTACAGTTTGAACCTTCTGTAATTATTTACTGTATCGACACTAAAAAAAAATAACTTTAAAAGGAGGTTGAAAATTCCCCCTCAGCTAGTTTTATCCCTAAGGATGTACACTGGGGAAGTAAGGGTTTTATTTTTTTCCCATTCATTATCTTCAGTCTAGAAAGAAAATTCCCATTTTGTGACACTACAGTCTAGGAAAGAAGCATGACATTACTTGTTCATTATTCTGCAAGACCGAATGCATGAAGATCACAGGATGCAAGCAGGGAAAGGCTCCATGTACAAATTGCAGCTGTGTTTTGCAAACAAAGAGAATATAAGCAGACAGCAATATAAAATATCCTGGTAAACACATATAATCCCCTCGAGGTTTCAATTATTTCAAAATAAAACACATCTGTTTGTTGAACACTTGACCTTCAGCTTTGTTATTCAAGAAGATGTCGTGGACCCACGGCTAATCACAATTATTTTCTGGAGTAAATCTGTTAATTCACACGCTAAATTCCAAAAAGGTGTGACATTAGTAACAACCACTCAGTGTTGCATTAAAATTCCCTTGCCTTGCCTTGCCTTGCCTTGCCTTTCCTGCATTGCCTTCTCTGTTTTCTTTCCTCTCTCCTCTTTTCTCCATCTTTTCTCTTTTCTTCTTCTTTTCTGTTTCCACCTGGCATTATTCACTTCTGTTTCTCCAAGACATTTTCCCAAAGACCATCCTTATCTGCCTTATCCAGTTTCACTTCAAACAAGGCAGGAAAAGACCCTCAAACCAAATCCCCTATGAGTTTCCAGCTCTAGTGGAAGGTGTCTCTGCCCATGGAAGGGGTTTGGAACGTGATGGTCTTTAAGGTTCCTCCCAACCCAAACCATTCTATGGTTCTATGATTTCCCTCTGACCTCACAATAGTGCTGAACTTGGAAGTGTTATTTGCCAAAAAACATCTCCTTACTCTGTTTAAGCACCCAATGTCCACACAAATAGCCTAAAAATCTGCTTAACCCCTGGTATGCCTCCTGCAGTGGGCAGATGGACAGGTGTCTGCTCAGAGGGTTCATTCCTGACTGAGCACAGTGTGGAAGGAATCACCCATGAAATCACTGCAGGAAAAAATGCAGATATGCGCCCCAGAGTGACTTCCCCAGCAAGCAACAGATCAGCAAATCCTTGTACTCCACTCTGAGATGGGACTGTACTTTTTGTCGTTTTTCCCCCCTCCAGCACAGCGGACCTTCCAGAGGATGTTAATTGCGTCCAGAGACATCCTGCAGAAACATGGGATGGATCAGCCAAAGCCACAGGTCACAACAAACATCACTCTCCGGAGTGGGACCGCTGCTCCCGGCTTTACGGGGAGCATCAGGCTCGAAGGATAAACCAGACCTTACCCAAAGCCAATAGAAGGATTCCAACAAGCATTAGCGTGTTTGGAGTGCTGTGCCAGAGCCCTGGAGGAGCCCCTGGACAAACGAACGCTCAGCCCTGACAACTGCTCACTCCACACGTGAATTCCTAAACAAACCTCATCCCACAGGTCCCTCCAGCCAATCTACATGAACTGCATGGCTGAATTTGGAACTAATGGCACTAAAACCCACCATAAACATGCAGTTGTCCTATCCCCCCTCCAAGAATTCATTTTTTTTGGCCTTAAAAAAATTTACAAAACTTGTTCTTAGAAAGCCAGAAGGAAGTCGCTCTAGTCAGGATCTCAAGCCATTAGATAAAATTCCTGCCTGTGGACATTTCAACCCAAATATAAAATTATTTTCCCTCTGCAGGCTATGCTAACAGAATCTGATCTCGTCTTGCACTTTCTATAACTCTGCGGGAGGAAAGAGGCAAAATATCTGAAGTTGGTTTGTTTTTCAAGGTGAGGGAGGATGAATTTTTCTCTGTTGACTTGAAAAGCCAATTTTTAACATAATCATATCCCACATTTCATTGCTAATACATGAAAATGTCAAAGATGTAAACCCCAAATTGAAAAGCTACTATTTTGGTAATATTAAAAGGCGAAATTTGCATATTTTTAAATGATTAATTTCAGAAAGGCTTCTGAAAAATTAGCAAAACTATCATGGCGGCCCAAGAGAAGAAAAGGGAAGGAATGTTTTATTCTATTTTTATTCTATATTTCTTCGTCCTTCTGTCACCCATAAAACAAAAAAATAAAAACAACATCAGTGTGAAATCAGCATTTCCCAGATAAACATCTAAGAATAAATTTATGAAAAAAAACCCCAAACGCAACAGTATTTTTACACATAGCAATATCCAGCTACACTTCTGGTAGTGTAAAATTTTCTTGCTACAAATAGAGTGCTCGCTGGGGGATGCGGTTGGCTTCCCAAAAGGGAGATGCAGGAGCATAGAAGCTAAGGGGAGTAATGCGAATGTCTCGAACACTGATAGCTGGATGGTCGTGAAGCGAAGCAAAGATTGTTGGTAATAATATGCTGTAAGAAAAACCAGGATATGGCTGGAGAAGAGACCATGCAGAGGTAGCGCAGCACTTTTCCAGGAAAAACATCCTGGTTCTGGGTCCTGGAGATCAGCACTACACAGCACGGTGCAGGCACAGGAATGAGGTCAGGAATGGGGAATGGACTGTAGGGGAGATCAAGACCACCCAAGATCCCTGAAGGCTTCAACCCATTTCCAGACAAGTCTAGAAGAACAGGCTGTGCATGACAACTGGTTTGCACAGAAAGAGAGAAAATAGCAGGGAAAACTTATCTATAAAAGGTACCCTCCTGAAACCTGGGCACGCAAATGCCCCAGGATCCTGGACACCTGGCTGGAGCCAGGACTGGTGATTTCTCTTTCTCCTTTTCTTTCTCCCTTTCTTCCTTTCTCCCCATGTTTAATCCACCTCTTTTCTCTTCCCTTTCACACAACCTCCTTATCCAAAACTCACTGCCTTTTCCTTAGACAGGAAGTCAGGGACTAATTTTTACTGATTTCCATGCCAAATGTGCAATTTACTAATGAATCTTCGTAAGCTTGTGTGGACCATCTGACTTTTGCCATTCCTTTTGACCATGAACACCCATACATCTTGGGTGTTCCCTTCCCCTTCCTGTGGGATGCTGCAGGAGCAAACACTTTTAACCTGGGGCACCAAAGAGGGGAATGGGCTGAGGAGAAGGTTTATTTTTCCAGTATCTAGTCACTGGCAGAAGACAAAAATCATCTCATTGTTTACCCAGATCTGCGCTCCAAATGATATAAAGACCATGGGACACTGCTGCAGATCCTTGTAGCAAATGTGTGAGGGCTGGGGCCCACACTGTGGTAACTTCTCCTGTTCCTCATCTCCCCTGGAGATGTCACAGCCCTGGTGTTTAACCAGCTGGACCTAAAGCCAGTGGGCAAATCTGCAAACAGAAGATGGGAACAAGGATATGTGGGAAGGCTTGGGCTCCAAAGCAACGCAGTTTTCACCAGCGTTGAGTGTTCTCTTCTTCCCTTGACTCTGCAGAGCTCTGAGGAATAAAACCAGGGGGTCCTGGTGGACAACCAGCAATGTGCCCTTGTGGCCAAGAAGGCCAATGGGATCCTGGGCTGCATTGGGAAGAGCACATCCAGCAGGTTGAGGGAGGTGATCCCGCCCCTCCACTCAGCCTTGGTGAGGCACGTCTGGAGTGTGAACTGTGTCCGGTTCTGGGGTCCTCAGGACAAAAAAGACATGGAGGTCCTGGAGTGGGTCCAGAGGAGGACCATGAAAATAATTAAGGGACAGGAGGAGCATCTCTTTGATAAGAAAAGGATGAGGGAGCTGGGGCTGTTCAGCCTCAAGAAAAGGCAGCTGAGAGGGGACCTCACTAGTTTCTGTCAGTGTCTGCAGGGAGGGGTCAGAGCATGGACCAGGCTCTGTTCTGTGGGGCCCACAATGGAACAAGAGGAAAGGGCAGGAACTGATGCCTAGGAATTTCCACCTGAACATGAGGAAGAACTATACAACCCACTGTGGTGCCTTCCAGCCTTACTCAGGCTGTGATTTTCTGTGATTCTCTGACTCACCACTGCACTGAGGAGAAGACAGAAACCATGAGATGAGACATGAAAGCATTAAAAAATTACATAAACAGCAGTGGCAGTAAGAGACCTTCAGGAGGAGATTGTTGGTTATCCCACAGACGCCACCATTCCTCGTCATCCCCTGGAGCATCCATCCCTTGCCACAACAAATAATCATTGTTCCATCACCACAGGGTTTAAAATTCCCAGCCTACATCCAAAACCCATCTTGATGTGGGAAGGCGCTTTTTCTTCAGCCAAGGTTTCTGGCCACCTCAGAACTCTGGCAAGGACAATTTGGGAGAAAAACACTGAAAAGAAAAACTTTGCTGACAGATTGATTTGTAGTGACCATTAGAAACTGCTCAAGCATGTGAAGGGATACTCCAAGGACCTCTCTAAGCAGGGGAGGCAGTTCAGAAGTGTATGAATTTATCATCATTGGAAGATTCTGCAGTTCATCACCAGCTTTTGTAATTTATCACAGGGATGTCACGTATGTGGAGCTCTGACATTCTTAAGGGTGAGATCTGTCACATAAATACAGTTATTAAGGCAGCGAGTGTATTATACAGTTAAATGCAAATGTTGCAATCTGGCAACCCATTTTTACTGCCAAAACCTAGAAGGTTTTTCCTGTCAGAAACTGATGCCAGTAGCGATAAATGGGGGATAGATAAAGTTAATCCGACTGCTTTGAGTTGAACAGGGAAGGTATTACTTTGAAGGGTTTAGCATATTAACGGAATCAAAACGACATTTCAAAATATTTATGGAAATCTTTTTTTTTTTTTTAAGCTTCTACAAGCAGTATAACAAAACCATATAAAACATTATTAAATCCTACCCTTAATTAAACATGCTGACACTTAAAAGCTTCTGTCTGATTTACTTTAACAAATCTTCTTTCTGTAAATTATGACTTTAAAACATCATTCTGCTCTAAATGAATCTGCATTCCAGAGGAATTAAAACCTTTTTAACAGACACTTTAAAAAAATAATTTTTTAAGCTATACCTCCAACTTATCAAACATAATGGTGAAACAAGAAAAGAAAAGGGAAACAATACACATAAATGATAAAATTAACTGAGAAAAAAAGCCTTATTGTTTCATGTCAGTTCAGAAAAGCTGAAGGGCATGGATTCATCCACCTCTGCAGCAGGCTGGTGAGGCTTCAAGCCATGAGGAGAACTATCAGCTTCCCTGGAGCATCCAGAGGAATATGGGAATGTTGAAAAGATCACTTTGGTCCAGCTAAGGTAGAAATGACCCCACAACTCCCCCCCAAAAGCCAAGGGTTGCTACATTTCTCAGTGTAGTACGAGTTAGGTGGGAAGAAACTGAGTCGTCTTAATCATTCATCCTGAAGATGAAATCCCAGTGCCAGTTCCCTCATTTGATTCAGGGGGTCACATAGTGTCCCTCGAGATGTCCCAGTGTGCCAGCACTGCTAATGCTGTCATTTCAGAAGTGAAAGAACAGCAAAACTGCCAACCCCACCAATGTGTCTCAGGCACCCTGGGGCACCTCAACAGCCCCAAGAGTCACCAAGAACATCCCAGGCTGCATCATAACAAAGTGTGGCCAGAAGGTCAAGGGAGGGGATTCTTCCTCTCTGCTATGACCTCGTGACCTGCAGTGCTGTGTCCAGCTCTGGGGTCACCAACATCAGAAGGATATGGAGCTGTTGGAGTGAGTCCAGAGGAGAACACAAAGATGCTCTGAGGGTTGGAGCCCCTCTGCTCTGAAGAACAGCTGGGAGAGATGGGGATGTGTACCTGGAGAAGAGGAGGCTCCAGGGAGACCTTAGAGCCCCTTCCAGTGCCTAAAGGAGCTCCAAGAGAGCTGGAGAGGGACTTTGAGCAAGAGATGTATGGATGCTGGAGTGACAGGACAAGGGGGAATAACTTTGAACTGAGAAGGGCAAGTTTAAATTGGACATTGGGAAGAAATCCTTGGCTGTGAAGGTGGTGAGACCCTGGCACAGATTTCCCAGAGAAGCTGTGGCTGCCCCATCTCTGGAAGTGTTCAAGGCTAGGCTGGATAGGGCTTGGAGCAACCTGAGCTAGTGGAAGGTGTCCCTGTCCATGAGAACGGAGCACTGGAACTACACAGTCTTCAAGATCCCTTCTAACCCAAACCATTCCATGATTCTCTGACCTTACCAGGATGATCTGAAGCTTGACAGACTCCAGAGACCAAGATAATGTAGGCAACCACCTTTAGGTTGTTATCCATAAGAGGGTGGAACAACCTGTGCCAAGCAAGACTCATAGATGAGTCCAGTCCATCACAAACTTACTGATTCTATCCTGAATGTCATCGTGGGTCAAAAGTGCTTCTACAAATCCAGCAAAGCACCTCAGACCGAGCTTGAGAGCCCTGAAGAACTTGTTTCCATAGTTTAATTGACTCTTGTTGTTCCTAATGGCTTCCAGCTTGGACACGGATGCTTCCCTTCCCAAAAGCACCCCAAACTGACAATACTTCACCCTAGGCTTCCATCGATTTTAGGGTGGCAAAATAAACTGATGAAGTGATTTTGCTGTTCCCAAAAAAAATCTTCCGGTGATGATGCAAAATCCTGGGGGAAGGGTGAGGAAGATGGAATTCCCTTCAATCCCAGTAAAGAATACAGCAATCTACATACGCATGCCCAAGGAAAAGAGGTGCTCTGTGAAGTTAATATTTGACCGAAAAAACAGGTAAGAGCAGCAATACAAAAGCTGCACTTTCAGTCTTTTCCAGGACTGTTGGGTTGTCTCACCCTGAAGCAGCTCAGATCTCAAACCCAGCTTCCCCATTTCGAAAATACTTTGAAACTCCTTTGTGGCCAAAGGAATTCTCAGCCATGCTTCATCTTAATCAAGATTTTGTATCAGTTCAATCAGAAAAGCAGGTTTGTTCTCTCACACTCTACAGATGTAGAGCTGAGCCCTCTCTCAAGTGCAAGAAAAAATCCTACATATTTCAATAATGTGCATTTCTTAAAAAAAGTTAATACCAGTGGGAAAAGTGAGGTGAAAGCTAAAAGTCTTTTTTTCCTCAAATCAGGAGAAATCAACACATTTTTTCAGTAAATCTCATCAATGCTAAAATCTCATCAGTGCTAAAAGCCCCAAAAATATCTTTCTTATAACTCCTTCTTAAACAGGCAAATTCTTCTGCTAGTGACTGGTGAAGGATTCAAAAACACCACAGAGTGAGGACTCATGGGCTGCATCCCAGACATACCTGAAAATGGGTAATAAGCTGTGATAGTGACTCAGTGCTCTTATTCCTCTTGACACAAGGTCAAATGCTCAATAAGGTGCCAAACTCCTCTCTGAGGTGAGCAGTGCAGGCAGCCTGGTTTGGGAAGCTCGGATCACTTCTGTAGCCACCCAGCCTCCAAGGAAAGCACATCAAGGACCTTTCACTGCCACTTCAAGCTCAGTCTCGTGGCTTCCAAGTAGTCAGCAAATGCCTCTTGCAGCCCGCATGTCCACTTTGGTTTTCTTGAGATCACAAAAAGACAGGGTCGGGTTGTGTGAAAACACAAGACTTTTTAATTTTTTTTTCTTCTTCTAGCACACTTCTCAGAGAGCATTTTCTGGGCTACAGGGATGTTTTCATTTCCAGCCACTCTGGGGAGGATGCTAGGAGACCAACTAGCTGCACCAGTCAAAAGAAAAGAGACTGGTTTTCACTGTCTATTTGAGACAGTGTTCTACCTGGGTGTTTAATGTGATTTGCCTAAATTAAAAGCTCATTACCTTCACTGCCTAATGCTGGAGAACCCCCTCATCCCACACACTCTGGCTAAGGAGGCAGATAAATGCCTTGGAAGCCTGAGCTTTTAAACCAAAGGTCAGAGAAAAATCAAATCAGTCGATTTGTCCTGCATCACTGGAGAAAGCCTCAGCTTTGCCTCCTGGCCATAGCTCCCTGTCCCAGCTCCATCCACCTTTTTTCCTTTTGCTCCCACTCCCTTCCCAATTAATCCAGGGCCAGTTGCATTCAGCCAAGAGCTTTGTATGGGCATTTACATTTCACTTGCCAGGACATCCAGCTCCAAGCATGCAGCGCACAAATATTTGGGCTGGCTCTGGGAAGAGCTTCGACCAGGATTATTCACTTTGGGTCTCATACATACCCTGCTCACAGCAGCAGCCAAGTCTGTCTCACTGACTAGAGCTGGCGCTCCATTTGGGATGAACTCCCCCAAATTTACTCGCCACAGATACAATCCTTATTCTGAAAGACTCAGCTCTCAAAAGCAGAGAAGCCATTTCAGAAAAGGGAATATCCCAATCTGACAGTAAGAATCCTGCCTTCATCTGATGCCTTTGTGAGTCATGTTCTTAAGAGGCAGAAAGTCTGCACGAATTTGAAAAGGAATCAGGTAACATTGCTTTTTTTTTCTTTTTTTTCTGTTTTAGCAGGACCCTGCAGCTAGGTAAGCAAAACTTCTGCAGTTTACAGTCCAAAGCAGCTGAATGCCCTGTGTGGCCGAACAATTCACCGTTAATCCCTATTCCCAAATACTCTGCCTTCCCGCATCTGCCTAATTTTAGACCGCCTCATTTTAGGCAGAGTGACAGCCACTTAACAAGAAAGTAGAAAGTGTGGCAATTTTACTACTTAGATACCCACAACCATGATCGTTTTCCTAACAGCCAGGGCTATAAACCTGCCAAATGTTCCCCCACTGCTCCCATCGTCCAAGCTAGAGGGTGTTCAAGGAGAGACATGCATCAGCCTCTGAAGGAAAGGGGTCAAGTGGCAGAGGAGGAAGATTAAGCCACGATTTGCAGCCGGGGAAGCAGAAAGCACTGCCCCAAAGGTCTCACCTGAAGAGCTGACCCTCCTGAGCAGAGATCTATGCAGCCCTGCCAGCTCCCGTGATTCATGGCACGCTGCTTTTTGCTGGTGCAGCTCTCACAAGAGACAAGCAGAGGTTCTTGTAGAGCACTCGAGGCTGTTTGCCTGCATCTGGCGATGAAAAAGAGGGGGCAGTGGAAGGACACGTCAGTGTCAGGACAGGATGAGAGAAAGGGAGGATTGAGGGGAAGGGAGCTGCTGGTCCTCCTCAGCAGAGCACCCTGGAACTGTTCTGTCTGGAGATACAAGAAGTCAAATGGGAGAAATGGGAGACCTGCTAGAGCATGGGGAGAGGGGATGAACCAGGAGACAGCTGGAGGAATTCTGGGGCTGATGACAGGGGTAGGGAAGCATGGTTAAAATTGAAAAAAGCTGCATTAACTATCTGGACAATTAATGCTAATTCCTAGATCACAAAATAGTTAGTGCAATTAGTGCCTTATGCATCTATTTATGTAACTGCTCAGGAAAGGGGAAAATTATCGAGCCATGTTTCTGGAGTGCTCTGAAGAGTTGAGGAATTGATTTTCTAATTTTAAAAAAAAGAATCGTTTAGGAGAGCAAACACAATATCTGCATGATGCAGAGTCTTTCCTGGGTTAAGGATCTCCAGCAGTTATTAAGGTGCTTTATGCTGCAAACAATTTTGTACATGTAAACATCTTTCCTGATTATATCGATCTCCACAGGCTGAGTTTTTACTCTTACTCCTCTCCAATCTCCTAAATTTACTTTCAAATCTTCTGACTATTACTATTACTATTTTTAATCCTCTGGTTTGCAAAACAGAGTATATGTGAATTAGGGCAGATCTGATGCCCTGATGAAAGCAATGGATTGGAGAGAAAAGGAGAGATACTGAAAACAGGTCTGAGAGTTTATATTGCAAGGAGAAGGTCAGTTAAGTCCACCAGGTAGATAAAGAAATAAATCCCAAATTCTCCTCTTTCTTCACAGCCAAATCTCAGCAGGAACTGCAGTCACACACACGAAATCAGAGCCATATCCTAAACACTCGGTTTTCGTGTTCAAGCTGCATGAAGGGAGGCACCTTTAATAAACTGTGCTACATTTGGAAAAGCCATTTGGATTCTGTAATTAGAACATGTACAATGAGAGCTAACTGTACGTGTTTGTGTGTACACAGCCCTGGAAGAGGGAGTTTAATGAACTGTATCTACTGCAACTGCAACGCAAGTTTCATTTTGTCAGAGTTGTGCCACGTGATGCTGTGATGCAGCTTCCAGCACCACAACACACTTTTCCTCCTATAAAATATCCTCTTCCCTCCTTTTTTTTCATGGAACCATAGAATGGTTTGGGTTGGAAGGGACATTAAAGATCACCTGGTTCCAACACCCCTGTCATGGGCAGGGACACCTTCCACTGGACCAGGTTGCTCCAAGCCCCATGCAACCCGGCCTTGGACACTTCCAGGGATGGGGCAGCCACAGCTTCTCTGGGCAAGCTGTGCCAGGGCCTCCCCACCCTCCCAGGGAAGAATTTCTTCCTAATGTCCAATCCAAACCTACTCTCTTTCAGTTTGAAGCCATTCCCCCTTGTTCTGTCACTACACGCCCCTGTCAGAAGTCCCTTTTCTCTTTCCTCTTGAGTTCATGGACTTTGGCCAAGCCGAACTGAGGGATAAAAGAAAAGGAAAAATAAAAAAAAACCTACATAAACACCTGTTTTAGTTTAACTCCAGCCAGCAACTAACCTCCCACAGCTGTTCATTCACTCCTTACTCGCTGGTGGGGTGGGGTGAGAAGCAGGAGAGGCCTTGACTCTGTAAGAACTGCTCAGCAGCAACTAAAAAATCCCTGGATTATCAACACTGCTTTCATTACAAATCCAAAACACAGCCTCGCACTGGCTACTGTGAAGAAAATTATCTCCATGCCAGCCAAAACCAGCAGAGTTTCCTACTCTGGCTTCGCTTTAAAAATAAATAACCACCACTCCCAACAACAAGAAAACAACAAACAACAGAAAAATAACAACACCTACAGAACCACAGAGTGCCCTCTTTCACTGTGGGCCATCTGTTTTGTGTTATCTCCACACCATTCTCTGCCACCTGAAACCAGCACAAGCAAAGCTTTATACGATCAATACACATCCTACCACCATTAATCACCAATAGAAACGGGAAAAAACGAAGTAATCCCGACAAAAAGGTGTCCAGCTATAATAAAAGGATGGAAGAAAGCATGAGGATAAATGAGGGAAAAAATGAAAAGGCTGGGACAAAGAAAGATCTGCAACGACTTAAAATAAACTCACAGTCCATCCTGCAGCTCTTGAGTATCATTCGAGGTCCCCAGGGATCGAAGGCTTCTTTCCAGAGAGGTCACTGTCAACAGCAGAGAAAGAAAATATAAAGAAGCAGCACACCTTTTCAGAGAAAAAAAAATTACTGGATCTTAGCTCAGCTGTTTGTCTTTTAATTTAATTTTATTTTTTTAAAAAATACAATGAAGTATTTGAACAAGTAACCTATGAGAGAAAACACTGGACATCTACCGATAGCCATTGCCACAGAATGATAAACTGGGTCCTCTGAAAGCACAAATGGTGAATCCACGTACAACATGCCATGACATGATGGAATACGACCCCTTGTCAGGAAAACCTCATTTCCATGGACCTTGCACATATCTCTGACTCCCGCAGCCTTGAGGTGACACAGAACTGTGCATGGAACATCTGCAGCTGGAAACGTGCCCCTCATGAAGAGGCAAGAAATTGCATAATAACTATTTATTGCTATGAATAATAATTAAGAGGCAGAACACTGATGTCTGCTCTGATATCTTCCATCTTCTTGTTCAAGACTTTAACAGTCAAAATGTTGTGTCTCTTTTGGCTCAGATGAAATAGAGCTGCGATCATCTCCTGTGTTTGTGCTCGACAACTTCTTGGGCTTTTCCATCAGGAGAAGAGAGTACCTTAAAAGCAGCTGGAAGGTGGAAACACGGTTTGCTTTGTAATTTGCAATGGCTTCAGATTTTTTTAAAAAAATAAAAATGCATATGTATATAAAAGCAGAAATCTAGCAGTACTGTTGCCTTTTTCCACCCTTGAATTTCACTGTCTCAGATTCACTTTCAAATTAACAACAGGTCACTACTTTTGGACTCAGCACAGTGAGCAAGAAAAGCTCTTCAAGATTTTCCACAATGGAACATGTTAAATAAATTTACATTCTTGATATTTACATGTGGGATTTCTCTCAGGGCGTTTCCAGTTGTAAAAACCCATAACCCGTCATCAGTCACGCTTCAATATTTAAGGATAGAAAGAAGAACAGATTAGAAACATGGCTCAATTATTTCTGCAGAAATTTAAGAAATCCTCTGTTTTAATGACTCTGCAGACTTGGACTTGGCCTGTAATTTTGAACAAATCACTTAATTATATTTCCACTGACAGACAAAATCCTCTCTTCTCTTTTGGGCTCTGCTGGCTTGACACCAAAAGTCACTAAACAGCATAAAAAGTAACTAATGTGCCTGAACTACATGAATATTCAAAAAAACCTTGAATACCACCATATATTTCCACCAATGCTAGTTCTCAATAACAGACTTTACTGCAGAGTTTGGAGATTCAGTAAGATAAAGCCTCAAGGAATTGTCTATAACTGAGCTAATAATTATTCTTCTTTGCTGGAAGCACAATGTTTTAAAGAATAAATTGGAAGTTTTCACTAATAACCATTTGTTTCTGTAGAAGGACAGCACTAAACCTGCAGAGATCTCATGGATAGTATAATTCCCTCTTTCCCTCTCCACAATCCTAACAAATCAATTTCCCTTGGAATCCACATGCTGTCCAGTTCAAATACAGAATCTTGCATCAACTAAAAATACTTTTGGACCCATCAACCCTTTGGAACAAAGCAGAGTGTGGTCCTTGGAGAACAGACAGCAAGCCAAGGTGAAGAAAAGACTTGTGTGGACATTGAATTTGTAAGAACAAGTTAATTTCATGTGTGCAACTCCAGAACAAAACCAGCAGCTACAGCATCCATGAACCTTTCTAACCTGACCTGCAAAAATAAGGACAATTCAAAGTGAGTTTTGCTGCCGCCTGCTTTGGAGAAGATTGGAGTGGGAAGCAGTTTTCCTACTCTACAAAACATTTCAAGACTTCACACTCATGCCATTGTACACTGAGGCAAATCCAGGAGCTGTCAGATTTGTTCAGTATTTTGGAAAACCTACAAAAAGGTGAAAAGAATCTGAGACATGAATGCAAGAGATGAAGAAAGCATTTGTCAGTCACATGAGAAAGTGACCTGGGATTAAGTTCTTATCCAATAATTTTACCAAATATTTCAGTTCAAACATAGTATTTAGACAACTAAATAAATGTCAGTTTTTCCAAAATGACAAGGTATGCACTCTGGAGGAGCCAAAGGTTACTATTTGATACAGCTCTTATTTGGAAAATAGCAGGACTAAGACTCCAACATGAGTCTCCTGAATCTCAGGAAAGTCAAAAATATGCTGGGCTGCATCAAAAAAGGAGTAGCCAGAAGATCAATGGAGCTGATTCTCCCCCTCTACCCTTCTCCCATCAGACCCCACCTGGACCGCATCCAGCTCTGGGACCCCCAACAGAAGAAGGATATTGATCTGTTGGAGCAAATCCAGATGAAGCCATGGAGATGATCACAGGGCTGGAGCCCCTCTGCTCTGCAGCCAGGCCGGGAGAGCTGGGATTGCTCAGCCTGGAGAAGAGAAGGCTCCAGAGAGAACTTAGAGCCCCTTCCAGTGCATAAAGAGGCCCCAAGAGAACCGGAAAGGAACTTTGGACAAGGACATGAAGTGATAGGACAAAGGGGAGAGGATTTACACTGATGGAGGACAGGTTCAGACTGGATATCGGGAAGAAATCCTTTACTGTGAGTGTAGTGAGGCCCTGGCACAGGTTGCCCAGAGAAGCTGGTACTGCCCCATCCCTGGAAGTGTTCAAGGCCAGGTTGGAAGGGGCTTGGAGCAACCTGGGAAAGTGTCCTTACTAATGGCAGGAGGTTGGAATCAAGTGATCTTCAAGGTCCTTTCCAACCCAAGCCATTCTATGACTCTGCAATTAAATCTGAGCTACTCTGGGCTAAATCTAACCTGCTTTGACCAAGGATGAATTAATCAAAATCTCTGCAGTTCCTGTGCTGGATGTGGAAAATCCCTCTCAATGTACCAGTTCTGCTCATGTGTGCAGTAACCTGGCCAGACGAGCAAAACATCAAGCTCTCCTGGAGGGATGTGTGAAGCTGTTCTGAAAACAGGAATCTTATTTTAAAAGCCTTGTACTTTTTGTTATTAAAAGGCACACCCCTGTCCTCCAGGATGAGACACATTCACAAGGCATCAGTGATGTTGGAGCCGCACTGATTTACTGAACTAAGAGCTTGGCCCCAGTTATCTGTGCCATTGCAATCCTTAAGTCAGTGGGGGATATGAAACCATCCTGAGATGGCCATGGAGACTCTATCACACCTGCTGGATCTTGAAAAATCCTTTGCTCAGCCTTTAAGATCAAGGTAATGGGACCGCACATGGCACCAACCTGTTATGGGCAGTCACTAATGAGTGAGGAGCAGGAATTAGAGAGGCAAGAGACCCATTAGAGAGTTCAGGTTCTCCATCTGGCCAGCACAGGTCTGATTCCTCCAGTATATTCTCCACTAATCAGACACAATGCACCAGAGCAGCTCCATTTAGGAGTGTCACTTATTGTACTTATTTATAAGACACTTACTAAGAGGCAGCTAAAAGCTGTACATGAAAAAATGCAAAACCTTGACAAAAATATGTAGGAAAAAAAGACATAAATGAGACAAACTCAGGCAGTATTTGAGCTTCTTTTTGTGTCTTGATAGGAAAATCAGCTAAACTAAAAAAAAAACATAGAAGTTGCAAAAGTGAAGGCTGCATTTTGTGACACCCTGGAAGGTGTCCCTGCTCATGGCAGGGGGCTGGAACAAGATGACCTTTAAGGTCCCTTCCAGCCCAAAACATTCTGTGACTCTATGATTCTACGAACATTCCCCATTTTCAACAGGGACGGCCCCAAAAGATTAAGAGGGAGAAAGCAGATGCAAAGATTAGGAAAAATCTCCCTCTGCCCCTTCACACTTCTATAAGAGATGGCATCAGAAAAAGTCTAATAAGTTCACAACCTGGGAGGAGAGTGATCCAGCAGAACACAGAGCCAGCTGTCCTGGCTAAGATTTGTATTCAACGAATAAGGAAGATTTCCATTTTCATGGCAGAAAAAGGGAGCAGGAAGCATTTATAGGTGAGAATAGTCACAATCAACTCCGAGCTATAAACTCCTCCTTGGTCAGGAAGCAAGTCCTGAAGCGCCCAAGAAGAATTTAAATCACCCCAAAGGCTCAGAATTCTGTAAAAAGAATAAGGACAGCAAACAGGGACAAAGCACACAGTGTTTATTACTCCTGCAGTGTTACTCAATAAAATTCAATGGTGCTTTAAAATCCTGGTACAAAGTTGACTTCTTGTTTCATTAAAAATAGTCATTCCCCAAAGACATAAACAGTATTGCTGAGATTGGCCACAACCTGGGATTTTTAGAACCTGAACAACAAAAGCATAACATGGCCAACTCCTGACAGCTTGGAACAGCCTGGCCAGGGAAGAGGTGAAGTCACAGTTCCTGGGAATGTGAATAAAAATAAATCGACAAAACACTTCACAAGGTTTAGTGGCCTCGGTGCCATTCAGTCAAAGCTTGGGCTTAGAGATCTTGGAGGTCTCTTCCACCCTTAACGATTCTATGACTCCATGGTTCTATGATCTTTAGCATCCCAAGAGGGAGAATAACATTTCAGGTGCACGGTTTGATCTCCAAACACAACAGGGAACCTGAAAAACCCCAGAGAGGCTGCAGAAAGCCAGGAAAAAGAGGGAAAGAGGAGTTGTGATGGGGTTTATGAATTTGTAGGATGTTCAACACACCATGCCCTGCAAGAGCAACACACAAGAGGAGTAACCCTATCATCTGGTGAGCATCTGGAATGTAGCTGCTCGTTCCTTGCTCAGCCACTTTCATGGTGCTATACAAACAACAGCACTGACTTTTTCTCCGTGCTTCAAGTCAGTTTCCTGAGTTTCCTAAAGAGACTTTATGGTACGGAAAGAATCATGGGCATTCTTCCCCATTTTCTAACCCTAAAAGTTCTTTACCTAAAGTGGATTAGCTCTGCCAGATCTTAGCAGTACATTCAGCAACCTTTTCCTGAAAAGCTTTACCCACTGTTTTGGGGAAACACTATAAAAAATAAACTGAATGAAACCGGTTTTCTCAGACAAAAAATAATATGGGTAGTGAACAGAGCAACAACAGTAGTGTACCTTAAGGGTATTTCTTCAACCTGAAAGCACTTTAAAAGGCATTATAGATTCATAGATTCATAGATTTCAAAAGCCAGAGAGAGCAATTCTGATTATCCAATCTGATTTCCTCCCATAAAATTTTGTCCCATCACTCCCACATCAAGACTGTAGACTGCAGCTGGACTAAAGTGTATCCTATAAAAAGACATTTGAATCTTGATTTAAAGGTTCCTGGCAAAGCCAAATCCATCAAGCCCCCTCCATAAGCAGTTCTAATGGCTGGTTATCCTCATACAGAAGGATTGAATTTGTGTAGCTTTAACTCCTATCTCCTGATCTCCTCTGTGTGAGAACGACAGATTAACGAGCCCCTTGCTATCTATTTGATGTCTTTCTTCCTAGAGAGGTACTTACACACCATGATCGAGTCCTCTCAGATGTCTCAAACAGAAATTTAGATGGCACGAATTTTAAAGTCTGATTTTCAGATGTCAAACAGTTTTGGGTTTCTCTGCACCCTCTCCATTTCTTGCGAAATAGTTTTAAGTATGGGCATTGTCATTACCTGCTTTGCAGAGAACTCAATTCAGGCAGCTCTTAAGAGAAAACACATCATCATCATCTCAAGAGGAGAAATAACAACAGCAGAGGTTGTCAAACACAAATTGAAGGGGTTAATGCAATTCTACCAAAGAATGAAAACAGAAATTGGGTTGTGGCATTTCAAAAGAGATGTGCCATTCACCTTTAGGTTTTCTCAGCAGAAACTCCACCGTAGAATGAGTTGTGGTTAAAGCACAGGGACACATCAAGTCAGCCCTAACCTGGCCAGTTTGGGCAGGAACAGCACACACAGACTCCTGAGCAGGTTGCACAACTTCAGTCTGAGCCCTCAGTTTGGAAGCAGAAGTGCTACTACCACTCATCACTGCCATTGTCAAATTAAAACTATTGGTGCTGGAGCAACCAAAATTGGTGCTCATGCAGGTATTTCTGTGTGTTACAATGTGGTTTTTCACCCACCTGCAAGCCAAGGACCTGTGACCACAGCTGGGATGTTCAAGCTCCCACAGTGGCCATAATCCCTTTTTCACATGGGATGTGTGTCACCACTACAAGGGTCACCAATCCCTTGTAGCCATGGAAAAATTGGTGCTTGAATTTTGCTGGCAGATGGAGCATACACAACTCATCAAAAGCAGAGACAACTTTGTGTTAGAAGTTTTTAATTCCATCTTTCTCCTAACAGGGATCCCTTGCTACAGCAACTGGGGCTCTACCCCTGGGACACACTGGGGAATAATTACACAAATAAGGAGGCACTTAAATCCTTTCCCCACACCTAGGCCAGGCCTCTCTGTCACCCGAGACACAGAAAGAACAGACACAGAAGCTGTCCATCTGATTCTGTAGCAATTTCAAGGTCTATCATAAAATCAGCACCAATAATTTTAGATCCCTGCCTGACACTGGTGTATTTTAGAACTGGAGTACCATGGCATCACCTTCCACTCAGCAATGTTAGTTTATATCTGTCTGCAAGATAAATTCCTCCAGCCTAACCCAACAAAACTGATGAGCCAGAGATCGTTTCAAAGGAGAGAAGACTGCATCTCTAGGGGCTGGGGAGACATGAGCAGGAATAGCACCCCTGCCCAGCCTATGGCATGAAGAACAGCAGTTTTGGTGCTGTTTTTTTTCTAAAGGAGATAGATGTTTTGCAAGCTCATGTGACAGGCTCTGAACACAGCAGTGCTGCAACATATTTGAAAATGAGCCTGGCTTGTCCCACCTTTCTGAGCTCTAACTATTGTAACAGATGACACAATTAAAAATAGAAAAAGGATGTGGTCTCAGCAAGGACTGGAATATATCTGTGCCTGTTGGATGGAACATATGGTGGAATATTTTTACATCTTACAAGGAGCTGTGTATTGGACATGTGCTGCTGCTCGTGAGATGCAGCAGCAGAAAAGCTGCATTAATATTTGCTCCCTGACAAGAGGAGCTGCCAGGGGCCATGTCCATGCACAGGAATCATCAGCAGGACAGCACAGAACGCACCAGGAAACCTTTCGTTTTACGCACCATTGGAGTTAATTCGGAAGACATTGGCTGAAGTCTCCTGAAAAAGTTCCTGCAGTTCGTTGGGATCAATCTGGGTGGCTGTGAAGAGAAAAACAGAAAAAAAAGTTGTATTAATACTGGACACCACCAATCACTCTGAAAAGGGGATGGTGCTTTGAAAGGGGGAACGTAGGTTCCTCCTTGCTGCAGAAATTTAGCCCAGGTAGGGTGGTCTGATGCAGCTTTACACAGTGCCTGGTCAGGGAACTCGCACTGGACAGACAAACCCAGCACCACCAGGACAGTGAAGACGCTGCTGTAACATGGTGGGTACAGCCCACACGGATTGACACGGCATTTGTAGGGAGCATCAGCAATCAATATAGAAATAATTCCACCTCATTTATGAAGTGGGAGTATCAGAACCACGACCGAACGAGAAACCACAATGCCAAGTGATGGTCAACCAGCACTTTACAGAGCAGGAGGGCCCGTGAGCCGGTCCTGCCTACAGGAAAGGGGAGGAAGAAGTGAGCAGAGGGCACCTGCTCCATGGGGTCAAAGCTTTTGGGGCAGGAGGGAGGTGGGAGCTCAGATGGGACCTCCACACATTCCTCTCCTAACCCCCAAGAGAGGCTCCTTATTCCTTCCTGATAGCTCAAGCGCAAGGGGCAATGAGTCAGTCCCAGGAATTTCTACTGCTGGCACCCAGAAAAATTGTCACAATTTCATTCCCGAGGTCCCACTTTAGCCGAGGTACTCAAATCTGCCCTACAAGGAGAACTCTGAGGTGAGGGTTTGAATGTTTCGGGGTTTCGGGGTGGTAGGTATAAGGGAAATTGTTTGGGATGTTTTTAACCTTTTTTTTGTTGTGTATTTTTTTATTTGTCTGTTTTGGGTGGTTTTTTGCTTGTTTTTTTTTGTTTTGGTTTGTTTTGTTTTTTGTTTTATAACTTCATTTCCCAGCTTTAAAACCCCTGAAACGATTCCAGCCTTCTCCACACTTTCATCATCCCCAGAAGGGGAGTGATGTTATGTTGGACTGACCTATAGTAGAGAATCACAGAATCACAGAATGGTTTGGGTTGGAAGGATCCTTAAAGATCATCAAATTCCAACCCCTCACCATGGGCAGGGACACCTTCCACTAACCCAGGTTGCTCCAAGCCCCGTCCAACCTGGCCTTGGACACTTCCAGGGATGGGGCAGCCACAGCTTCTCTGGGCAAGCTGTGCCAGGGCCTCCCCACCCTCCCAGGGAAGAATTTATTCCTAATATCCAATCTAAATCTACCTCCCTTCAGCTTAACACTATTAATTATGGCTGTATAAAGTCCATATTACAGAGAAAGGATACATCACGTAAATAAGATTTAAACAAGCATTTCAACTTTGATTGATCACAGTCACCAGAGAAACACTCATTTGTAACTCTGTCTTTATGGCAGCAGCTCTCCAGCAGATTTTCCCATGTTTTTTAGCCCTATTCTGCCTCCCACCTGTGTCAGCTTTTGTAAGGCTCCCAGAACTGCTTTACCTGAAACTTTGGTTGTGTCCTAAAGCACCCCAGGGTTCCTCCACCCAACACAGTCCAACAGCCCCTGCTATTCCCCAGCTGTTCCTCTGAGGTGAAGCACCACAGACTCAAACAGGAGCTGAGATTCATTTCTTCCAGTCAGCAGACTGGAACTCTGACCTGCTCTGCATCCCTTAACCAGATTTCCCTAAGCTCTTAAAACACCGCACACCCATCCTGCACTTGGCAGAGCAGAAATAAAGCTATGGAGCAAGGCAAAAATGAGGGAAATTGGGCAAAATGAAAAGCCTGCTGGATGCGCTGCTCAAGTTAGGGCTGAGGATGCATCTCCCAGTGCTGGAGGAGCAGCTGCACACCCAGAGAGAAGATTTTCCACTGCTTCTCATACTCACTGAGACAGTTCAGCCCTGTAACAGCTGTAAATAAAGTCATGGATCAGCCTGTCAGGATGACACAAATCCGGGGTATTAAATGGTGTTTAATCCAAATGCACAGGGCCTCATTGACAGAGATTTTCCCACTCTTCTCTTCCTGCAGTTTCTCCTAAATCAACTGTCCCAGACACTCCTTTCCTTTGCTTTACAGATGAGGCTGCAGAACAGCAGAAATTAGCATGGGCTCCCCAGGAATTTCACTTGTTACTAACAAGATCCAGCTCTCATCAAATCACTGGCAAAAGAGCAGCACAGGATAAGATTTCTAGATCTTTGCAGACTGTGATGACCCCCATTTTAGGAGGTTTTTCTTGGATTTTCAGGCTGCTAATGTGTTCCAGAGAAGACTGGTCTGCACCTTTTGGGATAGAACTCATTTTGGATGGGTGGGGGTTTTTTTAGAGGAGGTGGGGAGGGTTTATTTAACTTCTTTATTTCTATTCTTTCCTTAGAAACACTGAATTTACCTCAACAGATTTTTAGCCTGGCCCAGTAATCCTGACTCCATATGCACTGAGGTACTGAACAAAGCCTCAGATGAACCATGAAGCAACCAAACCAGGGGCTGGGAACTCCCTCAAGACCTCAGTTGTAATCACCCAGCCGGGAACAGCATTGCAATAAATCCCCAAATAATCCGGACTGCAGACTTCAGTGTGTTCCCACATGAGGACACGCCTGCACAGCATCAAGCAGGTACCTCTGAGGAGTCATTTCAAATGCCAGTCACACCAAGAGCAAAGATGAAATATCCCAAATGATGCAAAAGGCAGGAGAAGCATCAAATTCACTGCACGGACTGTGCACACCTGAGAAGGAAACATCGAGCAACACTGAGAACCCAGAGTTGTTCCATGAAGTTAAAAACTACCCAAAAATTCAGGTGCTAATTTGGGAGGGTGAGATTTATTTATATTTATTGGTGGGAGATCAGTTTTCTTACCCCGTGCCACAGTTCCCTAATGGGAAAGAGGCAAAATACAGCAGGACAGTGTGTGAGGAGCATACTCTGAATATATGGAAATAATTCATTTTTTAAGCCTCCACATATTCATTGCAGTGAAGATTATCTATTCATTTAACTGGAAGAGGACTGTGAAGTTATGAACTCCCCTCAAAGGTCTCTCAATCCACAGCAATCTAACAGCACCCACAATCACCCTCACACCTAAAAAAATGCAAATTAAATCTAAAAAAAAACCAACAAGGCAAATGAAACCTTTGTCCAAAATTTCCAAACAATTACTTTGAAAACGCAATTCATGGAGAATGTTTTTTCTGAGAAAACTGCACTGTATCTGGCTTGCAGTTTCCTGCTCCTGGACTTTTACTTCGTGTTCCAGCATGCTGCCAGTTCTGGCTTTATTTTGTTTTTATTTTTGCAAAAGAAAAGAAAATAGTAACAAGGAGGCTGTTTTAACTACTCCAATTTCAAGCTTCAACACATCAAGCCGAGACATTGTAACTATTCATGGAGGATGCAGCAGTTCAAGCAGACAGGCAGAACAATTTAAAAACAGCAGCAGAAAGCAAAGCAAAACTGCATCTGTACTACCAAGCCAAGGAAGACAAACCAAGACTGAGAAGCAAAGTGGATGTGAAGTCTGATAAAAAATTGAACATCTTTGATTACATCAAGTGAATACTTAAATATCATGATTCCCCAAGAAGGAGTAGGAGGTTTCTGATATGCATTAAATGATGTTGTACATTAAATACATGCCCCGACGCTAACAGAGTTCAGGGCCACAGCTGGGAAAAAATGACTTTTATTTATACTGTGGGTCCTCAAGGCTGTGAAGGTTTCGCAGCGGACGTGTTACAGAACCCCACACGCAAATGGTTTCTCCTTTACTTCCTTAACTGGACATTTCCAAAAACATTTTTACTGTTTCCCTTTATTTTCCCCATTTATTTTTCCAGGAAAATCCCCTCGGATCCCAGGACAACCCAGCTTCCTCTGCTATCAGTGATGCTCTGCTATATTTATTGCTGTTATATTTATTTTTACTCACAGAAATTGTAGAATGTTTGGGGTTGGACGGGACCTTAAATATCGTCTGCTCCTGCCACCATGGGCAAGGACACCTTCCACCAGACCAGGTCACTCAAGCCCCCACCAACCAATTCCTAAAGCAGCAGCAGCAGCAGCTAACAGTGGCATTTCTGATATTTGCCTATTTATTCTTCTTTCCTTTCCCTGGAAAGCCCCACAGGCACCCAGGTAGGTGCAACAGATGGAAAAAAAGAGCTTTTCCATACCTGCTCTGCCAAAGAAAAGCGTGTCAGTGCTGTGAATGGGACTTTGAGGAACTTTGTGATTTGGGTGTGGAGTTTTACCCCAGAAATTGCTTCCTCTAGGCAAAAAGTCTGTGAGATTGCAGCAAGGTTAAATCCAGCCGTGCAACATCACCTCACACCCCTCTGCTATGCAGGGCTGGCATCTTAGACCTCTGCGTTACCTGTCACACTCCGGATCAGTGCGAAAAAGGAGGAAAAAAAAAAAAAGGAAAGGAAAGGAAAAAAGAAAAGAAAAAGGAAACTGAATTATGGAATCATTTAGGTTGGAAAAGATCTTTGAATCCAACCATTAACCCAGCACTGCCAAATCCACCACTAAACCATGTGCCTGAAGTGCCACATCTACACATCTTTCAAACACCTCCAGGGACAGTGACTCAGTCATTTCCCCTGACACCCTGTTCCCATGCCTGACGACCCTTTCAGTGAATAAATTGTTCCTAATATCCAATTCAAACCTCACCTGGTGAATCTTGAGGCCATTTCCTCTTTTTTCTACCACTTCCTACTTGGGAGAAGTGACAGACTCCAACCTGGCTGGAATCTCATTTCAGGGAGTTACAAGGAGTGGTTGAGAAGCTTAAAAATCCATGCAAGCCTTACACAGGATTTTTGCAACCAGTGTAGCAGAGAACACTCAGAGTGCATCACTTTCCATGATTCAGAGCAGTTATAATCTTTTGTTCATCACAATTCTGTCTACAGGAGACAACTCAGGATGAGGACTGGCCAGTGGAGGGATCTGTGCTTGGGGCAAAATAGAACCCAGGGACCCATGGGCTGCTTCCCCCAGTCCTGCTCAGGAGGGAGAAAATAGTTCTGCTGCACCTGGGCATCCCTGGGGCTCTCAGGTGCTGGGACAGTCGACAGCTCCAAGCACCACCAGCAGCGGCTTTGGAAGGCAAGGAGAAATCCTAGCAGGAATTTCTTTCAGTTACTCTTCAAGATAAGCCAAATACGATGCCTGACCAGGCTTATAAGGTCTCATCTCGAATGATCTGAGTATAATTAATGTCCAAAGGGAATTGCTGGAGGCCCATGACAACACGCATGGTAAAGGAACCCACAGGAACGTCCTTTTGCTTAATGTTAATGAAAAGTGCCCGTGTTCGCCACGTTAATCTTCCTTTCCTATTAATTATTTCACACTAATTTGAAGCTCCTAATGGCTTTTCTGCAGCCAGGTGAAGTCAATTGCCTCCCTGAACTCAATTTTGCAGCAAACCCAAAATAACCAAAAAGTTGCAGAGAAGAAGAAGCAGCAGCAGTAATTAAAGTAACTCCAGTAAAAAAAGGGGAGAAGAGGAAAAACAGAACAAGAATTTTATCTTTCTACTTACAATACTTAACGTGGCTGTAGCAAAGCAACCCAGCACCCCAAAATTGTCATGGATTTATCCCCAAAGCATCACCAAAAATTTTATATGTGGTCTGTTAAAGAAAGTCACAGATTTCCTGCAGCATCTCTTCTTTGAAAGCTTTAACTGAAGTTACAGCATCGTTTTTGCCAAAGAAACTCCCACAGAAAGTTCCTTGGTCTCCAAACTCCTCTTTTGTACCATGAAACACCTGCAAGGAGTAAAAAGCAGGCAGGAAGCAACCTGCTCACTCTGATTTCAAACCATCCACCCCAAATCCTCGGTTTACCTCTACCAATAAGGATTAAGCACCACCACACTGAGCCCTGTGGCTCAACCCTTTCACAGCCCAGCCGAGTGGATGAGTCTCACCCATCCAGCACCTTGTTCCTTCTCCAGGACCACCACTGCAAAGCTCCAATTCCCCCCTTTTCACAGCATTATCCAAGAGAATAATTCCTTACTGAAGACTGAGATCCACAACGAGAGCCATGTGCCTCTGGCACTGGGAAATGAACTCAAGGGAGAGGAAGAGATTGATTTCTGGCTGCTGGCCAGAGAGGAAAAGCAATTTGCTCTGGAGAAAAATGGTAAATTCATGTGTTTATTTTAGTTTTTCCACAACAATTGACATAAAAATGAAAAGGCAGAAGAAGGGGAGGGAGGCCAAGGACAAGAAAGGATAAAGAGAAAGAAGCAGATTGTCATGTGAGGAAGAAAATGCTAAAGAAAACAGTCAAGCAAGAAGTAGTGGAGGCACAGACACCTACACCCACTCCGGACAAGTCCTTTAGTCCCCAGGACTCAACAGCTTCCCAGGGTGTTCCTCCCTATGGATTCTCTGGTGTCTGATCCCATGTTCCACACAGCCCTTGGTCTCCTCCACTGCCAGAACACTGTTTTGGTCTTCCATTGCCTTTCCATTTCATATAAACCACAGGAACCTTGATTCTCCTCATCACCTCTACTCTCCTGTTCAAAAAAAGCTTCAGGAAGAACCAGGATAGAAAGGATTGGCCCAGGGCATGTTTGAACAAAGTTCCTTTCCTCAAAACAAAGAGCTTAAAATAGAAAAGGAAATGGAAGAGAATGAAAGAAGCAGCTTCACGTATAATGTGAAGTTGCTCCTAGCGTGCAAGCTTGGGAGGTTTTTATTTCCTGCTGATGAAATTTGAGTGAAATAAGTGATAAAGGAAAACGTAAGCAAAAATCACACTCATCAGGCAACATGATTTTCATCAGTGTTGGAAAACGTGAGGCTGTTTCACATGGAAAAGCTCTGAGGCTCTTTGCTACAGATTTGTGAGGTGACTTTTTACAAAAGGCCTGGGTCTCCTCAGCACTAAGAGGGGGCACCTATGGAATTACAGGTGGAAAAACTGGGATGAAGCTGGTGTTTGTATCAATCCTCCCTCAAACCCCTTTTCACACAGCGGGGTCAATATATTCAAGAACTCAATTCCCTACGGGTTAACTCAAGGTCTCTGTTTGCATTAATACTTATAAACTCCTGTTCTTTTTTTTTTTTCCTTTTTAAATCATCTTCCTGATTTGTCCAACTTCTCTTGAATGTACAAAATACATAGAAATGAAGCTTTACCTGAAGGTAAAATTCTTCTCAGCTGGAAGAACTCCTTTCATCCCACTCATCTAAAAGGGAGACGTGTAAGGTAATAAAGCACCTGCCCCAAGGGAAAACCAAGAATCATAAAATTTATTGAGTTGGAAGAGACCCATAAGATCATTGAAGTCCAACTCCTGGCCCTGCACAGGACAATCCCAACAATCCCACCCTGTGCCTGAGAGCATTGTCCAAAAGCTTCTTCACCTCAGACAGGCTTGGTGCTGGGACCACTTCCCTGGGGAGCCTGTTTCAGCACCCAACCACCCTCTGGATGAAGAACCTTTTGCTAATATCCAACCTAAACCTCCCCTGACACAACTTCAGGCCACTCCCTCAGGTCCTGTCACTGATCACCAGAGAAAAAAGATCAGTGCCTGCCCCTCCACTTCAGCCTTGCCCTACAGAAGGACACTGCTCCCACTCTACTTCCCCACCAGATACACTCCCAGAAGAATTATAGAAAAAATGAGACCAAAAACAACACATCTACTTTCACAGAATAGATTTTTTTTCTTTGAAAGTCCTACCACAGCTATAGCAAGTCAACCAGAGGAGACAGAGATTTCATAATCTCTAAGCCAAGTTAAACTCAGGGCCTAAATTCAACAAGTGGATAGGATCAAGGAGGTAAAGCAGGCAGGGAGAATCATTTCAGGTTGATAAGGACCTCACCTAGGAATGCATTTGTGTCTTGGGCTCTCTGAAACAGTTTCAATACATAAACCTCTTCCAAGCCTCTAAATTTATGCTTAATGAACACGTTCCCAGAGAAGCAACTGCAGTGCAAGGTGTCCCCAGCACAAATGCTCCTGGTAGAGCTTGTAAGTTTTAACTGGAGCTCAGCACGATTCTTTCTTGGAAAAGCATGGCAAATGAAATTAAAAAAAAAGCTTTGATTACAGATACAATACATGTTTCTGAGAGAAATAATAAATACAGTGCCTATCCCAAGGAAAGTTTAGGAAGCCAAGGAAAAAGGCTATTTAGGCAAAAGTTTCCCATGTAGGTGAGGTCCAGGGAAGAGGGACCAAAACTTTGCAGCTTGGTGGCACAGGAGGCATTGCAAGGGACAGTCCAGACATGGGGAATTGTCCCTTACGGAATACAAGAAGGTAAAGGGTGAGCATTAATTTGCAGTGAAAGTCAACTTCAGAAATTAAAGAAGGTACAAATTTAGAAACTTTCTCCTCCATAACCTAGCTGCACACAATTTCTGCACTTCAATTTAAATCAGCCAAGAGATGATTTTTGTCCTAAGCCACTTGGAAGGAGCATTAAACCCAGGAGTGCTTTGCCATATTCCCATCCTCCCCATGAGGGAAACCGCCCCATGCAATTCCAAACACAGCACCAAGTCCTCAGCCCCAAGAATGCAAACCTGTGTGTACCCAAGAAGTGGTTCAAAGAGAAAAGGAAACACTAGGAAACGTTAGGAAGCACTAGAGATTGATGAGGCACCAGCACAGGTTGCCAAGAGAAGCTGTGGATGCGTCAGCCACAGAAGTGTTCAAGGAAAAGTTGGATGGGACCCTGAGTAACCTGGTCTAGCGGAAGGTGTCCCTGCTCATGGTAGGTGGGTTGGAACAAGATGATTTTGAAGGTCCCATCCAACCCAAACCATTCTCTTGTTCTATGATTAATTATCTTTTTACAGTGCAATCAAGAGTCAATCAGATTTGCTTTGCGTTATTTCTGGTTAAGATGTTTTTCTTCATTTTGGTTTCCTTCTTTAGCATATGTGCTAATAACAAACTGCTGAAGAAGAAAGGAAAAGACTCTTTAGTGAAGAGCACCTCACCTGGTGTGTCCAGGATGGCACAGACAGTGCCAGAGTCGCAGTTCATGTAGGAGTGTGGCCAAGGAGATCTGCAATTGTGTTAAAATCACAGAAATCATAGAATGGTTTGGGTTGGAAGGGACCGTAAAGATCATCCAGTTCCAACCCTCTGCCACGGCCAGAGAAATGTGTTGACAACTAATTGTTCAGCTTTGCCAAACCACTTTGGATCCATCTTCCCAAGGGTACATCTCCATCTTTCTCACAGCAGCAGTAGTCAAAAACAGCCTCCCAAACACACCCACGTGGTATTATGGAAATAAAAAGAAATATCCAAACTGCCCACCAAGAGAAGAAGCTGTTCCTAGAGCCAGCCCTGAGACAAACACTCTGTCCCACCATGCACTGACTCTTGGCCAAGTGGAGAGGCTCCTCCTCGGTGAGGATCACATGTTCCATGTGCCCAGATATGAGCAGTTAACAGCCCTGCCCAAATTAGCTCCAGTTCTGAAGGTGGATTTTGCAACTGAACATTAAGTCCATGACCAAAATCCTGGAAAGTCAGCACGTACAGTCATGACAAAGAACAGAGAAATCTCAGACAGGATCAGAAACAGCATGAGAGAAAGTTGTTGGCATCAGGCGTCACCCCAAAGATGAGCTACACTCTGCAGTAAAAGGAAAGTGGCGAGATGAAGCGGAGATGCTGCTTCCAACTCATGATGGGGAGGAAAACACCCAACAAAACTCAAGAAAAAAGTCCCAACCAACCAACAAACTTTGTTACATTACTACCCTAAAGGTTAATTTTAATTTATTATTAACAAGTTTTGTGCTTTTGAAGGACCACTAGAAATATACCAGATTTTTTCCCAGCAGCTAGCGGCAGTTTGTGTTTCTAACTCTTTTCTTCTCAAGCTTGTTAAAGATGTTAGAAAGCAACACCAGCCTTCAGTTCAAAACCTGACATTCTCTATGTCTGCGTTAATGCTGCCAGAAAAACCTGTTCTTATCCTATGCTCCTGTAGGCAGCAGTGAAAAAACTAAAAGCAAAAAAACAACCAGCATGGAAAAAAGAAACACCAAACACGCTGCCTTCTAATTTCTACAAGAAAAACAGCAGCTCTTGTTGATTTAGTAGAAGGAAATGTCAAAGACTCACAAGGCTGTTACTAAAATAAAGAGCCCATCACTTCATGGGGACAACACGACGGCTAAAAGTGATTTGAAGGTCAGGTGAGGTTGGCAGCCCATGGGAAAGGAGCTGGTGATATCCTCAGCCCTGTTCCACCTGCTCAAACCTCTACAAAATGAACAAAGTAATTCAGAGAACTCCCACCTTCACCACGGGAATCCACATGGGCTGCACTGCTCTTCTCCAGACAGGAGAATTACGGAGAACGTTGATTTTCCATGATGGTTAAATGCAAAATAGACTTCAGATTTTAAGCAAAATTTTATGAAGAATAAAAGAAGAGCAGAGCTGGGCAGTAGATTAAGAAGCTGCTAATTCTAGCTGTGTGGAAATTTTGGTTTTGGTTGGACAGTTTTACAGTTAAGAGTTTTTCTCCATTTTTAAGCAACGGGAAGACAAACTTTAAAAGGTTTTGCATAATTCTGATGTGTTACCACGGCACAGTTAAGTCCCTTTTAAATGAAACAAATAACTTTGGTTATTTTTCTTTTTAATTATTTTTGCTGGTAGTGGATTAGGATAGAGTTAAAAGGACAATTCATTTTTGATTGAAACAAATCAATGTACTGGAAAATACCAATTAATTTGTGAAATTTCGGTATCAAATCCTATTGCTTCTTGCTTTCCAAGATGGAAAGTCTAATCATGTTCCCTCCTTCATGCTCCAAAGCAGTGGCAGAAGCAAGCATTAAGGCAGTGTCTGCCTGTATTTTTAAAAGAATACCCAAGCCATTAAAAAAAAGGCAATTTAAGGCAATTTGACAGTTTGTTTCATTTTTTAATATTGATACTGTATGAGGGTATAAATAAAACCTGACAGAAAAGCAAGTTTTGTTTGTACTGCCATATTCCTGGGACAGTCTGCGGTCCTGTGCTAATGCAAACACAAACAACAGCACCAACAGGATGTGAAAATGTAAAGGAATTGACTGGAAAAGCAAAGTGGAAATGATTAATCTTACACTTACTGCCCGAGCTGTTGGGAGTGCAACGTGAAAACAGTCAGCAAAAAAGATGAAGAATCCAAATATTTCTGAAACGCTGTTATTTAAAAATTTATTGGTGATATAAATCACAAAATACTGTTTTTATTTTTAAACTAGCACTTAATCAGCCTCTCTTCTGGTCTTATTAATGAACTCAGCACTAATTGCCTTAGAAAATATCTTTCTAAAGATTCAGGCTATTAATGACAAAATGGAGATCATTTTTTTTGTTCTGATTAAGTCCACGTGATGCAAGGGAATGGTATCAGAAAAATCGGCCCTATGAACAAAAGAAAGAAACCTTAAAAATATTACCTTGCCACAGCTTTCCAGCTGAACAAACACATCCATTAGGATGGGACACTGTGGCTGTCCCATCCCTGGAAGTGTCCAGGGCCAGGTTGGACAGGAGCAACCTGGGATAGTGGAAGGTGTCCCTGCCCATGACAGGGCATTGGAACTGGATGATCTTTAAGGTCGTTTCCAACCCAAACCGTTCCAGGTAAATGGGTATTTCTATGCTCCTTGTAAATGTGATGCTGGACCCTCAAGCTCGTCCCAGAGTCAACATTTGTTGCAGCACAAGGCTGAAGAAGTTTGAGTGAAGAAAATGCCTTTTTTTTCCCCTTTCCTTCCTCGTCATAACTAAAATTTCAGGCCGTTTCAAGGACACAGAAGACAAATTGCTCCCACAGTACATAAAAACAAAAATCTCAGTGAGACCTTGCAGTGTCATTGAGACCTGCATGAAGAGTTGTGACAAACTGAAAGCCCTGGAGAGATGAAGTGAGATCTGGGATGACAGAACAGCAGAAGTGGCTGAAACAGAGACAAAGTGGATGCAACGGAAAATAGCAATGGAGCAATGCAACAGCTGGCATCCATCTATGGGAAAAAGAGTTTTGTGCATGGGTAGTATTGCAAATGCTGGAGTAGATTTCCCAGCTCAGAGTAAAAGTTCCAAAAGCACCTTCCTCTTCTGGAGAGCTTCAATTCTCCAGCAAAAAAAAAAAACAAAAACAAAGAGCAAGGTGCCTTATTAGACATCCTAAAAATAAATGAAAAAGGGTAATACACCCCTTGCCATTTATTGGTAATCTTTAGCTACAAATTTAAATAAGAAAACTATAATTTATGCATAATACTTTATATACCTTCTCAGCATTTACCGAATGGAGGAAGGAAAATTACTTTTGTTTGCTCAAGATTAACCATAATAGAAACCATCTGGCTCCAAGAATCAGCTCTTTTGGGAGAAATCATAAAACCTATACAGGATTTTATAATCCATATGTACCAGACCCCATACGTCGTTCAGGAAGATGAAGTGCCGTCTGCCAGAGCTTCTGGAAGTCTCCTGGGTTTGCTTCTGTGGGACATTTTATGTAGATCTGATCACCCACAGCTTATGGGATCCGCAGCTGGTCAGCAGAGGTTGTAGCAATGGCCATAAAATGTTCCTTGTGACACAACTACTGTTGTAGCTATTCCCTGGGAAAGAAAAATTAGTAAGGAAGGCACAGGCTCAGCTGCCTTTCCCTGGGATTCACATGGACCAAATTTTGATTTCTCAGACCCTGAGCAAGTTACTGGCGAGTCCTCGTGTTGTTCATCACAGTGAAATCGTCAGTGTGGGGAAACATTACAGAATTAGTCTTTTATTTTTTGTACAGAGAGGCACATTCACTCAGGAGCAGACCCTCCCCACCTACCAAGGCAGGAGTAGAGGAGAACATCGTCATACTGCCATGTATTACATAGAAAAAAATTACTTTGCTGTTCCACAGATGATTTCAGGCATAAACACTGAGTTGTAGAATGATTTGGGATGGAGGGGATGATAAATATCATCTCCTTTCAACCCCTTGCCATGGGCAGGGACACCTTTCACTAGACCAGGTTGCTCCAAGTCCTGTCCAACCTGGCCTTGAACAGTTCCAGCAGCCACAGTTTCTCTGGGCAACCTGTTCCAGTGCCTCAGAATCCTCACAGTAAAGAATTTCTTACTTATATCTAATCTAGAGCCATTCTCCCTTGTCCTCCCTTATCAAAAGTAAACTCACAGACCTGTTACTGTACAAGGAAACCTCTAACCCAGCAAAGCAACACAGCCCTAAAAAGACAGAGCTAAGAAATAAAATTGAAATAAAAGTTCATTAGAAGTTTATGCAAAGCTACAGAAGAAATGTAGTTTCTCCATGTGTGATGTGATTTGGATGATGAACTTTACTCCCATACTTGCACAAAAAAAAAAAGAAAAAATTAAAAAAAGGACTGTATGGGTGTTAGCATTTATTAGCCATTATTATATTACCCTCTGGACCTTTGTACAAGCAAGAATTTCTCTTCCTCATGAGTAAACCAGCAGCATTTACACCGCACTGGGGCTCAGCCCTCACGTTTAGGAGGACTGATCCATCCTCAGGGTCAACTGTGCCTTCAGCTGCAAGACAAAAAGTGTCTTTTTGCTGTTTAATTAAGCAGAACTTTGCTCTGTTTCTCACTCTCAGCATGAGTCATTAAATATCTGCAGACCAGATTTTGCTCTTCATCTTAATTGAAAAGACTCTATTATGTACTTGAACGCAGACTTTCTCCCTTTCTTTCAAAATAAAACTGAGACACGGCTTGAAGTATTTGCCTAAAAAAAAAAATTCCACAGTACTGTGATACTGATGAGTATGAGAAAGTGGAAGTGACAGGAAACTGATGAAGAAAAGGCTGAATTAAATTTTTTAGACAACTGGTTTATTAGCTGAAGCATTCTGGTTTAGATCAACAGATACAAATGCCAAACCCGGTAAGCTGGTTTCAGATGAAAGTTGTATTTTCTTCCTCCTTTTACCATAGTTGAAGCAGCCCATTACAAGCTTTCAAAGGGAAATGTTTTGACATTTTGAACTGAAATACTGTGTGTTCTCAAAATTTTTCCCACATTAAAAAAACATAAATAGCAAGAAAATTAGGGGAAAAAGAGGGTTTTTCCCAAGTACTTCAGTCAGTTCAATTCTCCTTTCTTGTTTTTTTCATTTGCGGATAAGTTCTAAACATAATTGGCAGCCATAAGGAGGAAAAACTTAAAAAGTAAGTAAAAATCATTTACATCACCCTCCTAAGTAGAAGCACCACTGCTCATGCAGAAAGAAATGCATCAATGCATGTACAAGACATAGCAAAGAGGTGAAACCAGAATATACCTCAAAGGTTTTGTTTCCAAGTGCAAAGCTAGGGTAGATGTGCAACCTCCAGAGGAGTTAATCCTTTAGTCCCTTTGGAAAATGTCAAGGAATCCCAAGTGAATAATCATTTAAGGGCCAAGACAGTCATTCTATCAAAAAATTCAAGAAATTCCATTTTGAGCTATTTCATGTCCCTTTTTCCTCCTGTAGCCTCTCTTCAAACACTCTTGCAAAGTGCTACAGGAATTTCCTGACACTTATTGCATGACATGTGACAGAACCACAGAATCACAGAATGGTTTGGGTTGGAAGGGACCTTAAAGCTCATCCAGTTCCAACCCCCTGCCATGGGCAGGGACACCTTCCACTATCTCAGGCTGCTCCAAGGCTCATCCAGCCTGGCCTTGGACACTTCCAGGGATGGGGCAGCCACAGCTCCTCCGAGCATGTTGCTGTAGCTGAGGCCAAAGAAAACCCTTCCCCACACCTATTCCTTATCAAATGCCTATAAAAGGGTTAACACCTGATTTCCAGCACGCTTCCATTCTCTTCTGTGCACACCTCTATTAACATTAAATCCGAACATGTGACCAGGGTGTTGCCAGAAATGGCTCTCTGGATTGCTGTTGATGTCAGGATTGCAATAAGAAATATAATGTTCTAGCAGAAGGAACAGGACTGCTGCCAAATCCCTGCTCCGCCATGTTCTCTCGTGCTGGTTTTGCATCCACCAGCATTAAATGGTGGGGACAAGAGATGGGGACAGCCTCTGGCTGGGGCAGGGGACTCATTCACCCACGAGCCAGTAGTAGCCACCTAATGGGGACCTATCTTGGATGTGAGCCTGGGGATACGCCATTCCTGGAAGTTGTGAGTGTCCCATCCCTGGAAGTGTTCACAAGACAGCTGGATGGGGCTCTGAGCAACCTGGTCTAGTGGAAGGAATCCCTGTCCAAGGCACGGGATTGGAGCTTGATGATCTTTAAAGCCTCTTCCAACCCAACCTATTCTATGATTCCTTTTACCTCTTTTTGCCTCCTTTTCCTTTTCTTCATTCTCTCACCCTGTCGCTTGCTTTTCCCACCCACCACTTTTGAAGTCAGCAGCAGCTGCTGCCATGCAGAGCTCACAAAGCAGCTCAGGGAGACTGAGATGTGTCACATTCTTCCCTGGGAAAAATTCCCTCCTCGTTGCTTCTTAGGAAGAGAAGGTTGAAACCAAGGGGTCCCCAAGACTGCCTCCATCTCTGTTGCCAGGATGGTGCACCCCCAGTGCCTTTGTTCATCCGCAGAAAACCAGCCCATCCATCCATCTGGCCCTGCTTGAGCAGAGATCTTGGACTTTATGAACTCCAGAGGTTCCTCCCAACCTTCCATCATTCACAGCTCCTCAACAGACCATTCCTCTTCTTCCTTAAAATAAACAGTGATGAAGATCCAAGGAGCAGGAGTGCTATGATTTTCTAGTCAAAGGTTGGATTTGATGACCTCAGAGGTCTTTGCCAGCCTTGATCCTATGATTCTGTTGTGGCCATATCCTGCCTTTCTTCCTTCCAACTCTCTGTGCAGAGGGGACTGGCACCGGACAGCAAAACAATCTGCAGGGAATGGGCTACACTGCTGCTCAAAAAGGTAAAATGGTGCTTCTCAGGGGCAACCATTGATCCTTAAGTGGTCAGAAGTTGCCTCCCACAGGTTTTCCATCATCTTGCAGCTCCCAGGTGTTATCCCTGCACCAGCCCCACTGGGTAACCACAAGACAGATCACGTAGACTAGGTGGGACACATGGCTCTGCTGGAAAAGGAGATGCTTTACAGGCCAGCTTCTCCACTGCTGGTCAGCATTGGATGAAAGAAGTCCAGGAGAGCACGGAGGAAAACACACTGGGTATGCAAAAGTCACGGTAGCCAATTCCTCCTGAAAACAGAAAATCTCTCCTGCTGGATACAAAGAAAATACATCTTGAAGCTCCTGAAGGCTTGTCAAGAAGGTGGGGATCACCCCGTAACACCCATCCAGGTCCAACAAGTTCACAGCCTGGTTGGAAAGTTCGTCATCGGGTGATTTCCCCCAAAACAGGTGGAAACGGGAGTTTGGCAACCTCGCTCATTCTCATATCCCCCTCCCCGCACTTGCTAATTCCTCACTTGAGATGGTTTAACCTCCCCCAGAGATCTGAGGAGGTCAATCAGCACTTCTCCTCCAGTTCATTGTACCCAGCAGCCCGAGCAGTTAGCAGCAGTTCCTTTGAGTGAGTTGATTTTATCAGAAATTCCTGCTGCCACCTCCGTGCGTGCACAAATGCCGTCGAGGCTTCTATAATTAGAGCACACAGAGAGAAGTAATTTGTAAGGAGAATGACATCTCTAAAAAGTGTCTTTCTCAGAAAGGTACTGCCTGCATGTCTGGGGGGAAAAGCTTGAATATTCAGGAGGAAATTCTCTGTACTGATGCCACTAGACATTAACTAGAAAGCTAATTGGGTTTTTTTCTCAGTGTCTAACAGTCCCAAGTCATAAAAAAAAAGAAACAAAACCCCACATAGGCACACACAGGTGCAAACTTGCACATACCCCTCAGTCACCTGTGCTTAGTCAAAGACAAGATACACATAAAATAACCAAAATATCAGCCAACATGCTGAGCACTGTGACTGTGGATCTGTTTGCAGTGCAGAGGCACGAGACCTACAAGAACAAGCCTGGGGTAAATTTATACAGTTTGAGATTTATAACAGCCGAGCACGTGGTGCTTTGGACCATGCTGGCATTGATGTTGCTCCAGAGCAAGAGCATTTTGATCTACCAAATCCCACACTACCTCTCTTCCCAAATATTTAAATGAGGCAAGATGAGCTTGCTGGGGAGTTGCATCCACCAGCTGCTACTAGATACTGGGGTTATTTAGTCTGGAGAAAAGGGGGCTCAGGGGAGACCTCACTGCTCTCTACAACTGCCTGAAGGGAGGTGTGGTGGTGAGGTGGGGGTTGGACTCTTCTCCCAGGAAACTGGTGATAGAACAATGGGAAATGGCCTCAAGCCTCACCAAAGGAGGTTGAGATCAGATATTACAAAATATTTCTTCACTGAAAGAGTGGTTAAGCATTGGAACGGGCTGCCCAGGGCAGTGGTGGAGTCACCATCCCCGAAAGAGTTCAAAAAATGAGACAACGTAGCCATGGTGGTATTCAGTCAAAGGCTGGACTTGATAATCTTTGAGGTCTTTTCCAACCATATGGATTCCATGGTTCTACGACATGAAAATGTTCCCACCCACAGCCAACCCAAGGCTGTTTGCTGGTTTGGTGCAGCTAAAACGCCCCTGCACAACCCTGACTGGGGTCTCACCTGAGTCACGATGGCTCCTTTTGTGTCCCCTTCCCTCCCTGCAGACCCACGACAGGCACCCATGGCACCACGAAGCAGAACCACTCCGGTCTCTGGGCCATCACACAGGAGATTTGGGGTTATTTTTGCAAACAGGAGGAGAACAAGACCTTACCAGACTGTGGGCTATGATCTGTGCAGGCTGAGGGCAAGAGCAGGGGAATGATCCCAAGTCCTCGTCCTGACCCTGCAATATCTGAAGCTCTCTCCCTTCTCCACTGGAATCCTGTCTCCTATTTCTATGGAAGCTGGAAAATCTCTGTGATCCTGCCTGCAAGGCTGAGGGGAAATGGCAACTTGGGGTCCCAGCTGCAAAAGGCTGGACTTGAGCTGAATATACATCCAATAATACCGCAAGAAGTTCTTAGCACACAGGTAATTCAAAAAGACTGACAAAATAATCTCATGATCCCTTCCAGCTTTAAAATTCATGATTGCGAGAGCTGAAAGACATGCCAGAAAAAAATATATAATGCTACTTAACTGCTAATGCCAAGGATAGACGTATTTTCACCCAAGATCATGGCTAAATAACAGGATTTCAGAACTTCCAGTAAAGTTTTGCACCCATAGACTGTCTGAGTAGGTGGAAAACAACACTTTTGAAAGGAACATCTTCCAGCAGGAATGCATCACTAAAAGCACTCTCCGTGTAAATGGGCTGGAACGATGTCTGGGGACTTCCATGGCATTGTCTTGAAATACTGTAAATATAAAAAATTAAAAAAAACAAGCTTCACAGACAAGGAAAGTTAAAATTCTTGTGCCGCCATTAAAAAGTTGGAGGCTTCCATTTCTCAAGCAGTTGTTGGCTTGTTTTAAGAACAAAGCTCAAAAGCCATTAGCAAGATTCATCTTGTTAATAATTCATCATCATTCTTTCCCTCTCTCATCAAAATGTAGATTTGCACTCAGAAGTTTGCAATATAGAGAGTTTTTGAAGACTGTTTTGTTCTTACCCTGTTTCCCTATTGAAAGTACACTAAGATGATATTTTGGGGCATGGTTTTGTGGTGGATTTGCCAGGGTTGGGTTTATGAGTGGACTTGATGATCTTAAAGGTCTTTTCCAATCTTAACAAATCCATGATTCCATGATATTGCTCATTGGGTATGAATAGGTTGCCCAAAAGAGTCATGGCTGCCCCATCCCTGGAAGTCTTCAAGGCCAGGTTGGACAGGGTTTGCAGCAACCTGGTCTTGTGGAAGGTGTCCCTGCCCATGGCAGGGGTTGGAACTGGACGATATTTAAAATCCCAGGAATTTTGTAATTCCAAAAATTGCATTTGCTCCATGTATGAAGGAGACACAGTCCCACATTCCCTGGGTGCATTTTGGTAGCTCTGGGAAACAACTTCTGGCAGCTGGTGAGCTCTAAGATACATGGTGACATAGAAGATCTCTGTAACCCCTGCTGGGATCTGAACCCAGGCCAGATCTTAGCTGTGCCAGTGTTGGACAACCTAAACACAGTGACCTGGTGCAGCCCAGGCTCCAGCACACAAATATGTGTATAAATACTGGTCTTCTTAGAGAAAACTCATAAGGGTGTCCTAAAAAACCTGCAAATACTTCCTGTCCTTTGCTAAGCTCTCATCTGACTGCTCCACCTCTTCACCCACCTCATGGAGGGCAATTTTCTTGCAGACACAGCTCACCTCTGACAGGGGATGGAGGACACACCTGAGCTGTGGAGAGCAACGCAAGGGAAATCTTCCCGACTCGGGATGTTCACACCAGAGGTGGGTCTGGAAGTTCTCCAGGTGCATGTCCCGTCAGGTTGGTCTGGACAGCGTTTCCCCTCTCTCAGGGGGTCAAGAGCTGCCCCCATCCCTCCACCCAGCCAGAGCTGGCAGCGCTGCACTGAGCAGCATTCAGTTAGGAGAGCTCCCTGTGAGCTGAGAGAGAGCTGAAACACAGAGGGAGGAAGAAGCCAGCTCAAATAAATGGATAATTGCCATTTAATTCCCACGTATTAGATTTGGCAATACTCGCATTACGGTTAAGTCAATAAAGCAACTTTGACTCGAGCCTGATTTGAGGACGGGACAGACTGATCAATCCATCTGAGAGGCAGTTCCCAGCCCTGCCAGGGAGCCCTCGGGGTGGGGACAGAGGAAAGGCCACTGCCTGACTGCCACGTGTGGAGGGAAATGGTCCTTTGTGTGCCAAAATGAGTATTAAGCAATGATCCCATTCATGCTCTTCCTAAATTAGGTAGTTTCATTCATGGACAATGCATCCCCTTATTCCTACACCTCAATTAGGCTGCACAGCAAAACCCAGCCACCTTGCTGGGAAGGTGTTGCTGTGCCAAGCCAGTCCGTCCATCACGTCCACATCAACACAGCTCAGGAGGCAAGTCCGTGTAGGAAATTCACTGGCAGGCAACCGGCTCAAGAGAATGAGCTAATTACAGCTGCAGCAGGGAGATGAAAACTTCCCAGTGCTGCCTCACAGCTTGTCATTCCCACCTGGTTGCCCATCAGTGAGGGAAGGATGTCCACGAAACCTGCCACTGCCAGCGGGAAACAGCAAAGGGCTGGGAGGGAACAGCCCTTGCAGATGTCTTTAGTCCAAATCAATACTAATAAATGTTTCCTGGCATCCGACATCAATAGATATAAAGTAATTCATTTACAGGTGCAGCTCCCTTTCACTGAGACAAGTGAAGACCTTGAATTTTTTTTTTGGTGAGCTACAGTTTCCTTTGGGAGGGACAAAATCTGCCTCAACAGCAACACAGAGTTGCTCATAGGAGATGAGGAAAAGCAAGTGAAACCACGGGAACTCAGTGAAAAATATGTCAAGGCAGAAATGCCACCAATAATGCAATATTATTATTATTATTATTATTATTATTATTATTATTATTATTATTATTACTATTACTATTACTATTACTATTACCACAACTAAAATGCATTATTTTGCCTTACACTGCATCTATAAAATAGAATTCTGCATTATATACCATTGCTTTCATGGTGTGCCAGGCATCTGCCCTACCCAATATACACAAGAACCTATGAAAAGCAGAAGAGGAAACCATGGCAAATTGGTTTGGGCGAGCACACAGCCAGGCATTGCACAGGCTCTCAGGCTCTATATTCTGATAAACCTGGAAATCCCTGGAGATACTGCCATTAGTTCCAGTGGCTTTAACATATATAGGGCACACTCAACAGCAGGATGCATCACAAGAGTATTCAGCCCTACAGGCTGAAACTTCACCAGTTTGAAGTAGGGACCTGTTCATCCCTTGCTGCTTAAAAGGAAAAAAGCAAACAAAAAAAAACCCCATCCCACAATCAAAAAACACACACAAAAAAATCAAAGATCCCCCAAACCCAAACTAACACTTTATTTTATGAATATCAGAGCAAGTAAATTAAAGAAAATATCTAAATTCCTCTGTACATTTGTTACCATTAGAATATTAGCGATAACTCTTCACCTCACAGTAGTTAGAGAGATGTGATGTGGCTATGTACATACCCAGACACACATATTTATTATTTATAGATAATAAATAATATTATCTACTTATTAAAACACATTATATAGCATAATACTGTTTCAATGTAAATATTTTCCTGAGATGTCCTACAAAGCAAGAACATTAAAAGCACCTGCTATTAAATCTTTGCTAAAACCTCCAGATTTCTCATGAAAATTCAAAGTCTGCTGTTAATGAAATTGTTGAGTTTTTAATGTACATGTCATTCTGATGAATGTAGAATATAATTTCCATAATGTCTTACATGTTTCACGCACTTCTAGGTATTATACCATCTTCTGAATAACCCAGGGAAACAGATTATTAGCAGATTATTAGGAAGGAAAACAAAATTATGGAGCCACGTATGGTTACAGAGAATTTGCTTCAAGGTAAGAATCACTGCACAAAACTTCCCAAGCTCTTGCTCACTTTTCCAACCACTAGATTAATACTTTCCAATCCTTGCAATAATTTAATTAAAGTGATCACAAGATGAGAAGTAATACTGCATCACTGAATCTAATTAAACTTCAAGTTTGTCCTCTAGAAATCAAGAAAAATACATATTTCTTCAAGGAAAGACATTCATTTTATTCTGACAGTGGAGAGGATAAAAGTGAAAAAACAATCAGTTTTGTTGATAACATCTCTCTTGTCTCTCTCTCCCCAAATGACAATTCTTGCCTGGCTAAATAATCAAATAATAAGCATTCTGCAAAGCTAATCTTCCTTTTCTGAGCTGTCTGAGGCCCTTTACTCCATCCCACCCCTGTCATTGTACGGCAAAACAGCAGTGCCTGTGTAAAAATAGCAACAAATAAACAAAGGGAGGGGAGGCCTCTACCATGTTGGAGCCTGCCAAGAAGAGAATCATGGAATCATAGATTCCTTCCCTGAGTTGGAAGGAACCTACAGGATCATCAACTCCAACTCCTGGCCCTGCACAGGTCAGCCCCAGCAATCCCACCCTGTGCCTGAGCTCTGTCCTTGAGCTCTGTCAGGCTTGGGGCAGTGATCACTGCCCTGGGGAGCTGTTCTGGTGCCCAGCCACCCCCTGGGTGAAGAACCTTTTCCTGATATCCAATCTAAACCTCCCCTGACACAGCTTCAGGCCATTCCCTCCAGTCCTGTCACTGGTCACCACAGAAAAGAGGTCAGTGCCTGCCCCTCCTCTTCCCCTCACGAGGTTGCTGAAGACCACAGTGAGGTCTCCCCTCAGTCTCCTCTTCAGGCTGAACAGACCAAGTGACCTCAGCCACTCCTCATATGGCTTCACCTCCAGACCCTTCCTCATCTTTGTAGCCCTCGTTTGGAATCCTCATAACAGCTTTATATCCTTCTTATATTGTGAAATATCGTCTGTTTACAAAAACCAACATCGTGAACATGAGATGGTGCAAATGAGAAGACTTTGAGGAAGGCTGAGACCACTCAGGTCTCTGATGAGAACTTAAATTCCACATTCATTGAACCAAAGCCACTTTTCATTACGACATAATGAAGGATAAACACCAGAGCATTACTCAGCTCCCGGCACTTAGAGCTCGAAGGACACCGAGTGGGTGGCAGAGAAAAGCTGAAAGCAAAGGGAAAAATCAAACTCTGCATCACAGCATTATTTGGAGCTGGTCTTCTGTTCTGGCTTTATCTAGAGGCCTTTTCCTGATAAATCACATTATCACACCACAATGCCACTCTCAGGCTCACCAAATGCAGATTAGCAGGGCCCAGCTTTACTTCTCTTTGGTGAGCATCTCTCTGATGTTGATCCTCACCATGGTGAGGCAGCTGTCCCACCTGCAGCCTGTGGAGAATCCCACACTGGTGCAAGGGGAGGCCTGAAGGGGGCTGGACTCCATGGGAAGCCCAGGCTGGAGCAGGTTTGCCGGCAGGAATTGTGACCCCATGAGGGATCCTCGCTGCAGCAGCCTGTTCTGAAGGACTGACCCTGTGGGATGGATCCATGTTGGAGCAGCTCAAAAAAACCACAGCCCATGGGAAGGACTCACTGGAAATGTTCATGTAGGACTGTCTTGCATGGGAGGGACCTCATGCTGGAGCAGGGCAAGAGTGTGAGGAGTCCAGTCCCTGGGGAGGAAGGAGCAGCAGAGACAACCTGTGATGAACTGACCATGAGCCCCATTTCCTGTGCCCCTGCACCACTGGAGGAGAGGAGGTAATAAAAATACTGAGTGAAGTTGAGCCCGGGAAGAAGGAAGAGGTGGGCGAAAGGTGTTTTAAGACTTGTTTTTATTTCTCATGACCCTAACCTGACTTTTGATTGGCAATGTTAAATTCATTTTCTTTAAGTCGAGACTGTTTTGCCCATGACAGTAATTCTCTCCTTGCCCTTATATCAAACAAAGAGCATTTAATATATTTTTTTTCTCCCCTTTCCAGCTGAAGAGGGGAGTCAGAAAGAGATTTGGTGGGGGCTTGGCACCCAGCCAGTGTCAACCCACCCTAGCCAGTACCCACTCCAGTACCCTTATGGGCTGTGCTTAATGCAACAGAAAGTGCTGTGGAACATTAAATTTCCACCTCGAGGACAGACAGCTCTGCAGCACTGAAGCTGCTGCTGCTGCCTGCTGAAAGGGATGTGCTGGAGCCAGCCCAGCCCTGCTGAATTCCTCACACACAGGCAGGGATTCTTCTTCTTGATGAGGGCCCTCAGAGGGACCTGACACATGAAGGTGAACTTTGCTGCTGTAACGCTGGATCCAAAGAACAAATATTAATATTAAATACATTTATACCTAAAAGAAAAGTAGACAAGGTGAAGATTCTGCCGCCACAAGAGAATAAACACAGTAACAACAAGGAAAGGTTTATTTTTCTCTATCAATATTAAAGAATTTAAAAGCGATTAAATTGAATAATTAAATGCTTAAAATCACCAAGGCAGACAGAATCACCGCCTCATCTTTATCAGTGTGTCTATGTTTTTAGCCATAAATTAAAATCCAGAAACTTTTAAACAAAAAGAGCAGAGACTTAGATCAGATTTTAGGAAGAAATTGAGTTTACTGTGAGGGTGGGGAGGCCCTGGAACAGGTTTCCCAGAGAAGCTGTGGCTGCCCCATCCCTGGAAGTGTCCAAGGCCAGGTTGGATGGGGCTTGGAGCAACCTGGGATAGTGGAAGGTGTCCCTGCCCATGGCAGGGGGGAGGAATGAGATGATCTTTGAGGTCCTTTCAACCCAAACTATTCTACGATGCTACCACCATCCCAGGAACGTGCGAGCAGCCTTTCCACATCAGATTCTGCCCAAAACCTTCCCAGAAATTCCTCCTTTTAAAGAAGATACCCTTCCCCAAACAACAAAACCCACAGAGACTGCCAGGGTGGCTTATCAGAAAATGCAACACTTATAATTGCAGGAATGACGAGAAAAAGTAGGTGGAAGTTCTAATCTTAAAACATCCGCGTCTGAAAAACAAAATATATTTCCAAACCTCACTTTCCACTATACCTCAGAATTGTGAGGAAGGCAATAATTATCCCTAATTTACAGAGGGAGCTGCAGCAGAGAGAATTAAAGGCTCTGACTCACAGGCACTACAGCAAACAGTGCCAGGAGCACACACTGGTTCACACTCTAGGCAGATGAGTGATGCCAGTCACTGCCAAAAACATGAACATAAACTCTTTTTTATTGGTCCTTTAGGATAACACAGGTTGCAGTGCTCACTTTGGAGAGAGCAACCTCCACATCTGAGCTGGACTCCACGTATGAAAACAGGGCAAAATTTCTCTGAGGTCAATCTTAGCCCAAAACGACATCACTTGGGAGTCATTCAATTAATTATGGAGCGTGGCAGTGACAAGCGCAGCAAATTTCCAGCCTCCTCCAAGGGTTTGCCTGTCCAAAATGCACTCCAAGCCCATGGAAGTGCTCACCATGAATTCTCCACGTGCCAGAACAGAAGCAAAGCTGGAAGTGCCCATGGCTGTGGGAGCAGAGATATTTGACCCACACAGGTCCCCAAACGTGGCTTGAAATATCTAAAGGTATTAACCAGGTGCTCAGCTGTCGCTGTCGTACCCAGGCCGGAGATTAACGAGGCATCCAGAATTCAGGAGAACGGAATTATTTATTAATATACAGATGGGTTTTTATATGTTAGTTCGCTTAATGTTTGCTTGAATGGCAGAAAATTATTGGACCTCTGACCAACCACCCATCAGGGTGATTGGTCGGTCCACACAACACCCATTTCAAAATATTTTTCTCAAAATATCGTAACAATCCTATGGTAAAAACAGCAGGTGTAAAGATAGAGAAATAGTTTACAAAAACCCCTAACAGTATTTTTCATAGTTCCTGTGAGAAACATAAAGGTCTCACAGAATGCAGCAGAAAGCTGAAAAATTCCTCTGCTAAAACCTTTCAGTGTCCACACTCAGCTACCACGAAAACTGACCTGATGGGAAAAGGAGTGAAAGAGTTCTGAGGGAAAGTAGATAATAGAAGTTGTAGAGTTTCTTTTGTGCTTCATTGATTGAACTCAGGTGATTACCTATGAAATAATTATGTATCTGCAACCTAAGCATAAAAACATGCTTTGATTTTTTAACAGGATTTCACCCTACTTTAGAGTTGAAAAATACATTTTTTGATAGGTTTGCCTATCACCACAGTCTTAAAAAAAAATCTTTTTTTTTTTTTCTGCTGTATAGCAGTTTTTATCTCCCTGAAGCTGCCTGTACAAATAGGCTGAATTCCACCATGCTGGTCATAGGCACAGGCTGGAAGGATGACTCAGCCCAGTCAAACGATCAGTCAGAAGTTCTGCCAGGGTCCGCAGGACTAGAAACAGGAGCTTTAATACAGTGTTCCAAGGAATTCCACCTAAACAAATTCACAAAACCAGAAAATGTATGACAAACAACGGAAAAAATCATATATCCATGCTGTAGAATTATATACACACAGAAATGCTCTGCAATGTCAGTTTTGGGAACTGATTCACAACACCTTGCATATATGAAAGGGGATAACAACCAAAAAGAGTTGTTTGTTCATGATTTAAGAACTGTAAGGAGAGGGAGAACAGCAACATCCCACACAGACACAGAGACCCAGCTGCAGAAATGACCCCCAGCAGTTCTCAATGACGATCACATCGGCGCCTGCACCACTTGAGACCAGACTTGCAAAAGGCACCTTCTCTTCTAGGAACACCTTCTGCTGGCAGAAACAAGACTGATGTGCATTGTGCTCCTACAAATAACTTACATTCTCATAAATGGGTCAAATTAACCCTGATTTATAGAACTGAAGTTCCCACTCAAACTCCTGCACAAGTCCAGGAAGACAAATTCATTCTTATTACAGAGTCTTAAACAACTCACCTTAAATTTCTCTTTTATGATGAAGAACCTGGTATTTTAAACCAGGAGAGACTGTTGATCCTTTCTACTACAACATTTTCAGAATTTTTTAAATAGAATCACAGAATCAATCACTGAATGGGTTTGGTTGGAAGGGACATTAAAGATCACCTAATTCCAACCCCCTTGCCATGGGCAGGGACACCTTCCACTATCCCAGGCTGCTCCAAGCCCCATCCGACCTGGCCTTGGACACTTCCAGGGATGGGGCAGCCACAGCTTCTCTGGGCAACCTGTGCCAGGGCCTCCCCACCCTCACAGGAAAGAATTTATGCCTAATATCTGATCTAAACCTGGCCTCTCTCAGTTTCAAGCCACTCCCTCTTGTCCTATCACTACATGTCCTTGTAAAAAGTCCCTCTTCAGCTTTCTTGTAGACCCCCTTTAGGAACTGGAACATTGACTTTGGATGTCTAGCAAACATCTCAGAAAAAGAAACTTGGGCTTCTCAGCTCCCCAAAATAAATCCGAGGCTTCTGAGGAGCAGCAATGGTAACATTGGCTTATTATGAAAAACATACCTCTTCTTTTCCCAGTAGAATTTGTAACATATTTTCCAGAGGCTTGACTGGACTAGAATATCATAGAATCATTAAGGTTGGAAAAGACCTCCAAGATCCATCTAGAGTTGGTCTTAGTTTCTACAGCACCATGCAGAGAACATCCCTGCACGCTGACGAGCCTTGTAACCACCTTTGCCTCATAGAAGAGTAGAATCATGGAATGCTTTGGGTTGGAAGAAACCTTAGACATCACCTTGTTCCAAGCTCCTGCCATGGGCAGGGATGCCATTCACTGCATCAGGTTGTTTAGAGTCCCATCTAACCGTGGCTGGATGTCATGTCAGGACATGTGCAGAATTCCACCCTTATTCAATTCACAGCTCTTCCTCGTATTTAGTCTCCATCCAGACATTACTGATCTTGCAGAAAACTACCAAGGAGGCAAAACTCTTATTCAAAGAGTACCAAAAATACTCTTAATGCCTATGTAAAAGTTTTTCTTTTTCTTTTTCTAGATAGCTCTCTTAAAATTCAGGCAGTCTTTGTCCATAATTAGTAAAAGAAGCTATTGTCTGTTCTTCTTAACACGACACTTATCTTCCCAAGTCTAGCGAAGTATTTCTTAAATACTGACAAAGTTCCTCACTTCGTATTAATATTTTTCTACTTAAGCTGCACCCCAAAATAGCAACCAATTATTTCTTCAAACACTCTTATGACACTGGTGAGCAAAGTGCTTGTTGATCCAACAATGCCACAAGGATGTTGCTAAATCCAGCCTTATGTTCAAAGGAGATTTCCAAATATTTTGCATCTCAAAAGTAGTTTGCATCAAAAGTAAACTTCTGAAGGCTGATGGAATCTCCTGGCTCTTGCAGAAGGATGTGACCCGGGCGTCATCCACGTCTTGCACGAGGCTATATCCGAGCATAAAACACATCTGAAATTCAATAATCCCATCATAAACACACATCTGAAATTTAATAATCACTCTTGGAAAATCAGATTCAGCGGGGATGTTTGCAGAGTAGCCTGTGCACCTTTAAACTGAATTCTTGGTGAGAAGCGAGAGCAATTGGTGTCAGTATTCCGGTAACTTCAATGCACAACCAAATTACAGCACTCAGCCCACGAAAGCAACGTGCTCTCAGTCAACAACCAGCCAAGATAAATCTGCCTTGCTTACACCCATGTGAAAGATTTAGGTTTGCGTGGGTTTTATCTCACATGTGCATCAGGTTCGTTGGACAAACCACAGCAACTCGTTACACTGATGTGGCTTCTCTGCACTTCAAAGCATTCAAGGGGATAAAACCCCACACTCTTTGATCTCAGCAAAAAGCACATCTATTCCTTACGTTCACCCAGGCCTTTCTTCTAAATCAGAAGTCCATTTCCTTGATGCGGAGGATCCACATTGTGAGAAGAGTTAACTACACCTTTTCCCCCAACCAAAGTCCTGATTCTACCTTTATTCACCATATTTGAGACTCAGCATAAAAAAAAAAGGCATCTGTGAGTCACACCACGAACAACGCAAAGCTGTTTTATTCACCTTTCCAAATTTTAAAGGAAAGTCACATCTATTGTTTCAACTTTACTATAATATTCAAGATTTACTATAATATTCAAGATACATTACACAGCGCACAGTGTTGCTTTCTGGCCTGATTTTTTTTTTAATAGTAAGGTACAAGTTGTCTTCTGAAACACTTGGCATATTTCTGGTTGACAGAGATAGGGGTTTCCCCAAGTATTTCTTAAACTAGCTTGACATTTCATATAATTATATCTGCAACCAGAGTGTAAGCACTCGAGCTATCACATTATCCGAGTTTTGCATATATGAAAATAATTGCACCATCTCCTGAATCAGGGAAAGGCATAACCAGCTTGGTTAAACCCTAGTATTAGTAGGATAAACGGCTATAATTTTATTAATCACCATTTTTGCAGAGGTGCTGGGGACGAACTGCTCCCTGATGTTCCATCACGCGCACAACACGCACGATTAAACCCTTCCTCCCCAGACGAGCCCTCTCTGGATGTTTCTTTGTTCAAGCCCAGTACATGAACTTGCCAGGTGAGTAATTAATCCTGCTCGTTTGGGGTGGGCCTGATCCCACGGACATGTGTCTATTAACAGCCCCTCCCAGAATAACCAGCTCACTCAGGTGTGAAGCCAGGCTGGAGCCCCAAAACAAACGGATGGGATGAAAGGCAGGCGTTCAGCACCGTAGTATTTATTCCTTTCAGGCAGCCAGGCCCATCTTTTTCACACAGCCCATGAATCCTGTTTACTCGAAATGGAAATTATGCTCACACCACACTGGTGTCCTTGGGCAGGAGACGTATAAAACCCTCTCCTGGAAACTACAGTTTGGAAGAAATGAGAGATCTTCTCTACTTTGAGCACATTTAAGCCTTACCAGTCCTTCTCTGCAAAGAACAAAGCCTGGTAAACACGATATGTACATCTGGTAGACCCAAATATGTGCGTTCAGTGTTAAAGGGGGGTTATAGAAAAGAAGGAGAGTAACTTTTTATACGTGCAGACAGTGATAGGGCAAGGAATGAATGTTTTAAACTAAAAGAGGAGAGATTTGGGTTAGATATTAGCAAGAAATTCTTCCCTGTGAGGGTGGGGAGGTGCTGGCACAGGTTGCCCAGAGAAGCTGTGGCCGCCCCATCCCTGGAAGTGTCCAAGGCCAAGTTGGATGGGGCTTGGAGCACCCTGGGATAGTGGAAGGTGTCCCTCCCCATGGCAGGGGGTTGGAACTGGATGGTTTTTAAGGTTCCTTCCAACTGAAACCACTCCATGAGTCTACAACTACAGATACTTATTTGCATTTCTCAGCTGTGGGCAAATTGCAAGTAGCAGCAAATTTTCCTCTCCCAGTGATGAAAATAAATTAAGCCCAAAAAATGTAGCTGTTCTTTCGACCTCTTGTATTTTTTTGCAGATTCCTGTGATTGGTGTCCTGCCATTTTTTTGCATTGCTGAAGCGTGGGGAAGAACACTGCCCAGCTCCAAGGAATCCTCTGGAGGCTTCACGGGCAAGGACTGAGTTATCAGCACTGGTGCAGACTGTGAGGAAGCTGCCTGGTCACTATTCTTAACTCCCCCTTTTCTCTCCTTACAACACACGAAAAATCACAGAATCACAGAATGGTTTGGGTTGGAAAGGACCTTCAAGATCATCTCATTCCAACTCTTCCTGTCACGGGCAGTGACATCTTCCACTAGACCAGGTAGCCCAAAGCCCCATCCACCCAAGAGAGAAAAGCCTGCCAGATAGAGATTGAAGGATGGCAACCACACCCGGACAGGGTGTCTGAGCTAAATATCCCTGCCAGCATTAGCTTAGGAGCAGCATTAAACTAAATCCAACCATCCTAAACGGGCAGCTGAGCTGGTGGCTCACAGAGCCTCGTGCCCCTTTAGGAGAATGTATTGAATTATCCTCTCCAGTGGCTAAAGACACGAAAAAAGAGTGAGAGCTGCAGGCTCTGCAATCTCTTACAGCAACCCTCCAGCAAAGTGCACAAAGTGACTTGATATTCTCATAAAGCTACTTACTCCCCTGTTCCCTTCTCTCCAGAGGGAGAGATGCATTTGCAGCACAGTGCCTTGCTTTGGTTGAGTGCTTAACACCCCTGGTTTTCTTAAGAGTTAACAAATGCTGCTGAGCATATTTACAGCCCACATAAATAGCGTTTGAAAAGCAAAAAAAAATACCCTTCCACCCCCTCTTGCTGTGGAGCAGCATTGGAGGGTAAATTCATCCCAAAGCTCCCTTTACTGCAGCTGTCCTTGAAAAGAAGGAAGACTTATTTTCAGGACATGAGTATCAGTTATACTGGGAGAGAGAAACAGTAATTTCCTCCAGAGGAATTCAGCTAAATCCACTCTATGGTCCAGGAAATATCTGGTGGAACAGATCACACGTATTACATTCCCAGGCTTTGCTTTAACAAACCCCAGTATCACAACAGCACACCTTAAGCATCAGCAAGATCTTTTCTGTCCTTGCCTTCCCAAAAAGACAGCACCACCTGTCCTACTCTGTTTTCACTGCCTGTCCCTTTGTGGTGGGAAAACACAACTTGGAAGTGTAAGTCTTTGCTGAGAATATAAAACAATGAATAAATGCACCAGAACCACAGCTGAAAAGGGATGACAGATATAATCCCTGTTTTTCAGGGAAAGAATACTGATCCCCCTCCATTAGCTTTGGGGACTGGTGTTCACATAAATATTAACAGTTTTCATTTACTAGTTTCCCACTTTATGGCAGATACCCCTCTGAGGAAACTATTTTTCTACTTTTGAAACTACACTCGAATTTCCCAGCCGAAGCAGTGAAGCAAAAGCAAGAAATTTCCCAGAAAGCAAATAGCTTTCACTTTGTATTTGTGTTTTTGTTTGTTTAAACCCAATAAAATATAGGCACACAAGGTTTCATGCCTGAGAAATTACATCTTTGCCATTCCTTTCACTTCAGGTAGGACAAAAGATGAGAGAGGGAAGAGATGATGCACTGCAACTGGTACGTGTTAATATGTTAGAAGGCCACCAGCAAAAGGTCTTGCTGTCTTTGTCTCTTTTTCAGAAATTTGAAGGTTTCTCTGTTTTCCATTACAAACCCCAGGCCAAGTTATCCCTGCATCATGCCATACAACAATCACTGAATCACAGAATGGTTTGGATTGGAAGGAATCCTAACAATCATCTCATTCCAACTCCTGCCACGGACAGGGATGTCATTCACTAGACCAGGTTGCTTCAAGCCCCATCCAGCCTGGTCTTGAACACCTTCAGGGATGGGGAGTCCACCACCTCTCTGGGCCACCTTCTTGAACCTGAATAGATCCAAGTGGACAAAGACATTCCCAACACATCTCATAATTTGCGAATAAAGAAGGAAAATCGGCAATTGCTACAAACTGGTAGGAAGCTCACTACACCCAAGTGAATTCACCAGCATCCACACTCCATAAAAAAATGAAACAAAGCACTGGTAAAGGAATTTCCCACCCTGGAGAACAGCTCTTTTCTACGTCACAAGCAGTGGTCAAACATGTCCTCTCCAAAACACTTCTGGAGAAACAGAAGGTGCATGAAGTCCTTGGTGCTGTAAATTCAGCTCAGACATTAAACATCCATTAGAAATGGGTAATTAAATTAAGAAGGAGACAACCAATAGGAAGCGGTGCATGGAGGGAGCCCTGCTGGTGCTCAGCAATGGGGCCAGCTGAGCACCGACAAAGAGCAAATTGAGCATTAGGAGGAGGGAAATAAAGCAAGTGCCAGAGCTCTGCTTGGCAGGAAAAGTGTAATAGATTCTGTCTTGGAGATGTATCAGCATCTGGGGCTTTTAAATCATGGAGGAAGGCAGAGGGGAGCAAAGCTTTTAGCACTCAAAGCAAAATCTGCAACGAGACCTTTACAATGATGAAATGCACTCGGGAGTGAGGGAATTAAGAAGAGGCAAAATGTCTGGAAGGAGACTGGACACTCCAGCTCTTCCCCCATCCTTTAGCAGTACTTTGATCCCTAAGAAGAAGATGGTAGGATTTTTCCTCCTTCCTTGTTGCCCAGTCTGACAGCTTGGAAACATAAAGCTATTTCTTTACAATTTCTGTAATCACAGCAAGATCCTCAAAATGCTTCGAAATTCCAAAGGAAAGAGCAATGTGTAACACAAATTACCAACATGATCACAGAAAGAACTGCTGCTTCAGATTTTGCCCAGAAATGGTGAAGGACTCAGTGTCAGGTCTGAGGTAAGACTTGGGGTATCCAACTCTTCAATCTTCTCCTGAACACTAGGAAAAAACAAGTTTCTACAGTTCCCACCATCTCCTCTTCCTGTGGAGGAAAGATGGAGACCTTCTTATTGAAAAATAGGGGGACTTCTGGGCCCTTTCAGAAAAGCTCCATATCTAAACTGAACATTTTGGAGATATCTAAAATCATGTGATTAAGGAATTACCCATTCCAAATAGTTTATTTTCAGTGACGCATCACGGCACTGCTTGAACAGAATTTACTGTTCACGTCAGATGTCAGCCAAACCATCTCATCCTCCCCTTTGTCCACACAAACAGCAAATCAAATAGAATATTTTGCATCTTTTTCTACACCAGCATATCCCTAAAAGAACAAACACTTGCACATCACTAGGCTGGTTGTATCAGAGGACAGCACTACAGGAGATAAAAAGAGAGCATAATTATATTATCCACCTTTACAGTGGTGAGAAAAAAACCTCACTCACTCCTTAAAATACCCTTGCAACACTGAGAAAATGGAATTTGGTTTGTGTATCTACAAATGTACCTCTGCACACACTGGCAAAGTGCAGCTCCCCCTGGCATGAGGCGAGAGAGCTGTTTAACCCCAGAGCTAAAAGCCCACGTGGAGTTCTCCATCAAAGACTAATCAGGACCTTGAGAGGGAAATAATTAATACAGACCAAAAAGCAAAAATTTCTGCCTCAACAAGGCCAGGAAAGGTGAAGCAGCATCATTTTCCAGTCTCACACAAGGTAGCTCACAAATAGGGAAAGGTGTTAAGAGCCTACAACACTAATTAAGTTAATAGTCTGGGATTTAAGACAGGACATCAAACATGCCTGCTATAGTACAATCTATTTGTGTGTGCCTACTCCAAAATCCCAGAGCAAAATTATGTCACTGCAGATGCAAAGACACGGGTTCTGCTTTGCAGATTTCAATCAAGCAGAATTTGCCATTCAGCTGGGTCCTTTCTGGAACACAAGAAGTTGACCTTGAAAAATTACCATGAAAGCTTCAAAAGACAGTCAGTATTTGATCCTGCATATAACGCAATCACCAGGAACGTCAGGAGATCGTGTCTAAATGAGCACCCTGCTCTGTTCCACGATGGTCTTGTTCTCCTATTTGCAAAGTCAGTGATATATTCTTGCTCCAGTCTCAGGAGTGGGAAGCTCACCGTGCACAAGATATTTCTCCTCTGATCTCACACTAACACCGGGCAATGTTTGCATAGTTTGACCAGGAAAATTACTTTTACCAAAGTGGGGTTGCAACTTTACCTTGGTTTGTCCCTAATTACTGCGAAGAAATTAAAATATGCACACAGGACAAGCTGCTGTTCTCCATTTCTTCTGCCCTGAGGATGGCAGTTTCACTTCCTGAGTCTCATCATGGAATCAGAGTGGTTTGGGCTGGAAGGGACCTTAAAGATCATCTCCTTCCAACCTCCTGCCATGGGCCAGGACACCTTCCACTATCCCAGATTGCTCCAAGCCCCATCCAACCTGGCCTTGGACACTTCCAGGGATGGAGCAGCCACAGCTTCTCTGGGCAACCTGTGCCAGGGCCTCACCACCCTCTGAGCAAAGAATTTACGACTGCTCTGCCCTGTGGGATTGCCACACCCATTCTGTCCATCTCTCTCCTTACCCACTTGTTTCCTCTCCCACACACGGCAGTGATGTGAAATCCTTCCAAAACCTCCATATGAGGACAGCAAAGAGTCTCATCTTGGCCAGGTTTCCCAGAGAAGCTGTGGCTGCCCCATCCCTGGAAGTGTTCAAGGCTGGGCTGGACAGGGCTTGGAGCAGCCTGGGATAGTGGAAGGTGTCCCAGCAGGGGGGTGGGAACAAGATGATCTTTAAGGTCCCTTTCAGCCCAAACCATTCTATAGATTCTGTTCATTCATTCATAAAGTCCCAACCAGATACTGTAACCACTTCTGTAAGAGATGATTTTTTTTTTTGCCTTGTCCCTAATCTCCCTAAATTTATACAGCGCTGTTCTACAAACATCCAATGATTCTTTATCCTCTTTATCCTCCTTCCCTTCCAAAACATCTTCCAGCAGAAAATTTAGAAGACTTTTCTCCAAATAAAATTTTTCCCAAGGCAAGCACAGGTATTATACAAGTGCTGAGCCAGTGGATCAGGACAGAAATTCATGTTTCAACATCTGCCTCCAGGACCTATGGAGAAGTTACAAAATGGGGAGGTTACCTACCAGGGAATGGTCTCTCAAAGCTTTCATTTTTTAGGAGGCTTTTTTAGTACCTTGAAGGAGAAGGGTTTAATCTCCTTATCCTTTACCACAACCAGAGTTGTGTATATTCTTTGGGGTGACAGAAATAGTTGGTCCCTCTGTGCTCCCAGATGAATTTTTGGCCATAGTGATGCCTGCCCACAGCAACTTTCACTCTCTGATGGGTAGCTGGAGTCTTCCATGACCAACTTTGGACCAACCAACCAAAACAACTCCCTAACAGTTATATCCCAAAGCATAAAAATAAGATCTCCACATGGCTTAATATCAGAGTATTTGATTATAGAGCCTTGTGTTTTAATGACTCTCACATGCACAAGCCATGAAGGAAAAACAAGGTGCCTACAAACACATTCAAGCACTTGATCTGTTTTTCAAGCCTCCTTGCTCCAGCTCAAATCTGTTTCTCTATCCCTGAAGCATCAAGTTTTATAAGTTATCTGTGAGCAGAGCAGTTACAAGTTCGATATCAATGCAGGTATCAATAGGCATTCTACCTTTTCTAACTTTTAACCTGGAACTAGAAACATCCTACCCCCAAAAAAACCAAAGCATTTAGCCCACCAGAATATCCAAACGGAGAACTATCTTCAGACTTCCTCTAAAGCACTGAAGTCTGAAAGCCAGTTATCAAGTATATTAAAAAAAAGAAAAATAAAAAGGAAAAAAAAAATAAAAAAGGTGCAGAACAGCTCCTGCATTAGAGCACTCCAACACGAATTTGTTTATTTTTGAAAGATTGCATCTTCAAACCTGGTGACGCTCCTCCCAGAAGGCAAAGCCAATATTCTGATCTATTTTTTGATCTTCTAAATGCAGGCACAGCTAGAGGAAGCCAAGCTCGAGCCTAGGGGGAAGCATTCACACGCTGCAGCCCAGGAACCAGCACTGCCACAAGGAAACTCCAGTTGGGTCCCAGGCTTGGGTTAATCACTGCGTTATTTCCTGGCACCTGGCCAAGTTCTGTACCCAACTTTTGCTGCAAAGCCTTTCATCCGTGGGCATGTGTTTCTGCCAAGCTGCAGATAAAACTGATCTTGGCCACTGGGGGTCATTAAAAGGCCTGTTAGAGCCTCCTCCCAGGAACTGAGCTACTTCTCATGCTGGAATCTGACATCTTCGCTCCTTTGAGGATTTCTCAGGACCTCTGCATTATAACCCTTCAGGACCAGCAGCCACTAAGTCATCTTTGTTTTCTGACTCACTGGAGAGGTTTCCCCTCCTTTCCTGCTTCACTTAGACCTGACACAGTCACTGCTGAAAGGCAAATCAGCTCCCAAAAATCATTCCAGGCAAATGAATATGACTTAGAAAAGAACAGCAGAAGAAACATAAGAGCAAAGTCTCCTGAGTCTCGAGTTGGTCTCCTGATTGCTGTCCTGTCTGCAAGCTGGGCAGCAAAGGAAACCTTCCAAGGAAGTGGTGATAATTCTCCCCTTCTCCTCTTCCATATCAAGGAAGGAAGACACTTATGAGGATACTTTACTAAAGCCTTTGACACTGTTTCCCACAGCATTCTCCTGGAGAAACCGGCTGTTCATGGATTGGACAGGTTTTCTGTGTAAAAACTGGCTGGCAGTGAACGGATTTAAATCCAGGTGGTGGCCTGTCACAAGCGGCTCAGTACTGGGGCCAGTCCTATTTAATATCTTTATTGATGATCTCGGTGAGGGCGGGATGTTCAGCCTGGAGAAAAGGAGGCTCAGGAGGAACCTTCTCACTCTCTACAACTCCCTGACAGGAGGGGGCACCCAGGTGGGGGTCAGGCTCTGCTCCCAGGGAACAAGGGACAGGACAAGAGGAAACGGCCTCAAGTTGCCCCAGGGGAAGGTTGGATTTCATTTTAGGAAAAATTTCTTCACCAGAGCGATTGTCAAGCATTGAAACAGAATGCCCAGGAAAGTGCTTGAGGGCTGTGCCCACCCTTCCCATGCAGATGCAGGTCAGAGCTGGAGCTCCAGGGGATTTCAGGGTGAGGGTTGGGTTTGAGCACGAAGCCATTCCTCAGTCTGCACTGGCCAGGACAGGGACAGAAATATGCTCGTGCCAAACTAGGGAAAGTATTTATACAGCACAAAAACCAGTGTAATAAACAATGTCATTGCCTTCGCTTTGAGAAAGCTGGTCAAGCAAAGCAGCAGGGGAAAGAGAGGAGGAAGGGACTGAGAGATGGAGGATGAAAACAACTGCGGAAAAGAGATAGAAAGAAAAAAATGGCAGGGGGAATAAAGCTGAATCCCTGCTGTGTCTGAACCAGTGGATATGGAGGGGGCGGGGTTTTAGAAATAGGAAAGGAGGGACAGCAAATCAAGCGGAATACCCAGCATTTCTCCCTGAAAGCAAGGCTGGCTTTTGTTTTCAGGCAAGAAGAGGAATTCACAGCATGTTCCAGCAGTGAAAGCCCCCCAGCCGTGGGCAGGGAATCCCTCCTGCCTGACTCACAGCCCCCTGATGCAAATGCCAAAGAGGAGAAATGCTACCAGGAGATTTTCTAAGGCTTTCTGCTGCAGACAGGCACTGCCACTGTCTAGGGTGATGCTGAAATGCTTGTCCTCATCCCCTCTCTCTCAGTTTTGAGGACGTCTCAGACATGCCTGGAAGAAGCAAAACACAGCAATTAAAAAAAAAGGGGGGGAACGGACCAAAGAGGATGGGACATTCAACTGGAAACCAGAAACAAAAGAGTTGGAGAGCAGCAGCAAGACAAGCAGCCCTCCTCCCACCAACTAGACATCATTAAAATAAAATAAAATAAGATAAAATAAGATAAAATAAAGTAAAATAAAATAAAATAAAATAAAATAAAATAAAATAAAATAAAATAAAATAAAGCAAAATAAAATAAAATAAGATAAAAAATAAAATTAAATAAGAGCAAAATAAATGAAGTGACACTGGATTCTTACCAAGTCAAATCTGAGGGAAAAAGAATCCTTGACATAAGACTCTACCAACTCAATTAACATCCCTCATCTTGTGGGAGCAAAACGTGCCAGGCATTCCCCAAATACAAAGTGGTCCAACTTCTTTGATCTCCAGGAAGTTCAGTCTCCCAAAATGAAACTCTTTTTTGCCACAGTGGCTGTTTTCTTATTGTACATAAACATGCACTTTTTCTCCTTGTCAGGATGCCAATATGGGCTGGTTTCTTCTTCACTGATGAGCAATATATTTGAAAACCCCATGGACAAGAAAAAAAAAACTAAAAAAATCACTGAAAATACTGAAATTGTGTTAACAGATCCAAAATTTAAAAGCATGAATCGACAGCACTTTGGTTTAGCAGTTAAGAATATAAAAGGAGAGGTATGAAATGAAATGAATGAATATGACTGGAACCTCCAAATTACATTTCAAAAAAACACACACACACTGCACATCCATTCCCCCCAGGTGTGCACATCCTATATATTTTTAGTGATTTTATTGTTGTTAGATCCTGGCTTGGAATTATCTGTGTATTGTTCAAAGTCCCAGCCATCTGGCTACAGTCTGGCTGCTAAAGCACTTCAGGAAAAGCAGCAGACAACTCCTCTTTCCCCACCTGCTTAACTCCTGCAGTACTTGAAATAAATCCAAAATACTGACTACTACAGGATTGCAATAAAGCGTTGTTTTTTTTTTGCTGCATTTTGTCATAAACCCAAGTTCTTTGCAAACTGTGTTTTACAGCAAACTCTCTTTCTAAATCTCTGCTTTACACCATCTCGCAGAAGTGAAAATAATAATAAAAAAGAAGTCGGAGGAATGAGTGGGAGAAAGTGGTACAGAAATCTTGTTCTGCTCAGCCCATCACTTTGGTTGCTTCCACACATGTGGAAAAGCATAGGAGGTCTGAAATGTTCAGACTTGAGGATTGGTTTTTCCCCTCAAAACCTCTTTTTTAAGGGAGAATGGGATGGTTCCCAGCGGTCTTCCCTCACAGCTTCATACCCAACAGACCCGTTTCACATGCCAAGTTCAAGGCATGTGCTATTCCCAGCCCCAAAAGACGGATTTATGACTTCAAAAATCTTCAGATGGATTTATGACTTCAAAAAATCTTCTTTACATAACTTTGTCCCTCTACTTTGCCAGCCGTATCCCTATTTCCATTTCTGTATCTCTGTTAGGAGAGGAGAAGGAATAGAGGATATTGTATTTTATGCAGCATGGCTGTGGTCAGCTCTTCTTTCTTCTGCTCTCCACTAAGGACCTGAGAAAAGCATTTAGAAAAAAAAAAAAAATAGAATAAAATTCTCCACCTAACCAAATACTGCTCTGTGCATTCACACGTATGAGAAATTTTTGTCTCTCTGAAAATCCATTCCCAAATCTCTGGGTGCAGCTTTCAAGGCGAGGAGTGACCAAACACACAGAAATATTCATGAGAAATATTCCTCTTTAGCACATTGCTGGGCACCAAGGGATTTAGGAGCAATACGGTTTGACTGGCTATAAAAAAAACCAAACCAAAACAAAACAAATGAACATTGGTCGAAATTTCAAGAGATCTTTAAAAACCTTCCAGAGCAGAAAGGGGCCTTGGACTATCCACTCCCACACCCCCAGCTGCACCAAGTACCTCGAGATCTGTGAGGTCTGACCTTAAAAAGAGATTCTGAAAACAAGACATAAGCTGTAAAAAAGCCCATTGGGAATATTTTAATCCTGGTATTGTATCTCCCCAGAATCACCTGCCTACCACTTCAAGCTTGATTTCCACTGAAAATATCGGCTTTAGAAGGAATTAAAGAATTTTTAATGTACTTAAGATGTGTTCATGTAAGAAAAAAAAAAGTGTCATCATCCCATTGCAGCCCTCAGCAGCCAGAAAAAGGTGAGAAACACAGAGATATCCCCAAAAGGTATTTCCAGCTTGGAATCAGGAAGTAATGGGAAATTGGGTGTAGAAACACCTATACAACCACTTGTACACCTCAGAACCTCTTTAAGCTGCTTCTTCCACCCCACCACAACCACCTGCAGCACTTCCACTGCCTTCAGCCACATCAACAGCCACGGAACGTGTTCGTAAATCCCAACCATTAATATCCAAGTATAACAGAGAAATTCAGGGAAGATCTGCAACACACACATCCTAACATCCAATTTAAAATCCCTCCTTGCTCCTAAATGCTTTCCATCCACACTAATTCACCCTAATCCCCAATCTACCTGCTTACATCTGTCGAGTCCTTCCTCACTGTTGATCTTTAATCCCTGCCCACTTCTAGCTGCCAGTGTCAGTCTCCAAGCAAACGTCACCTGGAAGAAGAGATATTCAGAAATAATATTTCTGGACTGACAGCATGGATAAATGCTTTATTCCCTTTTTTTTTTTCTCTCCACTCAAATTCTGTTTGTGTCACACGTATTTGGGTCAGCTGTGTCTACTCCTCCATTATGTACAGAAGTGAGATTTGTGTATGTTCTGTAAATAAATACATCCTTAGAGTAGGGCTGCAGAACAGAAATCCACAACTCTATTTTTTCAGTATCTCTATAAATCTCAATCCCCATTTTCCTGGCAGAAGGTAATGCCATAAAACTCCACTTGCATTTTCAAAGAGAAAAAGAAAGGTGCTTCATGCACAAAGGATGCTAAATTCTTTGATTTCTAATCAATTAAGAAATTATGCATCCTTGAGAATTTAATTAATTGGGTAATACTAAGTATAGGAGGGAAGGAAACAAGAAAACAGAAGATTTGCACCTGGCCACACTAGGGAGTAGTGACAGAGGTGACCAAGACATGGATATGCTCTCCAAAAGATCAAAGACTTGGTAGGCTACAAGCTGCATTCATGCACAGAGATTTTGCTAGTGTACCTATTATTACTTTAAATATTAATATTTTTAATATTATTAATATATGAACAGCTCAAATACGCAGAGTTCCATCTCAGCGTGTCCTGCAGCATCCACTGTCCATATCACAACAGCACAGGCAACAGAGACGGTTTCCCTTCCTAAACTTTATCCCAGGTTTTAGACTTTTTGGTCTTGTTCCCTTTCACAGCCAAAACCCCCCCAAAAAAAAAAAATTCTGAAGCAATTCAGTTAATATCAAGTTTGGTTTGCAGCCAAGGGTCAGAGTGAGGTAGCACAGTCTCACCTGGGCTAAGAATCTGAGCTGTGCCAATGTCTGATTCACTCCTGGGGAATGCTTGGGACAAAGCAAATTCACGCCAGATACTATTCTAGCTCTTCTTCCAGTGCCCAGGAATGTCCATTCCCAAATTTACTGGGGTTACTACAGCAATAGTAGAGGAAACAGAGCATCACTGTAACATGGATATCCTTGCAATCCAAACTAGGACAGACCAGGCTGAATTCAATTTCAACCTCATTTGGTTTCCTGATGAGCACATTAATAAAAAAACCCCTAAAAAATAAATAAGAAAAAAAGACCTTTTAGAAGCCGTAAGGGCAATAAAAAGTGCCTTCCCAAGAAGGGAATACAACATGGAATGGAAAAAACCGTGTTAGAAATGACAGCCTGCTCCTGGACACCACCTTTTCCAGTGAAGTTTGGGGGTTCTCCCCTTCATGTTGCAGGAAAGGAGTTGCAGAACCTCAGGAAAAGTGCTGCCTGGAGTATTTAGCCTGTCTGGAACCTGGTTCTGCTTCCTCCCTGGGGAGACAGCTTGATGAACCACAAGGGGGTGCAGCCACCACCCCAGAGGCTGGAAATATTCCAGCAAACACGGAATAAGCTCTGATCTGCTCTACCCCTGGTTTCAGAATGAAACCATCGTGGAAGCACATCTGCCTGGCACAGCAGGACGCTGGGGAGCACCGGGATGTGCACGTAGAGACAGCTCTGATGGAAAAGCAAACAGCTGCAGAAGGGTTGCTCCAACCTCATCCTCTTTCCCACGGATCCCCATTCAGCAAACATGGACAGATGTTGATACAAGGTCATGCAGCAATCCTACTGTTCAATTTCAAATGTATCTTGTTTCAGGTGGATTTTTTGCAGGCACAGCTCAATAAAAACAGGCTTCAGATCCCATCCAAGCACTGGGTATTGCCACGACGGAAAGAACAAGGATGCAAAGCACAGGGTGGAAGCCCAGTGGTGTAGAAAATGTTGAGGAAGCCTTGCAACACTTGCAGGAATTTCATAATACAGCCAAGGACTCCCTTATGGCTTGTTGGAGAAGGGCTCTGCTCTCCTAACTGAAGAACTGCTCTTGAGAAACTGAGAAAGTTGCAAAACACTCAATTGGATTCAATCTACAGAATTAAAGAATCTTGGGAGCATTGATCAGAGAATCATAGAAATATAGAATGGTTTGGGTTGGAAGGGACCTTAAAGATCATCTCTTTCCAACTCCCTGCCATGGGCAGGGACACCTTCCACTAGACCAGGTTGCTCCAAGCCCCGTCCAATCTGGTCTTAAGGACTTGTGGGGCATCCACAACTTCTCTGGACAACCTGTTCCAGGGCCTCACCACCCTCACAGCAAAGAATTTTTTCCTCAGATCTCATCTAAACCTTCCCTCTTTCAGTTTAAAATCACTGATGTCTTATCCAGGTCTGAACAGCTTAAACAAGAGCTGGTACAAAATTCGAATGAGGCAGTAGCTGAGTTTTATTTTGGTAATAAAACTTTTGTTTCTTCTGCAGCCAAGACAAAGAAAAGCTTTTGCAAAAGCAGCCAGAAGGAAAAAACGTTGAACTAAATTCATTTCAGGAACTGAAACCAAAGCACAGGGCAGTCTCTTCTCCTTTAGGAAAATATACCCATGTGGAAAGACACCCCAGAAGGGCAGCCCCAGGTCTGGGCACACATGGGGAAATTAAAGGAACCACAATTCACGGAATTATAGAATCACTGAATGGCCTGCGTGGGAAAGGACCTTAAAAAACAACTGGTTCCAAACCCCTACAATGGTCAGGGACACTTTCCACTGGACAGTTTCCACCAGCAACATTCGTTCTGTTCTGCTTTCCCTACCAAGGCACCTCTACCCACACGACGAGCAGGCTGCGGGCAGAGGATCTTCTTAAACTACTTCTAATTCCACAGTAATTGAGTGGAAAATGAAGCAAGCTGTTCTGAGAGGATGTTTAAATGCACTGCCAGCTGAAATGCCTAAGGAAAGGTGAGTGTCTTTGATTTCTGATTTTCTGTCAAAGATTGGGACTGCCAGAGTGATTTTTACATGTTTGCGTTAAAATTGCTTTGGATAACCAAGACTAAATGAAATAAATATTGGTAAAGAAAAAAAAAGTTTATCTTTACCCAAGAGGTTTTTGGATTGGTTTGTTGGTTTTGTTGCTTTTTTTTTCCTGCTAGGAAGTCGTCAGCTCACCCTCACATATTTCATTAAAATACTTATTTATTCCAATGGTGTGTTCTGGTTTTGCCAGTTATATAAATAAATGCATAACCACTTACATTTCCTGAAATACTGAAATTATAGCAAAACGTTTATTATAATGTTAGAAGTGCCAGAAGGGATAGGGCAGAGGTTTTCAAAACAAACAGTTTCAAAGTCAATTTGTGTATGAAAGTTAATTCTCCTGGCAATTCCTTTTGGTATAAAACATGTTGTTCATTATTCTTTAATATGTTTTCTTAAGTTTAGGCTTATTAATTCATTAAATCATAATCTCTAAGAACTGGATGTAACGCAGAGACGATCTAAATGTAGTGAAAATGGACTAAGAAAATAAATTTGTAACTTTTGGAAGTTTTGCACAATAGCAAAGAAACAATATGAAATAATTCTGTAGATGCCACGAAAGTGTTTTTGAGGTTGTCTAGTGAGAGAGATCAACTATTTATGATTTTTTTGGTGTTGTTTGCATTGAGACTTTAACCTGCACTTTACTAATGACTTCTTAAATATGACACTCAACTCCTCAACTTCTGTGGGACCATAAATTCAAGAAAATACGATGGGACCCAAGACTTATAAGCCAAAGGCAACCATCAAGACTCTCAGAAATGTTTTACACAACATTTGACAAGCCACGTTATTGTTTAGAGCTCTCTAAATTAGAGAGAAGTCCAGGAGGTAACCTTGGAGCAATATTTGTGAAACCACCTATGCATGGCAGAGGAAAGGTGCTACAGGAGGTCACATCTTCAGTCCTTCCCTCTTTGAAGCTTGGACTTGATGATCTTGGAGGTCTTTTTCAACCTTAATGATTCTGTAACTCCGCACTTGGCAGGACTCCATCCCAAAAGCACACTTCAGTTAAATTACTGAATGTGATCTGGTCCAGCCCTTCAGTTTGAGACTTCAGCCTTTCAAAAAACCATCCCTAATATTGCAGAGTAGCTTCAAATCTGCTCAAAAGATTCAACAATTTTGTTCTTGTTTTCTTTCACTGCTTTTAGCTCTTTATAGCACTCTTTCCTGAGGACATTGGATCATCTCCTGAGGAAATGATCCTGAGGATGATTTGAGTGCATGATTGTGTTGTCACAACCAGACCTGGACCTCCCACCAGACCCTCTGGACAATGCCTTACACTGCAATGACCACAGGTTTAAAGTTCCCTTCAGCAAAGCATTCCAAGTACTGGAATTAATTTAAGAGGCCAATGCAAAACTAAAGCAGTGCTCAGGCCCCAATATAGCAAAAGGATTAACCACCTGATCAGTGTTAATTAACCTCAGGGGGACTCCTTGTGTACTCAGGAGTTTGTTCTGTGCTTGGAGTATCGAGATGTAGAGCTGGCAGTGGATTCCTTCCCACATTTGACAGCAGACCTGGGGCTGCAGTGAGGCCACGTGGTGGTCAGGCCATGGTGCTGGTTTGTACCCGAGCTTTTGAGTGAGTTTTGCCGAGAAAACAGAGCTCCTGCCATCCCCATTCCACCAAAGGGGTCACAGTGATGTGAACATCTCCCTCCCATGGAGCACAAGAACTCTGCGACTGTCAAACTTTGAGGCAACCATGAACCCCATGATGGTTTTTGAAGGACAAATCACTTTCCTGAACTGCTAGAAAAAGAGGAAAATAGGATTGGAGAGGACAGAAGAGTGGTTCATCTGTAACGAGGATATTTAGATTGGATATTTGGAAGAAAATCTTCACTGAGAAGGTTGTCAAGCCCTGGAACAGGCTGCCCAGGGAAGTGGCTGAGCCACCATCCCCACAGGGATTTAAAAGAGGTGCAGATGTGGCACTTGAGAACATGGTTTAGTGGTGGACCTGGCAGTGCTGGGTTAATGGTTGGACTTGAGGATCTCAGAGGTCTTTTCCCACCCAAACAATTCCATGACAGGTCAGTGACAGCACTGCCAGCACTGGCACATGACTTCCCACCCAAGAGCTGGTTGGTGCAGCACAGAGGCAGGCGAGCGGTAGAGAGAGGCGGGCAAAGAAAATTATAGATGTGATTCCAGGAAAAAAACGTTAGAAAAAATCATTTAACAATTGTTAAGTATTAAAATGATAATTAGGTGATTTATACCCAGAGAACAGTGCCAAGCACAGCTTGCAGGGACCAATCTCATTTTGTTCAGTGACAACCAACCTACCCAACCAGGAGAAAGACTAATGTGTGATATATCTTGAGTACAACCCTGGCCAGTGTCTCACACAAAATCTTCAGGAGAAACTGAAGGGAAAATGTTCTAAATAAAGTCACAGCCAAATTAAGCACTGGCCCAGCAGTCCCTTGAGCTCACCTGGAAGCAATGCACTGCTGGAATATGAAATTAACCTCACCTTTTCAGAGCTGGCATTTAACGTCCAGGTTACAGTAAGGTTAATAAAAGCAGTGTTAAAAATTTCCTGTCTTGTGGCATTTTAATCCAAGCTATTTAAATTCCCTGACCTATACACCTCCTTGTGTAAAGCAGGTTTTGTTCATTTTCCCCACAAAAAGATGGTTTTGGGAAGACAGGTTGAATGTGGTAGAGAGTGCAGTAAGAATCCAGAGTTTAATTCCTCCTGCTGTACAGTGTTTGGTCTCTGTTCATCTTAGACATGTCACATTACTTAAAAAATAATATTTTTGAAGTCAATCTTTTCCATTTCTCAGGTTTAAACTTAAAAACAAAAAGAAAAAACAAAACAAAACAATAACTTTCTACTACCTGCTGTCTAATTTGTCCATGCAACACCAATGCCCAGCTGAAGCCCAGAGAAGCTCCTACAAGTAAACAGAGGAACACAAGGGTTTACACTGATTTTGGGGATCAGAATGAGGATATGAAAAGCAGATGTTGCTGGAGGAGGCTGTAACTCCCAGCTGCAAAGCAGGGACATGGCTTATGCTTCCACTTGCCACTCCTGGCTGTCCTTCAGTGGCTGTGGAACAACCAAACCCCCAAAGTGCTCTACTCCAGGTAATCCTGGTGACCCTGCTTGTGACACACCTTGGGGTGCCCCTCGGTTAAGGCTACAGAACATCTGAGTTCTGCTGAGCTTCTCTCTCTCTCTCCTCCTAAAACCTGCCAACATTAAAAAATAAAAATAATGAAAAAAATACTTGTTTTTGTTTTCCCCAGGAAATCCTGGATATCCACCATCAAAACCAGAGCCTGAACTAGAGTTTTCTGACACCAAGGTGTCCAGGGCAAACCCAAAAACACTGCTTTGGGATTCCTCCCCAAACTGCTACAGATGAAGTCTGTGGATCTCTCTAATTAGGCTGCTCAGCAAGGTTAACTCCCACATGGCCTGAGGATGGGCTCTGAGTCCATCCATCATCACATCAGCCCAGAGTCAAGGGGATCACCTTCAAGTAATTAAACTTTCCCATCCTGGCAGCACATTTGGATCGAGCATGGAGGAGACAGAGCCAAGACAAACAGATGCATAAGCACAGAGGAACCCCCCATGGCAGTATCACCCTTCATTAAACAAAACCAAACAAAGCCTAAGCCCCCTTTTCTTTGCTCTCTGTAATACACATGAAGCAGTTCCACACCCACCACCTTTACTGCTGCTGCATCTCAGGGTTTTCTGTTGGATATTGAATATTACCACTGGACCACTGTTGGACATTTACCTGCAGTGATACTGATGCCTTTTTCTCTGGTCTTAAAATACGAGTCAGACGCAGTTAGGGTGATAAAAAGGGTACCTTTATATGAGGATCCTCAGGTGCACAAATTCGTCAGGTAGAAAAGGCCAAAGGCGCATGCACCACGTAACGCGTGCACAATTTTTATAGATTCTGCAAATTAGCATATCTGACAAGAACCCTGCAATCAGGAACCTGCCTGGTGAAGTAATTCCCCCCAGTTCTAGTACCTTCTAGATTCTCCTCCCTTAGGATGAGATCCAGGCCCTGTGTTACAAAAGTATGTCTTGGAAAGCTGGTTTCAGCCCTGGTTTCTAAGGAGAACCAAGATAGCACAGGGACCCTGGAATTTGTTTTGTCTTTCTGCCTAGGAAAACGTTGAAACTAAGCTACAATACGAAGCTACAAAGCAACAAGTATATGTGTAAAGGATACAGAGACTATATAAAAGAAAAAAGGGTAAAAACCAAACCGGCATCATTACCTGGTTTTATTTATTTATTTATTATCTATAAAGAGAGGGAGAGGTTTAAAGCACACACAGAACATTCCCATCAAGGTCTGCCCCTACTGAGAGCAGAGACACAAATGCCGGCAGGAAGGCCACGCTCCTTTGTTCCAGCCATACCATGATCTAATACAAGACCCAGTTTTTCTTAGCAAACCAGTCATCCATCATCCGGAAGCAGGAGGCAGATAATTAGTGCTGCATTACCCTCTCCTGACACTTAATTAATGGCAATATTTGGGGATAGCACGACAAAAGGCATCCAATGTGCCAGTTTTCCGTGACAAAGGGACACAGGTTCAGATGAGCATAGAACAGAATCACAGGATGCCAGGCTGGAAGGGAATCTCAAGGATCATCTGATCCAACCTTTCTTGGCAAAAGCACAGCCTGGACAAGACGGCCCAGCATTCCATCCAGCTGAACTTTAGAACTGTCCAACACTCAAGAACCCACCACTTCCTAGGGGAGATTATTCTAGAGGCTGATTGTTCTCACTGCAAAAAAATTTTCCTCTTGTCTGAGTCTCTGACAACTGAATCTCCCCAGGAGTAACCTGCACCCAATACCCCACATCTTTTCCAAGTGAAAAGAGAGTCTTCACCTTATTTGTAGCCACACTTTAAATGCTGGAACCCGGTGAAAAGGTCTCCCCTAAACCTTCTTTTCTCAAGGCTGAACGAACCCACCTCTGACTGAGACACACAGAAAGGAAACTTCTCCAAGGTGCCTTGGCCAATGGGAACCAAACACGTTCCTCCCGTCACAATCTCTTCCACAGGGATGCTTAGCTAAGGTACCAACCAGTTTTGGCTGGCTGGGAAAATTCCCCCTGAAGGACCCTGGAGATGTGTCCGTGGCAATGCCACCGGACAGGATGTGTGCATGCCTGGAGGGGAAACCAGCACTCAACTCCCAGCCATAATCCAGAGCATCAACAGGCTCTGCTGGGCAGCCAACACACCGTGGCTGTTTCAAAAAAGCTGATTTTTCCACACCATCTCCTCTTTGCCATCCACTAAGGGTGGCTTCAGCATCACGGCTCCAACTGCCAAGCTGTGGGCAAGCTGGGCACAATGAGGGATCTCTTCAGATGTTTAGAGATTTCAAGTGTCTTGAGTTATTCTGTTAATTTGCATTTAAAAAGTAGTTTTTTCATACAGCAAAATAAATACTCATTTTTTTAAAATCTAAGCTACAACGCACTGAGATTCATCGTGTGTCTAGTCCACATTTCAGTTCTCTTTTCTTATGGTTCTTTGATTGTGCCCAAGTATCCCATTCTTCCTTGCTTTTATGCCTTTAATTTTGCCTTGCAGAATAGCCTAAAAATCACTGTTTACAACTGAACAGACAACTCACACTTTCTTCAATACTTTCTTCCTATTCAAAGAAAGAAAATATCAAAATTAAACCCAAATTTGTTAGAAAACAGAAACCCAAGAGAAACTTTTTTT
>VZTD01000783.1:770032-784762 GCA_013397725.1 Rhagologus leucostigma | reverse complement strand
TTTAATATTCCCATCCAGAGAGAACAGCTATTTGCAAAATGAAAAAAAAATGTTTCCCAAAGAACATTTGCAACCCCCGAAACACGAAAACCATGTCAGGATGCAATAATGAATGGCCCAGTTGAAACAAAAGGCGAGTGGAGAGAGGGGTGATGCTCTTCCCTGGTGAAAAAAGGAAAAGAGAGCCCTTTGCCGTGTTACAAGAGCAAGCCAGACCCAGGAACAAAATGAAGGATAAGTTCCAGATAAAAAGTCTTCCTGAAAGCCAGACTAGATAAACCCAGAGCAGCCCTACAGCTGGTCTGGCTTCTGCTTAAAAAACTGACACGAAGAAAGGATCCACAGACATTTGCAAGCCAGTGTTTATGGTTTCAGCATTTCCCGAGTGAGTTTTTGATCCTGTTTGCCACATCCAAGCATGTTTCTCAGATTCAAGCAGCTTCCACAGCCAAGTTATTCTCTAGGAAAGCACCGCCCACAGGATTTTGTACATCTTCTCATCTAGTCCCACCATCAGCCAGCTCTAGAACAACCACTGAGACAAACTTCTTGTAAAGGTGATGGGGAGATGAGAAAAGACACAAGCCAATTCAGAGAATATTCTGCATTTCTCCTTCTGGTGCCCCAAAATTCCCCCAAAACCCTCATTAGTGCTGCTCTCCATGCTGCAGCTTCAAATCCTGAGCATGGTAAGATGTTGGGCCTCAATCACACAAATCAAACTGAACAAGTTTGGGTTTCACCTTTGAAAATCAGCGTCAGAAATGACCCCTGGTGAGGGTGTGATATTTATACAGCAGCCACACTGAACCTGAGCAAGTCAAACTTCAGCCCTCAGGGAGTCAGGTGGAATAAATTACAGCAACGGATCAATACGTCACCGAGAGGTTGATAGCCTTGTCTCGAAGGGCCTCCAAATGGGTTCCTGCTCCCAAATCCACTCCCATCAATGGATCCATAAGACATTTTCTGGATAGTGATGGATGCGGGATTGCACTTCAAACCTAAAAAACAGAGCAAAAGACAGGTATAGCCCCATTAAAAGTCAGCTAAACCCCAGACGTCTAAGAAAAAAAAGAAGACTGAAAAGGCAAATAAAAGATACAGGGCAATCTCCAAACTTCAGGATGCCCACCTGCAAAAAATTAAAAGCACTAAAATCCAGGTCTTCTGGACTACAAATGATGTTGAGGGCAAGCAAGTCATTTGACCTCCCTGTGTCTTATTTTCTCCACTGATAAAGGGCAACTTTTAATTCCTCCCTGCTCACAAAGTGCTTTGAGATCCTGAGCTGGAAGGCAAAGACTTAAGCACTCGATCAAAAAAAGGTAATGCTGTCTTCTGGAACATTACCAGTACACAGCTGGCTGGAGTCTATCCATCACACTGCAGTCCTGATGAGCTCTCAAAAGAGACAGTTTGCTGCTACAAGCTCCTGGGCCTCCAGGAGAAATATTGGAGCCAGAGTTATTTTGCCTGCAAGGCCTGAGGTAGCAGCAGCAGAATGAAATAAATGCAGCAGTCAGAGAAAGACAATTTCTTCCTCCTTCCCATCTCCTCATCCACAGAAATGCCTCACCCAGACATCCTCCAGCATTTCAACACTGTCCCAGGGCTTGGTATCGAAATAGTTCAACTCTAAGGCATGGAGATGATGGCAGCAAAGGAAGAGGAGAGATAAAGGTGCTGTATGAGCTGGGAAATGATACAGGACCAAACCCAGCTTCTGCTTCCTTACACCAAGGCTATGAAAAAAACACTCCAAACAGGTGTTTCTACCACAAAAAAAGGTTACAATCCAACAAGAATTGCAACACCTTTGGTGTGATGGCAGAATCAAAATGGTTTGGGTTGGCAGAGATCCTTAAAGGTCATCTAGTCCAACCTCCCTGGCCTGAAATGTTTCCAGTGATGGGGCATCCTGGTCCAGTGTTTTACTCACCTTACCATAAAATAAAATTCTTCATTCTAAGTATTCTGTATCTGATCTTTTTTAGTTTAAAACCATTGCCCTATCACTACAGGTGCTGCTAAAAAGTCTGTCTTCATATTTCTTACATTAATTATTGAAAGGCCACTTTCATTAAGGACTCTCCAGAGCCTTCTTTCCTCCAGGCTGAACAACCCCAACTGTACAGCCTTTCTTCACAGCAGAGCTGGTTCATCTCTCTGATCATTTCAGTAGCCTCCTCTGCCCTTGCTCCAACAGGTCCATGTCTTTCTTGTACTGAGAAAGATTGTTGGGATGTTAGGCTGGATGACATGAGCTGCGATGTTTCATTCTGGGCTTGGATATTCAAATTCCTCCTGTTCTGGACCAGCCATTTTCCCTCTGACGTGCAAAAAGCTGGGAATGGCCTCCACTTTCTGTGGCACATGACCACGTGTCACATGATGTCCTCATTGATAGGTATCTCAGGAAAGGGCTAAAGTCTCTTTTGGGATGCACTGACACTGACACTTGCAGCTATTCCTATGGTTTGTCCTCCATGCAAAGCTAAGCACCAGAAAATCCCAGTTCTGCGCTGTTCTGGGAACAGCCTGATGGCCTCAGGCACCTGTTCTACTTCATTCTCCTTTTTTTTTTTCTTTCAGAGTTTCAAAACCAAGCAAAAAAATCAGCGCTGAGATTCACCAGACAGCAAAACTCCAGAACCAAAAGAAATCACTCACCATCCTCCCTTAATTGGGCCAGATACATGAAAGAGGATGAAAGTGCAACCGCCTTGAGAGAGCAATGGTTGGGAGCTAAACCCATTAAGAGTGGAGAAAATCCAGAGTGCAGCTTCCCCAGCCAGCCTCAGTGTGCCACGTACACACATAACAGGCATCTGAGAGGCTGCAGGTGCCCCCAGGCCAGAAATCCTTCATTTTAGGGAAACAGCCTTCAGCGCAAACTTATGGAAGCCAAGCTGTGAGAGCCCGAGCAGCCAGAGAGAGGGTGAGGGTGTGTATTGGAGCATGCTTCAAGGAGACAGAAAATGGAGCAAACAAGAGGAACCAAGGAACAAAATCGTAAACCAAGGGTTTGCGAGACACTCAACAGCAAAACAATCCGTTGCGTCAGCCGTGTGAAACTGTAAAACCATGAGCTCCATGGAAATACATCCTACAACTGTACTCTCTCCCAGGAGACCTTAGAGCAACTTCCAGTAGCTCATGAGGGTCTGCAAGAGAGGTGGAGAGGGACTTTTTAGCAAGGCACAGAGTGATAGGACAAAGGGTAATGACTTTGAACTGAAAGAGGGTAGGTTTAGATTGGATATTTGGAAGAAATTCTGTATTCAAAGGGTGGTGACTCCCCGGCACAGGTTTCCCAGAGAAGTTGTGGCTCTTCCATCCCTGGAAGTGTTCAAAGCCAGGCTGGATGGGGCTTGGAGCAACCCGATCTAGTGGAAAGTGTCCCTGCCCATGGCAGGGGGTTGGAATGAAATGATCTTTAAGGTTCCTTCCAACCCAAACCATTCTGTGATTCTGCGGCGTCTTGATGGAAATGCTTGATCACAACCACAAAACATTACAAGAAGCAGCTGAAGATTCAGTTGAGGAGTCTGTGATGGACCTGGGACCAAACCTCAGCTCTACCTCAGAACTACCAACAAAACCTTCATCACAAAATGCAACCTGAGATCCAGAAAAACTCTTACCCGGGAAAATACGGGCACATGGAAGATGGTTACAAGCAAGTCTCCGGGCAGACATAAGGAATTATCTTATTTTCTTCATGTCCCACAGTTTAAGACCACTGCAAGCAGGGATGTGGGACAACCAAACATCTTGGAAACAGCCTCTGTACAGAGATTGTTCCTTACCCACGCTCTCTCTCTAGAGATAAGCAAGTGGAAACATTTCCTGCCACGACTTCCCCAAGGCCACAGGCAACAAACACGGAGTAAAATTCTACACCCTGTTGTAAAACGACTTGATTACAAATGGGCAAGTGTTGTTTTGGCAAACAGTGAACGTGTCTGTTTTTTCTCCAACAGAGTGGTGTGAAAGGGGGAGAGAAGGAGGGCTTTTACAGCACTCCAAGTGTTTCATGTTGATTTATCATTTTCAGGACGTGTTTCCATTTTAAAGCTTTTTCTCCTTGGAAGGGAAGAAAAATAGGAAGAATTGAAAACAAAATATTTTGTTGTAGCTTAACCAACCTTTTTAGCAGCAGCCACTTCGCACCCCATCCTACCAAGCTATTGAAATATCCCTTATTCACACAGCTCTGGAGCCACATTCTTACCCCACAGTAGTATATTTACAGGAAAATTTAAGAGCAGATCTAAATGCCTTTAATTTGATTGGCAATAAAAGCATTTCCCTCCCCGTCCCCATGGCACTTCCCAACTCTTTTGTCTACTGCTCCTCGGGGAGGCTTGTCCAATTTACTGTGAAGGCAGTTTGTACAAATTGGAACAAGCATTTCCTAGCGTACTAGACACAGAAGAAAAAAAAAAGAAAAAGAAAGAAGAAAAAAAGATTTTATCACAGCTTTATCCTCATCAGCTAAAATACAAATAAAAGAATAACCACATCCAAGCCAGACTAAAAAGACAACTACCCTGCCAGGGGCATGAATTTGTATTTTATTGAATTCAACTACTTCTTGCTTTGTATATCCTGTAGAAGCCAACCATGCCATGACTAGAACAGTAGGATGCAGGATCTCAAGGAAAGAGTTGGTCCATATTTCTTGGACTGGGAAAGATATTGGCAGGTAAAACCAAGTAGGCAAAATTATTTGAGAGTTCTGTACCCATCGGTCTCCACTTAGAGATACTTGGGTGGGCAGCATTAGTGGTGGGAATGAAAGGTGAGATTTCAGCATGGAATAAATAGGTTTACTGCTATTATTATTATTATTATTATTATTATTATTATTATTATTATTATTATTATTATTATTTTACTATTACGTCTCAATCATTAAATTGTTCTTATCTCAACCCACGAGCTTTCTCACTTTCACTCATCCACTTCATTTCCACCAACCTGGGAGGGATGGCGAGGGAGTGGCTGTGGGGAGCTTATTTGCCAGCCAGAGTTAAACCACAACAGCACTTCAGACAAGTGATATGTATTTAAAGTTGAGTTTGGCTGAGAAAGACATGAGCTGGAACATTTCTTTCCAGACAATGCTGGAAAAAAATGGGAAAGGAGGAGAGCCATGGACATATTGGAGAGAATCCAGTGAGGGACCATGCAGATGGTTAAGGGATGGGAGCACCTCCCGCATGAGGAGAGGCTGAGGGAGTTGGGACCGTTCACCCTGAAGAGGAGAAGGATGTGGTGGTATTAAGGTGTGTAAATATCTGACGGAAAGAAGCGAAGACGATGGAGCCAGACTCTTCCTGGTGGTGTTCAGTGACAGGACAAGAGGCAAGAAGGATTGAAATATAGGAGATTCCACTTCAAAAAGAAAAAGAAAAAACCTGTTGGTTTTGGGGTCAGAGTGGCTTTTTTGCTTATTTTGTAGGGCTTTTTCTATGGTGAGAGTCATCAAACATCAGCACAGGCTGCACAGAGAGGCTGTGGAGTCCCCATCCTGGGGGATATTCAAGCCCTGACTGATCACGTGCCTGAGAAACCTGCTCTAGGTGACCCTGCTCTCAGGACAGGGCTGGACAAGATGACCTCCAGAGGTTCTTTCCTACCTCTGGGATTCTGCAATTTTCCTCCTGTGATGCCTGAAACAGCATGAAAGCCATTCATGGCCCTCTTGGCAGACTGGAGGACATTTGCTGTGCCTATTCACTAAACAGGTGGAGAAAAGAGAAAGAAAATTGCAAACCCACCAGGGTTTTTTTTCCCATTTCCTATAAAAACAGTGGAATAAAGCCACTGGAAGTATGTGATGGTGAAAACCAGATTGACAGCCAGTACGCAGCTGGCAAAAAGTCATATCAAACCAACCTTCAACTCTTTACAAAAGTTAGCAGGCAGTGGAGTTAGCAGAGAAACAGCTGATATTATCCTGTTATGCTCTCATGTTTGCATGGCCAAAGAAAGAGACTGGAGGTGCAGGGAAATTTTTCTGTTCTTTTTTTTTTTATTATTAGAAAAATCATAGAACAGTTTCTGTTGGAAGGGCCCTAAAAACCCTCTAGTTCCAACCCCTTGCCGTGGGCAGGGACACCTTCCACTGGACCAGGTTGCTCCAAGCCTCATCCAATCTGATCTGGAACAATTCCAGGGATGGGGCAGCCACAGCTTCTCTGAGCAACCTGTGCCAGGGCCTCGCCACCCTCACAGCAAAGAATTTCTCTCTAATACCTAATCTAATCCTACACTCTTTCACTTTAAAGCCATTAAATGCTCCCAGTGGACTGTTGCCACAACCAAAGAACAACCTGTGTCGTGTCCACCACACTCTGCTCTCCCCATATTCATTTTGAGCAGTGAGCTGGGTGATGGAACAGGAACTATCCTCATCAAAGGCACACACAGCACCCAACAGCGGAGTTAGATGACAGCTCCATCCTCCAGAACAATCTTAACAAACCAGAAGTGATGTGCAACAAAGAAAATAAGGCGTTGCATAATCCAGGTCAACTGCAGGGGCCTGAATTTAGAAAGAGCAAACAAGAGCACCAACAGAGGATGGGGAGCTGCTGGCCCATGCTGCAGAGAGGGATGGATGGATGCCACAGACTTCAAGCTGAACATGGATCTGCAGTGACATTTCCTGTAACAGTGGCAGGCATCATCTCGGGATGTGTAAATAGGATTACAATCTTCTCGACGAGGGAAGCAAACCTTTTGCTTGACCCCGCACCGCGGAGTCCTCAGCTGTAGGCAACAAGCTCCAGCAAAGATTTTGTCAGAGACTGAAGAGAGTCTGGAGGGAACTCGGAGAATGACAACAGGTCAAGGAAACATAACCTGATAGGAAAGATTGAGTAAATAGTGTTGCTTTTACTATAGAAGGGAAGATTGACGGGAAGACTTAATCCTTCAATTCTGCAAGGCTGCTGCAAAAAGACAGAGAGGAAAACATTCTTTTCACTCCTGTTGGGCAAGACAAGGGAATAGCTCTAAACCAAAGCTGGAAAGATGAACTGAGACATTGGGAGAGCCTATGAGGAAGGATGGAGCAACTCTGGGAACAGGCAACATGGAGAAAGATCTTTTTGAACCCGGAGGTGATAAAACCAGCCAACACTGGGTCCAGCCCTGTTTAACATCTTCATTGATGACCTGGATGATGGGGCAGTGTATCCTCAGCAAGTTTGTTGGTACCACCAAATTCAGAGGAGTGGCTCCAAGCCCAATCCAGCCTGGCTGTGGACACTTTCAGGGATAGGGTGGCCACAGATTCTCTGAAAAACCTGTGCCAGGGCCTCACCAACCTCTGAATATAGAATTTCCTCCTAATATAAAACCTAAACCATCTCTCTTTCAGTTTGAAGCCATTACTCCTTGTCCTGTCACTTCATGTCCTTGTCCAAAGTCCCTCTCCAGCTCTCTTGGAGCCCCTTTAGGCACCGGAAGGGGCTCTAAGGTCTCCCTGGAGCCTTCTCTTCTCCAGTCTGAACAACCTCAGCTCTCCCAGCCTGTCTCCAGAGCAGAGGTGCTCCGTCTCTCTGATTATCTTCGTGGCCTCCTCTGGACTCACTCAGGCAGCTCCACATCTTTCTTATGCTGGGGGCCCCAGAGCTCCAGTTGGGGCCTCACCAGAGCAGAGCAGAGGGGCAGAATCCCCTCCCTCACCTGCTGCCCACCCTGCTCTGGATGCAGCCCAGGACAGGGTTGGTTTTCCAGGCTGCCAGAGCACAACTGCTGGGTCACGTTGAGCTTCTCATGCACCAAGACCCTCAAATCCTGCTCCTCAAGGCTTCTCTCAATCCATTCTCTGCCTAGCCTGTGTTTGTGCTTGGGACTGCCCTGACACAGGTGCAGGAATTTGCATTTGGCCTTGTTGAACTTCACTGGGTTCACAGCCCCACCTCTCCATCCTTTCCAGGTGCTCTATTCCCAGCTCCACCACCACCTTGCTGATGGAGAAGTGCCTTCACCGGGGGCTTCAGAACTCATTAATGATGATGACACCTCCACTTCTGGATGACCCACCTGAGATATATTTTTCTGAGAATTTTCACCCAGATAAAATCCTTTGACCAACGAGCCTGACCTTCATAAAGAGCTTGCAGATCATTTCACATAAATCATCTTTGCACATCAAACCCTACAGCCTCTGGTCAGCCCAGGTCACCTCTTTCCATAAGAGCCTCCCTGAGGCTCCAGCTAATGAAGAATCAGCCCCAGCCACTCTGTTAGGAGAGCTTTGTCTTCTCAACTCTTAAACTTTGCTGTTTGATCTCTTTTGCCTTTTAACCTCCCCTCAGATGAACTAAACAGACTGACCTCCTTTCATTTCTCACTGGGAGATTTGTTTACACAGGAACCACAAGGAAAAATACTCAGCATTTCCTTGCTTTCCATACAGCTGCCTCCACTTCCCTGCCTGTAAAACTGACAGACAGACGCGGAGCTCTCCTGCTGGCAGAGTACCAGAGACTCATAGAACAATTTGGGTTGGAAGGGACCTTTTAAAGGTCATCTAGAACAACTCCCCTGCAATGACCAGAGATATCTTCAACCAGGACTAACTCGGTTAATACGAAAGTTTTTGCAAGTCATGAGATCAAAGGGCATACTTGCAAAGCCTTCTGCATAGGGCTGACTCTGGGTCACTCGTGTCCCAGACATGCTGCTTTTCTGCTTATTTTCTTAGGTTTGCTCTCAGTTATTAAAACCGAAACTCAATAAACCTGGAATTTACCTGCAAAACTGTCTCTTTTCTCTTTCTCCCAGAGACTGAATTTATGAACAAGCCCTGTTGTTGAATCACCTCGTTTTGTTTTGTTGGGTTTTCACTCAATGGTTTTAGCATTGAGTTGGTGTCATTGCACAAATCCCTGAGTGCCTCATAACAAAACTGTCAGAGGTCAATCAGAGTAGCCAGAGAGGACGACTTTCTTCTTTTTCACTCTGGGCCTTTGAGGTAATTTATTCCCTTCTGGATCTTTTGTGTAGTTTGTAATATTAACGTCATGTCCCTGGGTGGCTTTGGGCAGGCAAGGAGAGGAGAGCAGTGCTCAGGAACTGCAGAAATGCCTGGCAGGAGGGTGGTCGGGAGCAATGCCCTGCCTGCAGCAGGACTGGGGGTGCAGCAGTACAGATATTTCCTCACACTTTGCTTCCCAGCTGAGTTCTAAAGCTGATGGAAGGTCCTTGGAGAGTGAAGTCATCCCTGTCCCCACAGCCTGAGGACCTCACTGTCTAGCCTAGGTTGACAAGACACAAAATATGACAACAAAAACAACAATAAAACCCGCAGGGCATTATATCCATAATCTTGTACAAATTAAACAGACTTGCAGAAGCTTCTAGAGACACTCTGCAGTACTTGACTGGTGTGACATCACCGATGACTGTAAACAGCCTGACTCAACCCCCTGAACTGTGCTCTTGTCTCCTCTCCTCCAGTGAAGCGCACGACAGAGCAAAGCGAACGCCCACGGCCTGGAGGCATCATGGAGTAGGTGCAAAGCAAAACCAGCAGAGATTATCTCAGAAATGAGCTGTTCCTGCTCTTCTCGAGATCTGCTAAGAAACAACGACAAAAATTCTCTTTTTGCATTCTTCCTTGTCAAAGTTCTTATTTGAAGGAAACACCTGATCGCTTCCTACTGGATTTGGTTTCTCTTTCCTGCAAATAGCTGCCACTGTAGATGTCTCCAGCAGCAGAGCACTTTGTCCCAGGAACAGATAGGATCGGGACAGGCTGCAAAGTCAGGGACAGCGAGATAAGACATCGACGACATTTTATGGAGATATACACCGAGCCACAAACAGAGACAGCTGGTTCACTGGGCCTCCAATTGCGATGACACCAAGATCTCTGGCTGTTCTCAGCATATCTGATTGCAGCCTTTGCTCAATCTCATTTTTCATCCAGATCAGCAACACCACACAAAGCCAACAGGAACAGTTCCTGTCTATCCCCTTCTTTCATCACTCAGTCATTCCCAAGATTTGCAGCTATAGCAGCACCCATCAGGTAGAAAAGACCCTTTCCCGTCCATCAAAAAGCAACTCCAACCCCACCAAGATCTGGATGCCTCCACCCAGGACCTCCTGTTGATGTCAGAGGGCTTCAGATCTGATGGACTGACATGAAACATAAAAGAGAAAGAAACCACAAGCAACAGAGATAGGAAGGGATGGATGCAAGTCATCTGTACATATTTCACGTTACACCAATGTCTACACATCAGACACGAAGAACAGAGGCAAGGAAAGCAATCTGGAAGCTTGCTGTTCTTCTTTCATGTCAGTCCCAGTTGCCACTTCAAAAAACAAACTCTTCTTCCACATCTACCTGACTGCACGTCATCTCACAAGAGAACAGAAGACAGGCTTCAAATCCTGCTACGAGGCACCAGAGACAGGCTGGCCTTAGGCAAATGCCAAGAAGAAGGGCTGGATATGTTTTGTTTACCTTGGGAATCTCAGATTCATAGACCCTCCCCCCCACTCCCTCTATTTAAGCTGTGTAAACTTCTTGAGAGCAAAACCACCTGCTAGAAAAAGTCTTCCATCAAAAGGATCACAGATGCCATGGAAAGATGGATGCCTTCTACCCTCGAAGCGCAAGGTGGCACACCCTGAGACAGTTTGGTTCCCCAAAGCAGCAGCTGAGGGTGATAAATGACAGAGTGATGGCACAAGCAAGGCCAGCCCTTGGGACCCAAATATCTTTACTCCTGGAGAAGCAATTCGGCTTCTGTGATACTGAGGAATTCAGATCAAGAGGAAAGGAGATTCCCGAGTCTTTGGGAGACCAAAGATCTTTTGGGCACTGAGGTGTGTGTAATGTTTTCTGTTGTTCCAGGCTATATCATGGCAGTGCTTACATGACTTAGTGCCAGGTCACTCTGAGCTCATTTTGATCAAGATGTGATGTCACCCTTCCTATTTTTTAAACTGACATTAATACAACAGTTAAACATTTCTTCTGGCTCCTGCAGCACATGATCTAGACAGCTTCAAACCCTGAACTGCCCGAGTACAAATGCTCCAAAACTCTGTTGCTTCTACCTCAAGGCTTTTCTTTCTACTTTTTACCTGTATTGCCTTCTTCTATTTGCTGTTTTGTGCCATGCTGTCTACTTTTTGTGAACCTTGCATGTAGAACAGTCTTAATCTATCCATATGCTAGACAAACACAGAAGTATGACATATTTCAGTGAACAGCAAAATTAAATTTCCAGTCAGTTCAAAATCCAGGTTTCATCCGCCTTTTCACTGGTTACAAAAGATGAATATTAATGTCTATTTGCTGTAATAAAAAACAGGGAGGAGGAACACAGGAAAGAGGGAACTGGTGTCTAGTTTGCTCCTCTGACGTTAGAGTAAACTTATTAATTATAAAAGATGTACACGCACGAATGGACAGAGACCAACTGCACCACACTAGGTCAGCTTAACAAAATTAGAAATGGCATTTATAAGCTTATATTGGATTTCAACAGAATAATGAAAAATGCATCTGAGGATGGCAACAAATTCTGAGTCCACGGGAACATCTTGATAGACAGAGCTGCAATTGCTTAGGGGAGGAAGATGCAGGGCAAAATGGGTGAATTAATAAAGTAATAGATTCCTAAATCCCAGGATCCTGCTCCCCCATCACCAAACATACCTCGTTTCCACTTCCCAAAGCAAAAATATTGTTATTCAACATACACAAACAGAATATGCTCTCACCTACACCAGTATTTACCACCAGCCACATCATAAATAAATCTTGCAGAAGGATAAATGAGAAGCAGCATGATCTGGTGAGGACACAGGGCACAGTGGGAAATAAAGAATCCACTTCTACCTTTGGTTGTGATTCATCAAGAAACACAAAACAACTTGGTATCTTCATTTTCATCAAGAAACACAAAACAACTTGGTATCTTCATTTCAGGTTTCCTACCAAGACTGTGGGAGATGATGGAAGTCAGTTAAGTCCGGCGTTAATCTAACTCAACAGATCACAGAATCATGATGGAAAAGACTTCTAAGATCATCCAGTCCAACCATTAACCCAGCACCAGCATGGCCACAGCTACTAAACCCCCAAGGGCCACTTCCACAAGCCTTTTGAACACTTCCATGCTTGGTGATTACACCACCTCCCTGAGTAGCCTGTTTCAGTGCCTGACCACCCTCTTGGTGAAGAAATTTTCATGTATCACAGCCCAGAGTCAGCAGTGTCTGTGAGCCAATTTTCCTGCAAGATTAAAGTGAATTTGCTAAAAAATTTACAGTGAATCTGCCATTGTACATATTTGAGGAAAACCAACCATGGTCAATTTTCCAACACATTCACTTTTGCCACAACCCCTCACTGAGAGAGAATGTGGCTGATCCCTTAATTATTTCAAGTCATCTTTAATATCCCACCAATCTGCTGTTCACAAGACTTTCTGCCTGTGTTTTTAAACCGCAACACAATCTCCCTAAGCCAAGAGGGAAAGTGAGCACCGTGATTATTTTTATTTCAACTTTCCCCCTCCTCAAATAAAAAACATTAAAAAAAAAAGGTTTTTAAAGTAAGGAACGCTCCACAGTAGAAGCCAAGTCATAGGGAGGCAAGGAATTTCTGGGGTTTCTTGCAACAAGGCAACAGGATGAATATTAACACAGACTGAAGAGGTACGAGCAGTAGAGATGTTTTTCACCACAGACGTTTGCCAGAGGGACCCAGCAGAAAAACACAGCAACAAATCCTCGGAAAACACACTAACAACCAACCCTCATTAGCCGGGGATGCTCCACGATGGAGCAGAGCCTCCTGCCACATCTCCTGCCTGCAGCAGAGCGTGGTAGGAGAGCACAGGATTAGCATAGCAGGAGAAAAGAGATTTCACCTCGTTTGAAGGCTTTACAGGCCAGGACGACAAGACAGCGAACACGGAGCATCTGGACATGTAAATATGTGCTGTCAAAGGAGCTCATCTTCTCCAGACCGGCTCCACTCACAAAGCATTTGCCTAGGAGATGGCAGAGACAGCTACCAGCCTGAGGCAGCCTGTGGAGAAGTAAAATAATCCCCTTCTCATCTTTCTTTCGCCCTAATGACAGATATTTTGGGGTACATCCACCCTCATGCTGAGAAAACCGTGTTCGTCAGGCCTGCTCTGACACAGCCTCTGATCAGTTATGAAGAGACTCTAAAAAGCCCCATTTCAGCCCATTTCCCAGTTCACAGGGCATTGGAGGACTCCTCCTTCCTGCTGATGAGCTTGTGTAGCACATGATGGCACCAAAGGGAACCAAGAGCAAATATGAGGGAGGAAAAGCAGCTCAGCTCCAGCGCGTGACTCATGCAAGAGGAACGCCAAGCCCCGAGCGAGCCAAGGCAAAACAGCTGAATGGGAAACCCTGCACAGGGGAGAAGAGTTGCCCTTAAAAATGCAGACTGCATTTTTTTCCACCAAGAAAGAGGTTGTATTTTTTATACTATGAACTGTATATAAGACCCTGGTGAAGACAGGGCGCACAGTGCGGGGTGCATTTGTTGAAATGTGGGTGACAAAGACAATCTCAGGTGTCCTGTGAGGCCTGGGTGGGCCTGGAAGACCTGACTGGTGATGAACAGCCTTCTGGGCTGGCAGAAGAGTGGGAACCAGCTGCAAATTAAAGCACCTAAATCATAGAAATTTTTGGGTTGGAAAAGACCTTTAAGATCATTGAGTCCAACCAAGGCTACCACTAAATCATGTCCCCAGGTGCCACATTTACACATCTTTTAAATTCCTCCAGGAATGGTGACTCCACCACTTCTCTGAGAAACCTGTTTCAATGCTTGACAAGCCTTTTAGTGAAGGAATTTTCCATAATAGCCAATCTAAACCTCCCTTAGCACAATTTAAGGTTATTTCCTCTTTTTCTATCACTTGTTATCTGGGAGAAGAGGCCAACCCTCACTTCTCAGTGTGCACCCATAGCTACTGGGAGAGACTGAAGTCAGTACAGCCAGTGAAGAGTGAAGAGCAAGTTAAAATACACAGGAGGTGCTTACTTTTCAGTGGAGAGAGGGAGTGGAGGAAGTTTGCAGCTCCTGGGAAGCACAGACATACAACAGATTAAAAAATCTCTTAAAATTTATCTTTAAATGTATCATTTTCAGCAGTCTTTTCAATGCTTTATCCGATCTACCACTTTTTTCCTAATACAGTAGAAGAACTAAAACTGTAACGTCTCATCAGACTGGGAAAAGAAAGTTGGAGTGTGGGAAAAGCCCATAAAATAATACCCCATGAATTCCTGGGCTACGTGGAAAAGGGAAATCTCCCCCTCTGTTTTCCAGTGCAAGAACTGGGGGGTAATGAAGCAAAACCAGCAGGAGACAAAAAGAAAAGAAGGAAAGGAAGGAAGGAAGGAAGGAAGGAAGGAAGGAAGNAAAGAAAGAAAGAAAGAAAGAAAGAAAGAAAGAAAGAAAGAAAGAAAGAAAGAAAGAAAGAAAGAAAGAAAGAAAGAAAGAAAGAAAGAAAGAAAGAAAGAAAGAAAGAAAGAAAGAAAGAAAGAAAGAAAGAAAGAAAGAAAGAAAGAAAGAAAGAAAGAAAGAGAAGATACCCCTCCATGTAAAGCCTAAGTTAGCAAGAACTTCATGCCACAGGCTGTTGTGCATCCTGAAACCTCACAGGGGCTTAAAAATGCAACAGGACTATCAGAAGA
>VZTD01000783.1:682250-769881 GCA_013397725.1 Rhagologus leucostigma | reverse complement strand
AAAGAAAAAAGAAGAAGAAAAAAAAGAAAGGAAGGAAGGAAGGAAGGAAGGAAGGAAGGAAGGACAAAAATACATTTTGTGCTATTAAATATAGCACTTCTGACTAAAGGAACACGGGAAAAGCGTGGGAGAAGCCCACTGTTTTCTCTTTTCTCATGTTCTTCACAAAATGTCCTGGATTTGGTTCATTTTACATGGACACACCTGTCCTGACCCAGTTTGTCTCTTCCTGTGACAATTCTAGAAGGAAATTCTTCAGGTGAGCACAAAACCAGACAGTTCAAGAGCTGCCAGGCTACTTGAAATTCACCCCTTCTGGTCAGCTGCTCTCTTTTACCTCTCTCCATGGCCATGGTGAGGATGGCTCCACTCAGCTCCAGTAATTTGGAATTACAAACAAGGTTAGACCCAGCCCTAAGAGCCAGGTTTGAAGAAAACCAGATCTCCATCACCCAAGAGAGGAGAGAGAGGATAAAGGAGAAAGAAAGAGCATTGACAGAGGCCTGTCACACACCAGGGGCTTGTGGCTGAGCATCCTTCTGTGTCCAGGCAGATCAAATCTAAATCCATCAGTGCATTTATGAAGCTAAACACATTTTGGAGTCCAAAGTCAGGAATGGGCACAAGGAGCTAACAGGTGCCAAGTTCACACCTGATGAAGAGCGTGCAAAAGATGCATCTGCGTTGTGCTTCATTTTACTGCTCTGCACAGAAATACTGTAATTATGTTGTATAACTGCATCCCTGTTAGGGATGAGCATGAATTAACGTGGTTATAAGGTATAAAAGTATTTAGGTCCCAGTATGGTGAGGTGAGGTGAGAGATAGACTCTGTTCTGCTCTCAGCTGGTGACAGCAATGCCCACAGAACTTCCATTGTACAGGAATTCCCATTCCAACATCATTACACAGAGATGCAATATCGAGTAGAAATACAGACTCCCACACTTGATTTTTTATATTGTCTATCCAAGCTTGTCTAATCTCACCGGTCCCATTATTTTACTGTTTGGTGGGTGTTTTTAGTGGTTTGACTCTACATAAACAATAGGATCCACATTTGAGAATTGTTTCCTCTTGCCCTTTGTGCCACCAGCCAGGTTTTTAACCGACATTTTTTGCCTCAGAAACCTTTTTCAGCCTGAAGAAAGTGCCATTCCAAAAATAAATAAAACATAAAAGGAAGGAGACCTCTGTAATGGAGTTGGGACACGGACCAAAAGAACTTGTATTTTGAATGTTCTATTGTGCCATTTGCTTGTGTTACATTCAAAGCTTTGGGAAGCCATCCAAACCTGCACAGACACAAAATAACCCATGGAAATTACAGCTGCAAGGTGCCAGTGACAGCAAAAAGTGTTTTGATGGGGAAAATGAAACTGAAAATTCAAGGATGAGGTGAAAAACATGGAACAGCTTAGGCACGAAGAGAAATGTCCAAAAAAGAAAGGGTGAACTAAGGAGATTTGTCACCACCACTCCCCAAAAAACAAAGTGACAAAGGCAATGAAAGAAGCCCTGGGCAAAAATTAATGGGACAAAAGTTGGAGGAGTTTTCATTCTTTCCACAGGTTTTTGCTTCCCCTCTTATCTCACTGGAGGATCTAAGGGGTCTAGAAGAGCCTGAGGGGAGGGGATGTGGTGGCTGCTGAGTCCCTGAGCACATAAAGCTCCTCTGAAGACACGTCACAGAAAGTCTGAGGACACCTCTCTGCTTCCAAAACCACTCACAAGCTTATGGCTCCTCTTCAACATTTTTACAAGGACATGTGGTGATAGGACAAAGGGGGCATGGCTTCAAACTGAAAGAAGGCAGGTTTAGATTGGATATTAGGAAGAAATTCTTCCCTGTGAGGGTGATGAGGCCCTGGAACAGATTGCCCAGAAAAGCTGGGGATGCCCCACCCCTAGAACTGTTCAAGGCCAGGTTGGATGGAGCTCTGAGCAACCTGGTCCAGTGGAAGGTGTCCCTTCCTGTGGCAGGGGAGTTGGAACTGGATGAGTTTTAAGGTCTCCTCCAACCCAACCATTCAATGATTTGTATTCCCCTTGGTAAATAACCTGGTTAAGTCACATTTAACTCCAAAAAAAGAATGCTCAAAAGACACATCAGCTATGCAAAAATGAAAACTGCCTTTAAATTTAAAGAGGATAGAAAAGCTTATCTGTTGTACCTTTCAAATCAAACCCCAATTTCACTATTAAGAGGAAAATAAAAACGCTGCAACTGGAGCATAAAGGAAATAGTTTAAGGTCAAATAAAACCACAAACAATTCAGGCAATTAAGATCATGGGAGCACTGGGAGGGTGCAGGGAGTTGTGTCTAATAGGTTCCACAACAAGACCAGAAATATTCAAATCGAGCAGTGCCTCCTTCCTTGTGCTTCCTTAATCCAAAGATTAAATGTTTTCCATGAAAGATGTGAGAGTCTGGTCCCTAATGATTACATGCCCAAAAAATCAGAAGGTATTGCTGTTATTTCAAGTAGGTATCATAAACTACTGCATCAATTAAACTTTTCCAGGCACTCTACACATTGCAGATCTTTCAGAATAAATTGTTTCAGTGCGAAAACAGAGGATGTGCAGCCCCAGCAGGGAGGGGTAGTCCCACTTTATATTGCTCAAAGGAAACACCTGCCTCTTACAGGCCATTATGTGGCAAGGAAACATTTTAAAAATCCATTTTCAAATACTCAGTTCAAGAAGTTGAGATAGTCGCTCTCTGCAGATAAAATTAAGACAAATTATAAAAGAATGAAAGGCTAAAAAAAGAAATCTGGTCCAGATGGATTCCCGGCTGAATTCTATAAAATATTTACAGATCTTCTGTCACCAAAACTTACGTTTCTTTTTGATGAGGTGGAAACCAAAGGCTCTCCACCTGTTTTATTTTTATTTTTTGGTTTTAAACCCTCATGGAAGATGTAATTAAGTTATTTAGGAGAAGAAAAAAAGGAAAAAAAGAAAAAAAAACCCAAATCAAAATAAACCACCAAAACCCAACTGACTTTAATCCGTGTGTAATTACTGCAACTCCAATTAATCAATGTTGATTCTACAAATTCTATACAAAAGAGAGATTGTCCCTTTGCTTCATTTAGTCCAAAAATTTTCCCTAAATTCCAAGTTCAAGATTTTGATCATTAAAATAGGCTTAGCTCGGATAAGCACAGCCTGATACCACCATCATTCACATAATAAATTAACAGCCTAGTCCCATGACAGTGCTGTCTCTAGATACCAAAAGATACTTCATCATGTGTCAGAAGGGTAAAATATCCACTTTTTCATTTCAGACCAGCCAAAAAAGTTCTCAATTTTCTGCTCCTAAATCTGTACATTCCATTTTCCAACAGCCAGACTGCCAGAGCTCAGCTCCCCAAGGAGGAGGGAGCAGCTTACATGTACATGACATGCTGACTGCCTTTCTGTTTGTTGTGGTCCTGTAGGTGATGGAGCAGAGGGAAACAGAGCAATCCTTTAAACTGTCAATTATCCCATCAGTCCTGGCAGGACTTTTGGAGAAGGATGTAACTGAACATCAGCAACTTAACCCTTTTGTTTCAGGCTGTGCATCCAGGCACTGTTTGGTACCTTTGGATTTGATCCCCTGAAGCCAGGGGATGAAGGTCCAGGTCATGGCTCTCAGATTTCTCTCTCAAGGCTCTGCATCTTTGTTCTTCTCCCTGCCTCCAGTAAGGTAGCCAAAGGTCTTAAAACATGAATTCCTACCACAACAATCACAGAATCATAGAATTTGTTTAGGTTGGAAAAGCCCTCCAAGATCGTCGAGTCCAAACCTTCCCCCAGCACTGCCAAGGCCACCACTAACCCATGTCCCTAAGTGCCACATGTATAGATCTTTAAAATCCGTCCAGGGATGGTGACTCCACCACTGCCCTGGGCAGCCTGTTCCAAGGCTTGGCAGCCCTTTCAGTAAAGAAATTTTTCCTAATGCATGTGCTAGACCAGAATTTTTGTCCTTGCTGGCTGTTCTCAGCTTTGTGCAGCACAAAGAACTATCTCCGCATATCTATTTGTAGATTAAAAGGAAAAAACAAGCAAACAAGCAAAACCCACCCCACTATGGTCTGCTTCCAAAGCCATTTCATGTACTCTGAGATAAGAACTTAAAATGTTTCAGATGCTGGAGGTGTATCCCTTTTTTTCAATCTGACCTTGGATTCATTACTCAGTTATTATGCTTTTTACAAGCGAAATAAGAGACTACATAATGATTTGGTCCCCACTGGATGTCGACTTGATAAACACTACAATTAATTCAAATTACCATGGTGCCCTTCCTTTCCCTTCACACTTTAGAGAAACGTCTCTCTAAACCAAATCTATGATTACCAGTCATACATAAAAGCTTGAGAAAAACACTCCTCCACAAGCATATGGCAGAGCAAATTTGTCCAGCGTTGCCGGCTTTCCATGGCATTTATCTTGAGGAAGGCACTACGCAGAGATAGAGATGTCTCCACGTGTTGGCTTCCCTCAGAAAGGCACAGAGCTATCCTTCATCCCATTATGGAGTGCACTGTATCCTCAGGAGAGCACCCTGCTCCCAGAGATGCTTCAGGCAGACGAGGACTGCAATCAGCTATCCATGATCTCATCTGTGATATCCATTCTTAAAGTCAAGGCTGCACTTTCTAGGAGCTGTATCAGACTTCAGGCACACGCCATGGCAACCAAATTCAAGTGCACTTGTTCAAAACCATCACTTACTCGGAGAAAAAACAAAAGGTGGGGGGAGGTGAAAGGAAAAAAATAGCAGCAAGTTTAACTAAGCACTTTATGAACAACATAATTCACAGAACCATTTAGGTTGGAAAGGACCTCTAAGATCATCAAGTCTCATCTTTGACTGATCTCCACCTTGTCAACCAGACCAGAGCACTGAGTGCCACGTCCAGTTATTTCTTGGACACCTCCAGGGATGGGGACTCCACCACTTTCCTGGGCAGCCCCTTCCAATACTTGACTACCCTTTCCATGAAGAAATTCCTCCTGATGTCCGGTCTGATCCTCCCTGGTACAGCTTGAGGCCATTTCCTCTCATCTTGTCCCTCGTTCCCTGAGAGAAGAGACCAACACCCACCTGGATGCATCCTCCTGTCAAGGAGTTGTAGAGAGCAGGAAGATCACCCTCGACCCTCCTTTACTGCAGGCTGAGCCCCCCGCCCCCCAGTACCCTCAGCTGTTCCTTATAGGACTTATTCTTTAGACCTTTTCCCAGCTCTTTTCCCTTCTCTGGACACACTCCAACCCCTCAATGTCTTTCTTGAAATGAGGGGCCCAGAACTGGATGCAGGACTCGATGCATGTCCTCACCAGTGGCCAGCACAGAGGGACAATGACTGCCCTGGTCCTGCTGCCCACGCTATTTTTCATACAATCCAGGATGCCCTTGGCCCTCTTGCCCACCTGGGCACACACTGGTTCATGCCCAGATACACAACAGCCACTGTGTAAAACAAGGCAATAATCAGCGCAGCCCCACCGCAGACCCTCTGTTCCTGATATTCCCCTATGCAAGAGAAGGAAGAGCACAGGCAGCAGCATTTCAGCTGTCAAACATTACAGCAGCTGCTGGTATGAGCTAACCCGAACCATTACAGCCTCCCTCCTGTATCAGGACATTGTCCCAGCGCACACTGAAGCAATTCAGCCTCCCGGATTTAACAGCATGACACTGGTGCTCAGGTACAGCAAGATGGAAAAGCTCTTAAAATAACAACCTCAAACAGTGTAATTTCATTAAGGCAGGCTGACCCTTGCTGCTTCTGCTCGTGTTCCTCCCTGGTATTGTTACTCTGATTTAGTTCACTCCCTGGCAAAACTCTTTTTTCTTTCTGTCTTCCCACTCATGTATATATTTATAAATATAAAGGAATGAAGAGAACAGAGATAAACCCTCAAGGTATTTCTTTCCATGCTGGTCCAAGTGAGAATACAACAAGATATTCTGTGTGTTACAGAGAGTGGTTTGCAACAGTGTGCACAGCCTTCCTTCAGTGCTTATTCAATTACCAAAATCAGGTACAAGAGCTAACAGTGCCTAACGGACACACAGAAGACTCTTCAAGCTCAACTGATGGTTCTGCAAGTTAAAGGCTCAAAAGTTATTAAAAACCACAAAACCCACAAAACCAAAAACGAACAAGGAAACAAAACCCAACAAAACCCCAAAAACATAGGATGGCTTGGGTTGGAAATCTAGCCCTGCCCTCCCTGCCATGGGCAGGGACACCTTCCACTACTCCAGGTTGCTCCAAGCTCCATCCAACCTGGTCTTGAACACTTCCAGGGCTGGGGCAGCCACAGCTTCTCTGGGCACCCTGTGCCAGGGCCTCACCACCCTCACATAAAGAAGTATAGAATTTATTCCTAATAGCCAATCTAAATCTTCCCTCTGTCAGTTTGAAGTCATTTGCCCTTGTCCTGGTACTCCAGGCCCTTGTTCCAAGCCCCTCTCCACCTCTCCTGAAGCTGCTTTAGGCATTGGAGGGGCTCTAAGGTCTCCCTGGAGCCTTTCCTTCTCCAAGTTGGACAACCCCCAGCTCTCCCAGCTGTTCTTCAGAGCAGAGGTGCTCCAGCCCTTGAAGCATGTTCATGTTCTCCTCTGGACTCCCATCCACAAGTCCATGTCTTTCTTATGCTGGGAACCTCAGACTCGGATCAATTACTCCAGGGGGGTCTCAGAAGAGTGGAGCAGAGAGGGAGAATCCCCCTGTCAACGAAGCCAACACAGATAAATTAAACTTGAAGAACTCCCAGAATCTGGTAGCTTGAGGCAGACTTTGCAAAACCTGAACAGTCTGAAAGCTGCATTTCCTGCAAGGACAAGACCTGATGAGTTTTCAGGCATTTCATTCTCCAGTTCTTTTCCAGCTGCTCTGCACACAAAAGTTTCTCCTTTTTCTCAGCAAAAAAACATTTCAGTTTTGCATGTATGTCAATCTCTGTATTTTAACTTCATGCCCCATCCCTGGAAGTGCTCAAGGCCAGATTGGATGAGGCTTGGAACAACCTGGTCTAGTGAAAGGTGTCCCTGCCCATGGAAAGGGGGGGTTGGGATTAGATGATCTTTAAGATCCCTTCCAACCCAAACCATTTTGTGATTCCATGAAAATTACAATGTATACACTTCTATGCATTTCAATTCTATAAGTTAATTAGCTTTTGAAATAACCAAAAAATGAGACACCTTCTAGAATCTCTTTAAAATACTTGGATTTGTCAAGTGAGTCTCAATATGTAATTCCATGTTATTTGTTCCTCTCTAAAACAAGCCTGTAATGAACCAAACAGAGGCACCAGAATGCCAAATAAAGATAAGGACCATCAACCTCAACCCACAGTCCTCTAGAGAGGGTGAACACCAATCTGTAATTTCAAGCTGTGGTCCCAAGAGAGCTTCTTCCTTTCCTAAATCTGTCAGAACTCTTGACTGTCACAGTCCAAGCCAGCCTTTCATGCTGTTTTACCCATGGGAGAACCCAGAAACCACATTGGCCAACCTTTGCAGAAACCTGTCGAATTTTTTACTTAATGAAGTAAAATTTAAAAGCATTTGAATAATTCTTTGATGCATTTCATGACTAAATCAACCCAGAACTTTTCAGCCAGTGAGGAAGACAGGGATGTGAACTTCATTACAGTTCAGTACAACCACCAGGAGAGGAAAGAGCTTCATAAAAAGGGTTGGTTCAGTACATCAGTGCCAACCTTTCTGACAGGACTGGGTTATTTCACCCACCAACCCCTCAAAGAGCATTTGGTGGTCAAAATATTCAGTCTTCCCATTAGGGAAGCTTTGATAGCCACATACGGATGGATACCATCAAAAAGGTGTTCCTGTCCATGGTGAGGGGTTGGATAAGATGGTCCTTAAGGTTCTTTCCAACACAAACCATTCAATGATTCTATGCCTGAAAACCTGTAGAGGCCTTTTTATACTCGGGACATGACTTTCGCATGTTTTAACCCCTTCAGGAGTCACCAGCAAAGCAAGAGAATCCAAACAGCACTTCCACACCACTGACAAACACACCAAAAACCAGCACTTGCCTACGAAGCGTAAAGAAAAATGTTTTCTTGAGGGACTTCAGTCTAACTGGCATCTGCTTGAAGCCTCCTGCTGTCAGGTCTAAAACACCCCTGGAATCATTAAATATTACAGCTGACAAGTTTCCTACCTCAGAAAGATTGTTCTTCACTCCAAGGAATTTTGTGATAGACCTCATCTTGATACAGAGGAATTGATCAAAGAACTGAAAATTAGTGGCTGCTTGGGTAATCACAACTCATTTCCTTAAAAAAAAACCCTCAAAAATTATTAAAGAAAAATTAAGTCTAGAACCTTGCTGGTTTTAAAAGGCCTGTTTTAAAAAGGCATTTAATTATAAAAATAGAAGGGTATAAGAGATGATAAAAATAACAACATGTAGGAATTTCAAAGGTATCCCTTCCTGGACATCCACAATTCTCAGGCAGGGAAGATGGAAACACTTCCTACATAGGATAAAGAATTGTATAAAACACTCCAAAACCTTACGTTTGCATACGTACCTAGGAAAAAAAAAAAAAGGAAAACCAATTAACCAGAGAAAAAAATCCACAAAAATCCCCCCCCATGCCACCACAAAAAAGTGATACAAGAAATCTACAGCCAAAAAAACAACTCAAATAACCAAGAAAAAAAAAAAGTTAAGGAGGCAAAAATTAATTTTCACAGTGGAGCTGGTACAGGATAGGAGACTGAACTCAGGAACAATTCAGATGAATCAGGAATGTTTATAAATTATTTCCACCTTTGGAAAATATTTGAAAAACATTCAAACACAAAATTTCACTACAAGTCAGTGGAAATTAATGTCTACCCCATCAGTTGCTCAGGAAAGTCCAAAAATAGCAGCTCAGATGTGATTAAATCCAGCAAGCATGGGTAGCACAAGCACCAAACGCTGTGAAAGACCAGGGCAAGCAGCGATTTGGCTCATTAGTGCTGATTTGTGACACCATTTGGAAAGAATCAAGGGAATTCCAGAAGAAAAGCTAACATGGAATCAAAGCGAAAGGGTAAAGCAGGTAATACTGTGCTCATTAATGGCCTGCCAGCCTAACAACAAATCCAGGAGAAGAAAAGGAAAAAAAATGAAAGGAAAGACAAAAAAGAAGAAGAAACAGTTGACGCTGGACTCAATTATTAAAGAAGAATTATTTAATTTTGGCCTGTAATGGGCGATTTAACACTTCCTTTCTCGCCAGCAAGGAAGGGACAGCTCAGTGCATTGGTTCTTCAACTGCTGGAAACCTCAGCCATGAGACACAGTTATTAAATATTCAAATCAGTATGGATTTATGGAAAGTGTGGTTTATTGAACCTCAGGAAATGTTTTCATCCACAAGACCACATCATACTGATGACACGAAACCTGTGAGGCAGAGCATCATCTTGAGTGACCAAGGAAAACCAATGTGTTCCAGAGTTAAAAAACTCATCAACCAGAAGGTATCATAATTACATGAAAGCCAATACCAGAGGTGGGACAAGTTTCCAAAACAGTCAAAGAGGGATGGGTTAGGTACTGGAATAGTCCGCCTCTGTCCAACTCTAATGCCAAGTTTGATGAAACACTAACAAAGCACCAAAAGAGAATCCAGACAAAAGAGGGCCTACAAGAGAGATGGGGAAGGACTTTGGGCAAGCATATGGAGCCACAGAACAAGGGGAATGGCTTCTAACTGACATAGGGAAGGTTTAGCTTGGATATTAGGAAGAAATTCTTGCCTGTGAGGATGGGGAGGCCCTGGCACAGGCTGCCCAGAGAAGTTGTGGTTGCTCCATCCTTGGAATTGTTCCAGGCCAGGTTGGACAGGGCTTGGAGCAACCTGGGATAGTGGAAGGTGTCCCTGCCCATGGCAGGGGGGTGGAACTGGATGATCTTTAAGGTCCCTTCCAACACAAACCATTCTATGATTCTTAGCACCTGCTCCCTTGGCATGCAAAAAATGAAGCCCCTGAAAGAAAGCAGCACCGAAGACAATGGAAGTGGAAAATCAATGTTCAGCAGAAAATTATGAGCTTAAGTCACATAAATCCAGGAAAAAAAATTCTCATTTGGCACTGAGGTTCTCAGGGTTTCCAAGCCATGCTCCCTGGATCAGTAACCTCTCATCTGGAGGCTTGTCTTGAGCCAGTGGTTGGAGTCCACAGCAGTGTCACCAACACCCCAGCTTTGCTGTCTGAAGTCCTTAAAAAAAGAATCATCCTCTTCCCCAGGAGCTATTTACATTCCATTGTTGTTTCCCTCTCTGTCAAAGTGTTTAAATTATACAAATACATCACAGCCTTACTCTTCTCCATTAAATATTAAAAGGATTCTTTTGTTTGTTTATGTTTATTTTTGCTGTTTGATCATTTTTTTTTTAAATTTAGAAATAGAATGCAAAGAAACAACCGTGTTCAACTTTGCATTAGTGATGCTCTACCTAAATTATTTTATTATAAACATGCATCTTTCTTGTCTTTGCACAAAATTTTGTTTGATAATGGGAGTTTAAAATATTCTTGGTATCTCACCTAGGAGGGTGTTTCTTCCAGGAAAGCAGAACTACAAACAAATATATTTAATGCAGGAATACATAAGACCATTAAAATTACGTAGTGAAGTAAATACAGCACTTGGAAGGAGAAAAAAAGGAAAATAAATTTTAAAAAACCAAAACAAAATATTAGAATGGGGGATTTACATTTACAGAAACTTAGAAAATTTGGAAAGACAGATTTTATTTTAGGTCATGGCTTGAAACAGCTACTGGGTTTCTTCATCACCGGAAAAAATCTGGGGTATGGAGGGAATGCGTGGGTTTAATTTCAGCTTTATTTCTCGATACCCAAATGTATTTTAATTTGCAATAAATTAATTTTCCTCGAGTCAAGTCTGTTTTGCCCGTGAGGGTAATTAGTCAGTGATCTCCCCGTCTGTATCTTGACCCATGAGCTCTCTTATCCTAGTTTTTCCCTCTCATCCAGCTGGGAAGGGGGTAATGAGCAGCTGGGTGGGTGCTTGGCTGTTTGCAGAGGCTGATCCACCACAGGCAGCAACAGGTGTAAAACACAGCAGCTCAAAAGTGAAATAAGAAACTTCAGGTTCAACCATGTCCAAAAGCTTAGCCCTGTTCCTATAACTCTTCTCCTGACCTAACTTCTGCCTCACACATTAATGGAATTTTTCCCTTATCCTGAGATTTCACAGTGCTGTTCTCCCAACTGCTCCACATTCCCTTACAGGACAGTATTTCCCTCTTGCAAAGCTATTTTCCAACCTATCCCTTCCTCTCTTGCTTCACCAAAATATTCAACATATGAGCACCCTTTAAAACATTCCTCCACAATATGAAATGAATAATACCACATGGAAGCTGGTTTTTTTCCTCCTGTGTTTGTGCAGCACCTGGGATCCCCACGTTGCCTATTAAAAAAATATATGGCAAAATGGAGATACAAAGAATTGGACACCAAACCCCCCTCCCCCCCCCAAAATAAAAAAATAATACTGAGAGACGATAACAACAGAAACCAGCAGAGATATGATTAAAAAAAAAAAAAGAAATAAAATCCACCAATCTGCATTCACCCCAGCTTTGGTTTCAGCTATTAATGCGCAAATGATGACTGCTCAGATCTGCTGTGCTGCAAATTGCTCAAGTTCAGATTCACCCACCTTAATAGGAAGCTAATAAGAAAAATGTTATTATTAATCTCTGTTACATTTACCTGTAAGTGATGATATAGGCCAGGCACACAAGATCACCACTTCTGATTCTTAAGACATGGACATTTAACAAGTTATTTAAGTGCCATTTTAGCTACAGTGTGCATCCAGTGTCCTTTGCTCCAGAGAAGCTAGTCCAGGCATTTTAACTCCAGAATTTCATAAATTTAAAACAGAGAGTTTAGTTTGTTCTCTTCTAGAACATCAGAAAGTTGTCAAATTCCCATTTGTTGCCTTTTAACTCGTTTATGTGACCACAAGGTATCTTCCAAAGAAATGTCCATGTCCATGCAAGAGTACCAAAAATTACTGAATCCATTCACTCCTGCAATTTGTCCTACTGGTTTTCATGTCCATTGCTGGAGGTGCACACACACCTTTTCTCTCCTGGCAATTTATTGTCTCCCTGTTCCAACATGCAACCATCACCATTTTTCTTTTGCAGAACCCACATTTCTGTGTAATTTTATGCTTGATTATGTCTCTAGCATAGGAAGCACATGATTACCACGTGTGGGTTGTAACACATTTTCCCTATTAAATGTGGTAGCCTACAGTCTGCAGAAACCACTGAGAATTATTATTGGCTACAAAAAGATTATTTTTTGGTTTGGGTTGTTTTTTTGCTGATCAGCTGGGGAAGGGGTTTTTTGGGGTTTTGGTTTGTTTCTTTTTTTCTTGCAGACCACAAAAAACCTGCAAAATCTGTTTTGATTTCTCTTTCCTCAGCAGTCTCCAGATGAGGAAGACCATTAGGGGAAGGTTGAAAAACCCAACTCATAGCAACCAAACCCATGCAATTTTCAGCTCAGACTACACTACAAATTCTGGCTTCTCTTACACCTGGTACCTTCCACTCACCTTTTATCAGCTCACCCTGCGCTAAGTAAATGACTGCAGTGGTTTTAACATCCCCATCACGTGACTCATCCATTAACACCAGTCCCACCAAATTCCTTCTCAAAACAGGATTCCCCAGTTCCTCCTCTTCACCCCACTCATCCTCCATGCACCACCACACCATGAAAGACAGATCATGGAATCATTTACGTTGGAAAAGACCTTTAGGATCATCAAGCCAACCATTAACCCAGCACTGCCAAGGCCACCACTAAACCACGTCCCCATGTGCCACATCTACGTATCTTTTAAATTCCTCCAGGGATGGTGATTCCATCCCTTTCCTGGGCAGCCTCTTCCAATCCTTTTTATAAAGAATTTTTTCCTAATATCCAATCTAAATGTTCCCTGGCAGAACTTGAGGCTGTTTCCTCTTGTCCTGTTGCTTTTTGCTTGAGGGAAGTGCAACACACGGCTCCATCTGATATCACTTAAACCAACAGCCTCTAAGTGCACAGCCTCTTCCATCTACATTTGGCTTCCCATGGAGGAAAAGAAGAAAGGAAGAGAAAGGGAAACAGGAAATAAATAAAAGCAGGATGAAATCCCTCGACGATATTTATCTACTCTCCCACTTGGCCCNAAGGGAAGGGAAGGGATAACCTTCCAGTCTCCCCAGGTTGTCACTGCACCATCCCTCTTCCCCTCCGTCCCTGAAAAAATCACAAGTTTTAGCCATACTCAATAGACTGACGATTTACAAAACTATCAGCCTTTCTATGTATCGTGCCCTACTTGCTCAAGAAAAAAATCCAAACAACCAACCAACCCACTGTACTTGGTGGGAAGATGCAGTAGTGGGCATATAATCAAAAAAGGCAAAATNATCACGTGACTCATCCATTAACACCAGTCCCACCAAATTCCTTTTCAAAACAGGATTCCCCAGTTCCTCCTCTTCACCCCACTCATCCTCCATGCACCACCACACCATGAAAGACAGATCATGGAATCATTTACGTTGGAAAAGACCTTTAGGATCATCAAGCCAACCATTAACCCAGCACTGCCAAGGCCACCACTAAACCACGTCCCCATGTGCCACATCTACGTATCTTTTAAATTCCTCCAGGGATGGTGATTCCATCCCTTTCCTGGGCAGCCTCTTCCAATCCTTTTTATAAAGAATTTTTTCCTAATATCCAATCTAAATGTTCCCTGGCAGAACTTGAGGCTGTTTCCTCTTGTCCTGTTGCTTTTTGCTTGAGGGAAGTGCAACACACGGCTCCATCTGATATCACTTAAACCAACAGCCTCTAAGTGCACAGCCTCTTCCATCTACATTTGGCTTCCCATGGAGGAAAAGAAGAAAGGAAGAGAAAGGGAAACAGGAAATAAATAAAAGCAGGATGAAATCCCTCGACGATATTTATCTACTCTCCCACTTGGCCCTACAGACATTATCTGTCTCCACCCCAGAGCCACCAACCAGGTTACAGAGCAGAGGAAGGAAAAAGGGATTTAATGATAACTCTGATCATGAAGATGCCACCAACCAATGCCTTGTGTGCAACAACATTTCATTCAAAACTAAATTAATTGCAGAAGTTCAATTAATTAAGCACATGCATAAAAATTAGTAGTTTTACCATCCTCTGATGTTCAAAAAAACCCCAAAACACCACTGTGGAAGTTAAATGCTTGGCTAAAGTGAGTGGTTTAAACCTGTAGAAAGGTCTGACTTGGATCAAANGTCACTTCCATGAAAACCTCTTCAGAACTTCAGACCACTTCTGCTACTACTTTTTACTACTGAATAGCTCCATATTTCACAGTCTCTCTCTCCCTGCACACGCCTTGGATTCCCACATGGCCATCCAGGAGCTCAAATATGTCATGTCTGTTATTAAAAATAATATTCAAACACATTTTCCTTCATTCATTCATAGCAAGAGGTGCTTCTTTCTGGGTGAACTTCCAGCTTGCTTCAGCATGCAGAACTGACTCACTTCTCCCACAAACCACTGCATGCCTTTTACATTATTCATACTCCAAGTTGTTATTTCTCTGCATTAGCAAACAAGAACAAAATATCCAGGGCTTCATTTTTATGTCTTTCAATGAGGTGAAAATGCTGTCGATGGATTTCTTCCTCAAGCAAAAAGTTTGCTGGACCAAGAGCCCGCTGTAATTAAGGTTAGACACCTCAATTAAAAAGAAAATACAACTTCTGGTGTGTTTTTCTTTCCTTGGCAGAATCACCATTTCTGTATGTGATACGTGAGTTGCAGGATGCTGCCAGATAAAACATAGCACATAAATATAAAATGATAGAGATTATTAAAGACTATTCTGAGTTAAATAATAAACACACTGCAGAAGAATTTTCTTAGAGGTGCTGGACCAACATGCAAAGGATTGGAGATGGAAAAGAAGTAATTAGAGAGGTAACTCCCATCCCTGGCCCGGCTGCTATCACAGTCTTCAGGGTGTTTTTCATGGCCTGAAGCTTTCACCAGTTTTAATTTGACAAATGCAGAGTGGGGAAGTAAAAAAAATTAGATAAAAGCGTTATTTAGGATCTCTTCCATATTAATTAAAAACCTGCTGATGAGACAGAAGAAACAAAGTCATGTTATTGCCCAGAGAGGTTGTGGATGCCTCGTCCCTTTAAGTGTTCAAGGACAGGTTGGATGAGGCTCTGGGCAACCTAATTTATTAAGTGGCACCTCTGCCCATGGCAGGGGGCTGGAATTAGATGGCCTTTAAGGTCCCTTCCAACACAAACCACTCTATGATCTTCTATATATAAAATATAACAAATAAAATGTCTTCAAATAGAAATACATAATTTGGCAACTTTCATACTGAACATGTTTGGTTAATGGTTTGAGTACCAAGCTAATCAGATCCTCTGTTCCCCACTCCTCCTCATCTTTGGTCACCTGGAACGCTCCCACAGAGCAAGGGAACATCCCAGCTCTCTTCCTACCCCATCCACTGCATTTAGAGAGCTTTGCTTTGCAGCTAAAAACTGCAAGGTTATCTACAAGATTTTCCATCCTTTCTCAAAATATGGGTGGGAATGATGCAAAGAGGAACAGGATTCCCTTCCTGTTTCTATCACTTCTTATTTTTCTTTTTTTTTTTTCTATTCTGAGTTTCCTTTGCAGCAGAACTTGCATGAATTAAACACTGAAGAAGGGTGGAAGGAGCAGAGAGGGAAATGGAAGGGGGAGGGAGGTGTAATGCAATTATAACACCTAAACCAATCTATTAGAGATCTGCAGGGGACAAGGACAGAGAGATCCTGTCATGAATAATTCCTGCTACTCCCGAGGACTTCACCAGCTCAGCTCCAGCCTCCAACGCCTTCAGCACCAGGAGCAGGAGCTGCCTGTCCTGAGCATCATGGCTTAAACTGACTGGACAATGGAAAGATGTCCTGCTCACCCTGGCCAGGAGTGATGCAGATGAAGCACAGCCAAGCTTTAATTAGAGAAGAACTGATAAACACGTCAAGGTGATGAGAGGGTTGTTCTGCCAAGGTGAGTTTTGCAGGATTTAGGGCTGGTTGGATGCAGGTGCCACCAGACATGTGTGACCAAGAGTCAGGCTGTGTAAAACGCATTTACCAAATGCACCCTCTTCCTCCGAGTCAGTGAAATTAACTTTTCCTTTGAAAAAAAGGCAGGAAAAAAGTGGATGCCACAAAGGAGATGGTAAATTCCAGATGCTTCGCCCAGAACTTCATGGGAAGAACCACCAAGACCTCAGGGTGGATGTGGAGCAGTGACGTTGTAGAAAGGAGTGGGGAAATTACAAATCTAATTCAGATTTTCATTGCACAAAAGGAGAGGGGAGAGGGATGAAATCCTCAACTGCGCGCCACCGTGTCACTTCCCGAGAGTGGCTTTTCTGACTGCCACAGTACTTCACGTGGCAGTTTTAAAGGTTATGGCTGGAGGGGCTCTTCCAGCAAAGCCTTCAACAAACTCTGAGTAAAATAAAAATATACACAAAACAAGCCAACAACAAAAAGAAGGCAAGGATAAAATTTCTGAGCAAACACTCCCCCAAGGGCTGCTGCCTTGCTCTGGAAACCTTTCTGCCACCCTGCCTTCTGCAACACTCTCCCAAACTCATTTACTAGCAAGATCATTCTTAGCAGCACTCAGGTTCAGTAAAGAGCAAGGCACATCCTACCACAAGGTCAAGAGCAACCTAGAACCACAATTCCTGTCTGTCCAGCCAGGCAACACGAGTGTGCAGCACCGCTCGCATTTCCAGGTAAAATGTTCCCATTTTCAGATATCTGCTGCCGGCAGTGAAGCGCTCACAAATAATGGATCATGATATGAGCTCAGAGAAATTTTTAGAGGAAGCAATTGAGGATAACCAAGTTCAAATAGGACTTAAAGAATTTAAGTCCGGCCAATTCACACTCAGGAAAACAACAACCAAACCATAAATTAATAAAGAACACCCAGTCAATCATATACACTACTTCTCCCTGTTTTGACTTGAACAATAAAGTCCTAGGAGTTCATGACGCTGTCCTCCAGCAATCACCATCATCTTGCTGGTGTCTAAATTGGAAAGGAGGCTCAGGGAAGACCTTACTGCTCTCTACAACTACCCGAAAGGAGGCTGTGGTGAAGTGGAGGTCAGACACTTTTCCCAGGCTTCCAGTGACAGGACAAGGGGTACTGGCCTCAAGTTGTGCCAGGAGAGGTTCAAGTTGGATATGAGGAAAATTTCCTCACTGAAAGAGTGGTAAAGCATTGGAACAGAAAAGTAATGGAGTCATCATCCCTGGAAGTGTTCAAAAAAAGGACTAGATGTGGCACTTAGCTGTATGGTTTAGTGGTGGTGTTCATTCAAAGGCTGGACTTTGACAATCTTAAAGGTTTTTTCCAGTCTTAATGATTCCACAGTTCTATGATTCCATCTCATGGACATGGTTTACCCCAAGGTACATGGACATGGTTTACCCCAAGGGCCATTCAACAGCTCCACCAGGTGAGAACAGCAGGGGTACCACCACAGTTGACGGTTACAAAACTGCCCACAGGCAGCAGAAACCAAGCTGGAAGCTCCCTGAGAGAAAGCTGATGTCCAGAAGCACCACCCAGCTGGAAAGTCATGGCAATCAGAGGACACACGCTTGGCCTCTTATCCTATTTCTTGTCTTTTTGGGCCAGTGGTGTTATGGAGAGGTCATGGCTGGGAACTGGAGTGGGTTCTCCATCAATGGGCTGATGGAGAACCCTCTCCAGCTGGTTAAGGACAAATGCCTGGCCGTAAAACACCAGACTCATGTGGTGCTCTCACAGCTGAAGAGCAGTTTGCACATTCCAGATCAGCTGCAGCCTGGAGGGCAGATGAGTGAGTAAAAAACATACCCAAAACCACATAAGGAGATATTCCTTAATCAACAGGGACCCAGAGAGGGAAGATCTACTTTGATACAGTAGGATTTGTGAATTATTTCAAGAGCCACATCCACTCACAGGCGTCACAAAGAATGGGACATTCCCCGGCATCCGAAATATTTTGACTTGCAATGGGTGTCCTGGAGTTGTGATCATTTTCCCACCAAGGCACCAGTTACACCACCTAAAACATACAAACTGGAAACTCTTTTTCTATTTCTCTTCCTCAAGCTGAATCACTTGGATTTTATCTCTGGGGTAACAAGGATACTGATGCAATAGGAACATCCAAAACCAGAAGATCAAACTCCTTATTCCCTGAAGAGTGAATAAATGCTGCTTTGACTTTTAAGCTGAAAACCGAGTGTTTTCATTGTTCACTGGGGCTCTGCATGTGTGTGTGTCCTGGTAGGAGTGGGATAACTGTAAAAACGTCCCACATGGAAACAGCTTTAGCACATTCTTTTCGTAGGTATTCTCCTTCTAACAAGGAACTATTTCACAGAATAACCCCTCTCATTCACCACCCAGCACAAAAAAATTAAATACATCAGTCTATGACTACAAGAACAGAAGGTGAATAATATCAGGTAGTTTATATCTTGTTTTTCTAGCTTTGTTCCACTGGTTGCAACCTTTGAGGGAATTAAACATCTTATTTAGAGTATCTGCTTTGGAATAAAAGGAATCATTTTCCAGACCATAGAGGAGCTAAGAGCCAGATGCACTTTAATCCTTTCTGCTGTGGAGAACAGCTGGCTATGTTCCAGTAAACTGTTTTATGTATTTCCCATTTTTATATTTATCTATTTGTAGATATTAAAAAAAAAAAAAAGAAAAAAGAAAAAAGAAAAAAGAAAAAAGAAAAAAGAAAAAAGAAAAAAGAAAAAAGAAAAAAGAAAAAAGAAAAAAGAAAAAAGAAAAAAGAAAAAAGGCCAAAGGGGTGGTGGAATAGCAAGTGAAAGCTTTAAGAGCTGCATGTCTGATGTGCACCAGTGGCAAGAAAACCCATCCATCATCAGTTTGACTTCCTCAGCAAAAATCATCTCGTTTCCAAGCGGGAAACAAAATCTTCCCCATAAGCACATGAACACCTGCAGAGCCAGGATCACATTTTCAGTACAAGTGAAATTTCAGTCCACAGGAAGCCACGGAGATGCTCCAAGGGCTGGAGCCCTCTGCTCTAGAGACAGGGTAGGAGAGACGGGGGTGTTCAGCCTGGGGAAGAGAAGGCTCTGGAGAGATCTTAGAGATTCTTCCAGTGCCTAAAGGGACTCCAAGAGAGCTGGAGAGGGACCTTGGACAAGGGATGGGGTGACAGGACAAGGGGGAATGGCTTCAAATGACAAAGGGGTTATTTAGATTAGTTATTAGAAAGAAATTCTGTATTTCTTTATGTGAGGGTGGTGAGGCCCTGGCACAGGTTGCCCAGAGAAGCTGTGGCTGCCCCAGCCCTGGAAATGTTCAAGGCCATGTTGGATGGAGCTTTGAAGAACCTGGTCCACTGGAAGATGTCCCTTCCCATGGCAGGGGGTTGGAATGGGATGGTGTTTAAGATCTCATCCAACCCAAACCATTCTGTGATTCCATGATTTTTTGCAGAATGAGAACATCCTGGGGAGCTGGGGGCAGCATCTCTTTGCAGTAAAGCCTCACTACCTGCCCTCGAGGTTTATTTGCACTCCATCACACCAAGGTGGCTGTGTTGCCAAAACTCCACATGTTTAACAGGAGGAACAAGCCTTTTGAACTAGGAATTAAAACCCAAATATATTATAATTATAATATATTATACTCAGCCACCAAACCCACTTCCCTCCTGACAGACACCCCTGCTCTGAAAAAAAGAAACACCTCAAAGGGACTCTCAACCTCCCCCCTTCCCCAAGCACAAAGTGGATGCTATTTAAATCCAGTGACAATCTACAGCACACAAAGGACAGAGGAATTGAAGTTTGGGGAGAAATTATGTAATACGGTGAAAAATAATAATCAAAGGCTGAATTCTGCTATTTCCAACAGGCAGCTCAGCATCCATAGCTGTGTTCCTTACCTGTGTTCTCGTACAAGAGCATCCTATCAAAAAGTAACATTAAGTTTCTACAGCCCATATATAGCGGTGACATTTTTATTCCGCTAATTGATTAAAAAAAGAGGCAAAAATAAAATCAACTTTTGAACTACCTAAGAGCAGTAGCTTTTGGCATGGAATGATGATATTTAAGATGAGTGCAGAGTCCTTAAAAGAGCACGTTTGCCATGGACAAAGCTCTCTGCAGGCCCCTTCTCTTGCCTGCAAGGATGATAATTATTTTCAGAGGAATAAATCCTAACTTGTAGTTTGCTACATCTCTTGCAGCCCTTTGAAACAGCATGATCCGAATTCTTTTCAGTGCAGCACTGCTGACCTTCACACATATAATATTATATTCATTAAATATCCTTTCTAGACTTGTTGCTGAGATCTACCAGTCTGGACAACTTTTCCTGTCCAAGTCTGTAACTCCACACCATGGAAGGAGAGCACTGTGGGTAGTACCCATAAGGGTCTGATGCTTCTATTTCTTATTTTCATGCATTCATTTTCAAAACCGGTTAGGAATAACTAGAAACTTCTTAATTTACACTGCTGGCAGGCCCAACTCCAAAAGCAACTACAACACTGTGGCAGGGAAAAGCAAACTTCTCTAGATTGAGTTATTTGCCATTTAATTAATGACCTGAGTTGTAGCTGTTTACAATTTTGTAACTCTTTGAAGCTTTTTGATATCGGGAGAAAAGTGGAGAAGACTGATTTTAATGCACACATCCAAACAAAGCACATTTTAATGCTTAACAGGGACATTTTGATGCATCAGTAGATGTCACACCTTTGGAATCCACAGTAAATACATGCTGTTGGAATCAACACATCGTCACTGCTTCTAGGAGCAGCAGAAATGGACCAAAAATGGATTAGACGTTGATATCTTTTGGCTGGAAAATAAAGCAGATTGCTTCTCAGGAAGGCACTCGGAGCCCAGCTTCCCAACCTCGCTGCAAGCAGTGGCACAGAGTTATTTACAGGCAACAGGGGCCTACACCAAAATTTACTGGGAGCACTTGATGCTTTCCCCTTCATGTTCAATTCCTTCGCTCAGCATTTTCCAGCCTGTGCCCTATGGATGACTTTGTCTTTTACTGAGGACACCACAACCCCGAGTTTTTTGCCAAATAATCTAAAACGTGACATTTTAAAGGCAGCTAGGACTCCAAGGGACTTCCACGTAGCTCTTCTAGATCACATACCAAGTCCAATCAGAGAAGAGTGGTTGTATCCAAAGGTATAAATCCTCTCTGGCTGCCAGATTTGGAGTCAGGCATTTCAGAGACAGTGTGAGACGGGTGGGCTGATTGCACGATCCACATCCTAAATTCACCTGAACACTTTCATGTAACAAAATCTCTGTTATCATAAAACCATGGGACCCTTAGAAATGCTCTTCCCCTTCCTTTTCCAGGGTAACTGGGTGGTTTGTAGCATTTAGTAGAGGGAAAAAGGGCAGAAAGAGAGTAGAGCCACAGAAGCAGATGCTCTTGCTGACGGCTCTTGTAGAAAGCCATCAAATGTCTACAAAATGTCATAAAAGGAGCTTAAAATGGGATACGATGACCCAAATCTACTCTACTGGGCCTAAACTGCTACAAATTGCTTTGAAGCCCTTCTGTCTGCCTAGTCAAGGACCACTCAAAACTACTCCTCAAAACACCACGTATTTTGCTAAACCAAATGCCAAATACACCAAAATGCTGTTTTCCACCTGCTTTTCCAAGAGACAAGTGCAGAGCGCACCACAGACCTCATGTTTCAATAAACCAAAGCCTCCCTACACACATCCATTAGGATTAAAAAACATTCAGGGATCACAGAAGCTGCACAGAGAAATTCAAGAACACTGATCCTTCTGGGATGGTATCTGCCACAAGAACGTTATTTTGCAATATTTCATTTGTGATCGCCAAGGAGAGGCAATTACTGGTTTACTTCATGTATAGAGACATAGGGGAACACCTGAATTTAGCAGCAGACAACTCAAAGGATGACCTGGTCTGGTGGGAGTTATCCTTGTCCATGGCAGGGAGGTTGGAATGAGAAGATCTTGAAGGTCTCTTCCAACCTGAAAAATTCCATGATTCGATGACAAGAGCACTTCAAGTCATGAAGGGGAGAGAAGCAGACAGCTTCTGGGTAAACCATCCAAAATTATTTTTGGAACACTTTGTTAAAGGCAACGAATTCAATAAGAGAATAACAGGGACTTATGCAAGCCCTCCTGCAGCACTGGTTCTTTGCCTCCCACCCTTGGATTAGCCCCTCCTGGGAAATGCTAAGAACTTAAAAAATAATTGTAAAATGCTAAACTAATAATAATTGCATTGTAAAATGTTAAAAAAAATTGCAAAAAGTAAAAAAAAATAACTGTAAAATGCTAAACTAAAACACAAGAAAAGGTCAAGTTGAATTCCTGCATTTGAGATAAATTTTCACGTTCATCTTCCCACTGTGCACAGTGCTGAGTGTTCCTGGAGACGCAGATGAAGGGACTTTGGAAAGAACAAAAATGAGAGTGGTGAGGCACTGGAAGGGTTGCCCAGAGAATGTTCCCTGCTCAACCCCTGGAGGCCAGGTTGGATGGGGCTTGGAGCAACCTGGCCTAGTGGAAAGTGTCCCTGCCCATGGCAGGGGTTTGGAACGAGATGAGCTTTAAGGTCTTTTCCAACTCAAACCATTCTATGGGGGGAAAAAAGCTCAATATGGAAGTTTGAGATGAGCAATGACAGCAGATCTCTCTCGACATCCCAGAAGTGGTTTTGTAGCTGCACTGGGAAAGGAGAGGGAGGTTCAGAACTGCGAAGTGAAAAGTCAGCAACTTCTCTACAGCCAGAACCACTTGCAAGCAACAAAAAAATTGGTTACAGAGAAACCTAAAGACTCAGCCTCTATTTTATAAACGAGAATAACACTGACCTACTTTCCATCACACTTGCAAAGCTGCTGGAGATGCCACAATAAAAGGCACTACAGAAACCTAAACACTGCCTCAGATACACAGCAATAAGGTTATCGCTGAAATGCAGCAAGGCACTTTCTACAGTGAAGGTAACAGATAACAGATCAAATAATACAGAGAGCTGGAAAACTTTTTTTTTTGAAAATAAGTTTCTAAAAAGCATTCAGGACATACTCTCGCAAATGGTGCCCCAGATCTTTTAATAATCACAAAAAGTAAAAGGAACTTCTTTACGTAGCAAGGATTGTCTCTGGAAGAACCCCATGAGATAATCTGCATGGAGCTCAAATTATTATCTTAAAATATGAGGATGAGCTGATCCAGCCAGGTTTCACATCTGTATGAGAATACGGAATTAATCAGGTCTTGGGTGATTCAAAGGAAGCCCTCTGTGGTAAAATGGAGGAATGTAAAAAGAACAGAAATTTCCCCGGTGGGGAGAAAAAGCGGTCTTGGACACTGTACAATATATTTAGCTTTGCTAGGGAAAAAAGCAAAGCTAGGCTGTTGAGTTCTTTAGAAATAACGTGGTTTCTTGCTTGCATTCGTGCAGCCACGCAAATGAAGCTCAAGCCTCCACCAAGATGTACATTAAAATTATTATTTCTTTTCAAAATGCTGAATTTGCCCTTACCATTTATAGAGACAAGTTTTCAAATCTTCTGCTGCAGCAGTTCCTCCCCACATTCCCACTGCCTATGAAAAGACATTCTTTCCTCCAAATGGGAAAAGAAAGTCAATCTTTGCAGGATTGGGGCTTCGGTAAGCAGAATGGGAGTGTGTCTGCACAGATTATGGAAAAAAAAAAAGAAAAAATGGAGATAAAGATAGCAGGTCCATCAGGAAAGCTTTGAAAATGTGAAAAACAACCATCAGCTCTTGATTTCAAGAGCTCTATTGCACCAATCAGCATTTGGTATTTTCATTTCAGCCATAAGACCACCACCTGCCCAACCTTTTATATTTCTTCAAAAGTCCTATTCAGACCTAAAAATGAAATCACTGAATCATAGAAGAGGTTGGGTTGGAAAGACCCTTTAAATGTCACCTAGTTTCAACCCCCTGCAATGAGCAGGGACATCCTCAACCAGACCAGTTTCCTCAGAGCCCTGTCCAATGTCACCTTGAGAGTTTCCAGGGATAGGGAGGCCACACCTTCTTGGGGCAACCTGTGCCAGGGCCTCACCAGCCTCAGCATAAAAAATTTCTTCTTAATCTCTAGTCTAAATCTACTTTCCTTTAATTTAAAACCATTACCCCTTGTCCTATCAATATATACCCCACTAAAAACCTGTCGTCACTTTTTTATGAGTTCCCTTTAGGATTGAAAGGCCCCAGTAAAGGTCTCCTAAGAGAGGTGGCAATTAAATCCTTTAAATAAGCAAGGGAATATCTGGAATTAACCTCTCAGAAGCCATCAGTATGAAGGAACATAGTCTGCAGTTCAGTAACACACAGAAAACTTCGGCTGTTTCATAGGCAGCACATCTCAAAGACGTTTTAAACCCCACAGACTCACTGGGAACAGCCAACTCTGCTCCCAGCAGGACCCATCCACCCTGTGAGCACCTGCATCTGGAAAGGTGACCCCCAGCACGGGCTAATCCATCCCAACCAGGTCACCCAGGCTTCAACACCTCAAGGGGGTATTTTCCCATCCTCTGGACTGCTTGCCTGGCAATAACTCAAGCCATGGTGCTCCCAGTGCCCCTCCTCAGAGGCTATTTCACACCTTCATAGATCTCACTCTGAAGGCATTTTTCCTCCCAGTCTAATCTTCGGAAAAATTTGACAGCAATAAAAATGTAATAAACCAACCAGTTGGATTATATATATACTGCAGTCTGAGAAAGATGAAAGGCTGTATTGTTAAGAGATATAATTCCAGCGGCTCCCACAGTGTAGCCTGTGCCTACACAGAGGAAGAAAAGGAACTGAAGCAGCTTATATTTTGTCTTATAAGTCGCCTAAAATAAACCCAGCTCCTGATCCTCGGCTCACATCAGGAGAACGGCACTGAGAAAGCCAATAAAGACCTGCCAAATATCTCATGAGGACAAAATACCTGTGTGTTCTACCCAGCTCTTGCCAGTGCATCAAGTGAAGTGATATGGGGAAGGCAAAGGAGGACTGTGTGCTTGGAAATCAAATATTCAAGAGCAGAAGGAAACACACCTGGAGTTATTCTGCTCTGAGTGATTTTGAAGAGAAATCACTGCAATCAAATTGTGATGAGCAGTAACTGTGTGGCTACAGTACCTCTGCAAATACTCTTAAATTCATTTATATTGGTAGACATTAAAATGCTCTTAATTTAATTTCTATTGGTAGAGATTAAAAAAACCAAAACAAACAATAAAAAAAAACCTACTGTGCCTCAAGGAAGAAAAAATAAAAATAAAAAATTTAGCCATAAGAGCCGATCAAAGATAAATTGCAGCTTTTATAATAACAATAATAATTTATTCCACTGTGGCACTGGACAGCAGATGATTAAAGATGAGCAAAGGTCTCCACGTGTCTGGATTTACACCAGGCCATTCCATCCACTGGGTTACAGGAGCAGCAATTCATCACTGCTACAGAAGGGAGGCATCTTAAGAAAATCTTGAGGTTTCAGAAATGAGTTGTAACACCTTTAGGAGAGCATTTTGTCTCCTCAGGAGCTGAGACATCTTGAAAAAATGGTAACTTGTAAGATTTTAGCTTGCCTTTTTAGAGAAACTGCTGTCACCCTTTCATGTTAAGGAAAAACAAAACAAAATAAAACAAAAACCCAACAAACCATTACAAGAAACTGCTCAGACCCACAAATTCAAATGCAACCAGCATTCACCAAAAAGATCAATGGGACACAACTGAAGACAGAGTGAAATATAATTTGACTGCAAAACTCTTGGAGCAAGAGGAAGAAGCTACCACACGTCGTCAGAAGACATCTAAAGTAAACATCTCTTTTTTTGTTCATAATTTTCTGACGGCTGCCTCATCAACCCAACAGCCAAATTTTCTGCCCAGCTTCCAATCCTACTTAGAGAAATGAAAATTCCAGTCTGAGAATAGCTGCTCAAGAAATAAGTCTCTTCAATAGCTAAATGGCAGAACTGCAGGAAGGGTAATTTCACAGTTACCATCAGAGGTGTTCCGGAGACCTGAATATTTCCTACTGAACACAGGGTAAATCTGTGCAGATCCACTTCATGGGGTGGGAACTCCCTGACATTCTCCCCTAAAATAAGACAAACTGAGAGTCAAAGAGAAGTTTAGGTTGGAAACAAACTCTGGAAGTCTCTATGTCTGTCCTTCTCCTTGAAGTAGCTGCTGTTCGAACCCTGGCTACACTTTTATTAACGCAGGATGTGGTTGACGTCCTCTGGCACAGTGAGCTCTGCTGACTCACATTCAGATTTATATTTACATCCTTCACTAAATTTGGACTTAAAAATTCACCAGTGTGGACTTTTGGGCAAAGAATGATCTTCCAGTAAACCAACTGGAGGTTAAATCACCACCCTCTGTCTTCTCACTGCTGGGGCTCACTTTGGCTCTGAATCCTCCTGGTCATCACTCTTTGCCATCAGTTGATTCCTCAATACTCTCACAACAAAAATAACTTTCCCCAGTCTTTACAGACTAGTTCCTCAGATCATGGAACTAATATTTCATCTTTATTATGTGGGCGAGGGCAAAGAAAAGATCCTGCAAAGTTTTGACAACAAAAAATATTAAAAGTTCATTCAATTCAGATTAGAAGCTCAACTATGTCCACATTTTTATTTTCTTTCTTCTTTTTTTCCCCTGAATCCAGAATTCCACACATATAAAGGCTCTAAAAAAAGTCTGTTGAAACAAAAAAAGTATTGTATGAAAGAACTTGTACTGAATTAAAGTGTTCAGGAAGAAAAATAATTTCACCAGTGGAACAGTGGTTTTAAGAATCCATGTTTTGGTTCACTTCACTTAAAACTAGGCAGCTGCTTTCACAGTCACTCACAAAGATGATGGAGAACCTGAAAAAGTGAAAGAAGGGCAGCATGATGGGAGAGAAAAGTTGAGAGAATCAGAGCACAAAGTAAAATATATTTGGAAGAAGCTTCCATAAATGTATTGCTTGAAAAAAGATCACGGAAGCCACGTCCCATTCCGCAACATAATATCCTCATTCTTCTTTTTTGACTGGCACTCAATTCCTTCCCCTGGAATCCCTTCTGAAACAGAGCAGCATGACATGATCACAGAAGGTTAGAAAACGGCCACACGAATTCTCATCTCCATTCAGGCCTTCAAATGGAAGGAGGATCTCAACAATTGTTATCTGATAATGTATTTGAAAACACATTAAGGAATAAAATGCAGCCAAACAAAAAATAATGATCACTGAGCAAAAGCTGCTGGAAGAGGAACGACAATGCCAACCAGGAGATTGATTTTGTGTCATCTTTTACACAGAGAAGAATATTACAAAGAGGAAGTTTGACAGACCAAATAAATTTCTGTTGGTTTGACTCTTCCACCCCCAATCAAATACTCATGATCTATAGAGACAAAGCCAGGTAAGGGGAGAAAAGAAAGAGAACAGGAAAAGAAACCAAACCACAGCACCAGCCCCTAATAAAATGAAAACCTGTCCTAATAAAGATCTGAATAATAAAGGTTCTTTGTAAAAATAAAAATAAGAAAAAAAGCCTTTACACTAGATAGAGAGACAGCAAGTAACGAAGGAAATTTCATCCTTCATCAACTAAGAAACTTTGTTTTCCCAAGCCCTTGGAGGGCATCTCAGCTGGGAAGCAAAGCTCAAAGGTCTCAGCTTAGTCTTTCTTGACAGCATTTCACAGCAAAAGCCCTTGGGGAGCCAGTTTCCTTCTCTACGAGTTGGTAACATCAATACTTGACAGTCCTCCATAAGCTCCATGAGGTAAAAAAAAAAAGGAAGAAAAGAAAAGCTGATTTTGGTTGCATCATTCAGCAAAACACCAGAAGAAATTCTACAAGTCCATGTGGAGATCCACTCCCACATGAGAATTATGTTTTGCAGCACACTTAAATACCATCTGCAAGAGAAATAAGGAACTGGAAGACACTCACAGAGCTTCAAAACACGAACATCAGTCATCCTTTCTCTCTAAAACTAACAAGTGCTAAAAAGAGCCACACCAAGAGGGTGCAAGCAAAGATGTGGGGCTGATTAATTAATTAATCAATAAACACTTCCCAGTCCTGACTGGGTTGACAGAGGAAAAATGAGCCCGTGGGGCAGAGGAAAGCTCTGCGTCATGGAAGGAAAAGGGTGAGCAATGCAAGGTTAATACACATTTCGCCCACAAACTTGACATACACATATTGCTCCAAGCCCCATTCAACCTGGGAGTGTTCAAGGCCAGGTTGGGCAGGGCTCAGAGCAACCTGGTCCAGTGGAAGGTGTCCCTGCCCATGGCAGGGGTGCTGGAACTGGATGATCTTTAAAGTCCCTTCCAAAACCCAAACCATTCTGTGATTCTATGATTATGTACATATGTACTTCAGACTTCACCCAAAGGCCTTTACAACATTAGATGATTATTTTTTCCCTTTTATTTTCATGGAATCTGCATTAGATCCTGTGTTTTTGGGCTGAAACCATTGGTGCAGAATTTATTTCACAGCTATTACAAGGTACATTACACTAATTAGGACACACGTTACGGCCTGCTCTGTGTCCTGTGATAAATCACAGAGTGCCATGGCCTGGGGTAAACATTGCCATACATCTCTGGACACTACTGCATGTTTGACCACTTCCATAAACACAAATATTTCTGTGGTACAAATATGATTGGCTACAGGGACTAATTTATCACCATTTTCTTTCAGCACATAAACAGCGTAGTAAATTCTGTAGCTTCCGGGGAAAATAAAAAAAGAGGCAGCAGTGGGATTTCCTTCAGTGAAGTAGCATCAGTTGTATTTTTCGTTCAGTAACACACCAATTGTTCTTCATTTTCCAAAAATATACTCACTGTGTCATGACTAGTGTGCAGTCAGAGAGAGGTTTCTGGCTTTCAAGCTTGTCACACCTGAGAAATTGAGGTGAAGGGAGGACAGCAGGCTCAGGCTCATAGCTTTTAAAGATTTTGGCAGTATTATGAGCTTTCCTTCAAACCATCCCCACACAGGTTTGTTCATACACAAAAGCTCAATTTCAGAGGTAAACCTTATCATTCCATCAAATGTGCTGAATTTCGCACACTGTTCAACAAATATGGGAGGGGGAGAAATCCTGACAAAATATTTCTGCAGAGGAGCAGCAGAGGTCAGATGCTCAATGTCCCACACACACATCAAATGTGCCACCATGAGCCCGGCACACTTTCCCTGGGGGGAAAGCTTTATTCCAACATGCTCAGGCTCCATCTAGAGCAATTGAGACAGTTTTATAGGCTGTGTCCTCTGTGGGACAGAAGAATCAGAGCTGGAGCACCACCTGGGAGTCAGAGCATCACCCAACTAGAGCAGCACAAATGCATCGTGGGACTGCAAGAATTTAATTTCATAATTAGGTATCCAAACTTAGCGTAGTGTTCCAAGCACACAGTATCCATTGACTCACTGTCCTCCAGCCCATACATCCAAAAGGCAGTAAAAAAAATGCATGGACAAAAGAAAAGTTCCACCACCAAAATCCAGAAAACAACAGCAACTTTGCCTCCAACTCTGCCTTACCCAGAGTGAATTGGACTTGAGAGGGCAATAAAGGAGAGTCCAAGCTCCCAGGAAAGCCACCAAAAAAAGACACAGCTTTAAGAGCATGCAAATGAGAAAGGGAAAAGGAGATGCAGTGTTTTGAAAGGGGACCAGAAAATCTTGTATCAACATGGAACCCCAATTCAGCAGGAGACAACCTGACAGGCAGGTGTGACAGCACAGAGAGGAGATCAGACAGAATGAGACAGCTGCTTAAAACTTCAAAGGATTGTGATTATGGCTTAGATCCTACACAGGTATGGCCTGGAAATAAAGGACAATAAAGGACATCTCCATGTTTCAAAGTGTTGAGAGATATCTCAGAGAGGTCTATGGCCTTTGGCAAGTTTAAAGATTGTGGTGTTGGTTAGCCCAGACTGGAGATGTGGTAGGATATGTACCATTAAAACCCCCTTGATCCCAGTGGGAGCCTTGTTCCATGAACTAAGAACGAGGAGGATCCTCTGAAGTTGTCTTGTGTAGGAGGAGACAACACAGACCAGCTTCCACAGGCTGGTGGGATGGGACTTCACCGCACAACATGAGCAAACACAACCAGCATCACGTACAGATTTGTTCTTCAGACCTAGACAGATTCCTAAGAATTCTTCTCTGTGCGTTTTTACCTGAAGATCCTTCTTTGCATTGTGACTGCAGTCAGATTAACATTTCCACTACACTGAATTTGACAGTCAAGAGAGATGAGTGTCAGCAGCCCAAGCAAGCAGATCAGTCAATGCACAAAACCCAGATAGCTCAACGCGAACAAAAGCCAAGAAGTGTTAAGCTCTGCTGCCACTCCATTTCCATTCCTTAGGTTCTCCATGGCGTTTAAGAGCTCAGCCATGCCTTGTATTGCCATTAAACGGGAATATTTCAAAAGGTGCTGCATCAACAGCTGAGAGTAGAGCTGTGTGGCACAACTATAGAAGCAAGTCCTTGGCTTGCCCAAAGGACCAAAGTCCTTCACAAAGGTCTCAAATAGGGCTCCAGCAGGACAAAACACCAAAGCTCATCCTATTAACAGCCAGAGAAGTGCCCAACCATGAACAATCACCTGATATCCTGAAACAATCCTGCTGCAGGCATTCCCACATGTAATGGGTCAGCAAACCCCATATCCCAACTCAAGGGGAAGAGCAAATTCCAGATTAGAACAATGGGAGGTGATGGAAAATAAGGATGGCCACCTCCACCATCATGCCCAGGTGAGGAGGCTGGACCACACAGGCAACAGCCACAGCAGTAGCATCATGGAATTGTAGAATATCCTGAGTTGGAAGGGACCCATGAAGATTATCAAAGTCCATCTCCTGGCCCTGCACAGGACACCCCAAGAACCCCACTGTGCGCCTGTAGATGTACCAAAGCATTCTTGCACACATACACCAGTCCTAAAAAACCAGCACTGAAAGTTAGGATAGCAGCTTCCAGCTTCTCTTTCCCAGACACCCTAGAGACTCATATCACTTCCTCAATTACTTTGAGGGAAGAGCCAAGAAAAACAAGGCTGTGGTCCAGACATCTCTGCTGAGCCCACAGGGAAGACCGGACAGTCGTTAGAGGATTGCAAACCAGGAATTTGTTCAGAAAGAGAAAAATCCACAGCCTCAGACCTCCCACAGGAGTTGAGTTCTTTCCTCCTCTGTATAAATTTATGTTGTGTCCAGCTGCAAGGAAAAAGTGGTCAAGTTATGATATGCAGGAGGAAACTGAGCCAACAAGACACCACTGTGCACTGTGCCTGTGTCTGAAGGAAAAAATTAGGGCTGGGCAGCCCTTCCTGGCTCAGGCAGGCACTGAGCAGATTCCTGGGTGTCCAACTGCGTGTCCAGCTCAGAGCATCTCCCTCAGCACCTCCAACCACTTCATTCCACCTGCTCTTCCTCAGGCAGAGGAGATGAAAAAGCTCTGACATGGAGCCAACTCATGGTGGGGGCTGAGCAAACTTAAAACCACGGAACACACACTGCCACGAGCCAAAGGCAAAGGAGTTCACAAAATAACACTTTGCCACAGACAACCAGGCAGAACAAGATGATCTTTAAGGCCCCTTCCAATCCAAACCATTCTGTGATTAAGAGCCCAATTTTTTTCCATGAGCTGGGCTAAATCAAAAAGAAAGACATGAAGATCTGGACCTGGACATGCAGCCACAACAGCATAACCTGAAATAGCTCTGTCTTCCTCATAACCCCACTGCAAGATATCCAAGATGCTGGCTGAGGATGTGCAGGGAATTGAGACTTTGCCAGCAGCTTTAAAAATTCACTAACAGCAATTCCGAACAGTGCCAAATTCTTGCCAACTACAAAATAAGAGAGTGGATACTCACTAAACCTCCCAAATTTCTTTTTCTGACTCACATGCTCGTTGATTTCCTCCCATAGAGGACAAACCCTCCCAATTTTCCATTTGAGCAGCGGGATTGAAAAGCTCATACAACCACATGTACAAACAAGGTGGCCCTGTAGCCACATCTCTGCTCAGAAATGAGATTAAGTGCCACCAGTAAAGCTATTATGTTATCTGAAGGTCTCTGGGACACACAGGTATTTAATGTATTAAAATAAAGGTGTAATTACTTTAAGTAAACAGGTGTAGAGTTTTTAAAAGACACAGTATTTTATAACAAAGCTCAGGGTTTCCTCAGAACATCTGCAAGCAGAAACAGGACAAAAAAAGCCACAGGAGAACTTAATCATAAAAGACATAAAAGTCAACCAGGTCATGATTTTTCAAAAGTTGGGATTTTGTTTGTTTTGCTCTCATTAGAGGGAGATGTTACTGCAGAAACCATGGAAAAATTATGGATGGGTTCACAGCTCGGGTCTGTGCCAGTGCACTTCTCCTTGGATAACATCAGATCCTTGCAAACCCTTTCAGAGCACTGCCAAAGCTGATTTAACTGGGTGTGACAGAGCCAGAAAGCTCTTCCCCATCAAAATCAGTTACGACATAATAGAAAGTCTATCAACTTTCAGTCCTGTAAATATTAACTTTAAAAGCTATTGTAAAATACAGTCTTTTGGGTTTTTTGAAGGAGAAAATTGTTTATTGCTTCAATACCATGAGTCAACTTCTCTACTACCCAACTTTTTTCCTCCCCTTGTTCTCTTATAAGTAATTACAAACCCAAATTTTTAGAGTATATTGCAAATAACCCATCAGCCTGTAGATTGTTCTCCCTCCACCCATATTCATCTCTCACCATATTTAAGTAACTGCTAAATTAGACAGTAAAGGTTTGCTTTGAATAATGGCTACCCTACAGCAGGAGCAGAGACTACATAAGTTATTATAAATAAAGTTCTTAAAAGACAATTTGAGCTCTTTATCAGAAATGTCGTTTGTGAGAGTGGTTGTGAGAGAAAAAAGAGTCACTTAGTCCATCCAAAGCCAACAGCGTCTGCACGGCAGGTCTGGGAAAACTTCACCTCAGCCAAGGAACAGCATTTGGAATCATGGAATGGTTTGGGTTGGAAGGGACCTTCAAGACCACCCAGTTCCAACCCCCTGCCATGGGCAGGGACACCTTCCACTAGGCCAGGTTGCTCAGAGCTCCATCCAACCTGGCCTTGAACACTCTAAGAACCATTTTCTTCTAAAAATCTCCCACTGCACTGACAAGAAAGGTGGGGAGAAACTTTTCAGCAGGGCTTGTTGGGATAGGACACAAGGGGTAATGGTTTGAAGCTAAAAGAAGGTTGATTAATATAAGATATAAGGAAGACATTTGTTACAATTTTGGTGGTAAAACACTTTAAAAGGCTTCCCAGAGAGGTGGTGGATACCCCATCCATGGAAACAGTACAGGTCAGGCTGGACAGGGCTCTGAGCGATGTGATCTGGTTGAAGATGTCCCTGACCACTGGACTTGGTGACCTTTAACAGCCCCTTCTAACCTGAACTATTCTATGATTCATGTCTTGTAGACTTCTTCAGCACTGAGCTTTTATGTTTAACCTGCTTTCACTTGTAGACACAGAAGGGAAAGGAAAAGGAAGGCAGTGGAAGAAAAGAAAAATGGAAGGGCAGGAAGGAAGGAAAAGGGAGAAAAAGCAGATCTGTAGACACTGAGGGAAAGGAAGAGAAGAACAGGAAAAGGAAGGGGAAGGACAGGGAAATGGACAGGGGAAGGAAGGGGGAAAGGGAAAGTGAAAAAAAGTATCTAACACAGGGTTTTTCTTGTCCAATTGAAGGGTCAGAGAAAGAATGGAAATACCACCCTTCCCTTAACTGGCACTGGGAGGCTATGGAGCTATTTAAAAATACAGTGATATGCCAAATTTACTAATTCCTACAAAAATCAATGTCCCCAGACGCAGGTTTTTGTTCACCAATAGAGGTCTTGCACGTGCTTCAGCAAACTGAGCTTTGGTTGATACATGACGTAATTTTTCGCATTTTTATCATAAAAATGCCTCCAGTGTGACAAAAGCCTGGTTCCAAGTGCAGAGGAGGAAACACACTGTTCAGTGCCCTCGGCAACAGCCTAATGGGAAAGCACAGATATTTTAAATTGTTTTTTAATCACTTCTAGATATTTCACCCCCCAAATTGTAACCACTTACTGAACTGCACCTTATTGGGAATGAGCAATGCCAGCAGGCACAGACAATATCTTGCATTTGGCAAAGGTGCTCTCATCCCAGTGAGGCCTTTGGAATAATATTCACACACAAGAGCACTGAAGTTGAGTGCCTTTTCAATCCTCTGTTTGCAGGGTTTTTTATTTATTTCTGCACTTTTTAATTTTTATGTTCTGTTTAAAAAACCAAATTGATAGATTTCTTTATCTGCTTCCCAGTTGCTCTCTCAAAACAGACAGAGAACACTTTGTTCTAACTCAAAATACAGTCCTAACTCGAAAGTTTCCAGGACAAGATCCCTCCTGGCTGGCCAGCTTGACCCAGAGCAGATCATCTCAGGCAATTACATTGCTGAGGAGACTGGGGCTGATGACATAAACCAACCTGCTGAACAACTTTAAAACAACAAACATTGATTCAAATCATCTTGAAGCACTGAAGTGCTCTCCCTAAGTGACAGACACTGTGCCATGGCCTCTCCCCTTCATTATCCTGACCCTCCTTGACTTCATGAACTCTCCTGCCCTGCTATAGGTTGTAGCTCTCTGGAAAATGAGAGTGGGAAGAGGAGCTGAGTTGGGAAGTCACAAAGAATTTCAAAGTTTCATCAGCATTTCAAATTTTATAGAAAACCTGTCATTTTAGAAGAGAGTGATGCCCTTTCCCTTGGAATTCATACAAGAGATTTGGATAGTGCCACAGGCTTTCCTTCTCTTCCTGTTTGATGCTGGGTGAGTATTTTTTTGGGCTCTGGAGACTATTCCTGTGCAATCACTGCTTGTTTGCCTTCCCTCTGCTCTGTAGCTGCCAACACAATCCTCTTCCAAACCTACACACAGTTCAACATTGTGATCCATCTCCGAGGGATGCTGATCACAATGTTGAACTGTGTGTAGGTTTGGAAGAGCATTTTGTTGTTGGAAAGAGATGATCTTTAAGGTCCCTTCCAACCCAAAGCATTTTATGGACTCTGATTCTCAGAGGGCCCGCTCTAACACCATCCCTTACACGGTATCTCCATTTTTACGTACTGTGAGAGGACAGAAAAAAAGAGGAGAGATCCCAACCATGGCTCCATAAAATAACCTCAATTCTGCAGCAAGCAGCCTGGAGAGCTGACACCTCATTCAGCTAAAAGATAAATACATTCAGCCTTTTGGATCTCTAAAGGCAGAAGTAACTCACATCAGCTTCTTCCTCTCTGCTCAGGGAAATAAAGGGACATCTGGATTTACCTCTTTTGCAGGTACCGTGCACAAAACCAGCTCTAGGCTGTCATCCCGAACCAGCACAGGAACCTGCCTGTGTGAGGAGGAGATGTTCTTAAAACACCAAAAAAAATCCAAATCTGGCAATGGGGAGCAAACAGAAAGCTGCAAGGCCCAGGAATGCAGATAATTCAAAATATACTGATATGCCCTGAAAAACAGAGGCTGCAGCCAAAAAGCCCAGCCTGACACAGGACAGATTCACTGGCAGCTCGCTGCAGAAATTAAGGTGGTTGCACAGATGTCTCTGCCTTAAGACAAGGAGGCACCTGCTCTTGATTTTGGGACCTGAGTTTCTGTAAATTCCAGGTCAAAAGAGAAAAACTAATCCCTCTCCTTTAAAAACTGGATGTACAAATAAATCAAGTTAAATCCTCAATCCCCATCACAGAATCCCAACTGCTATTTGATAAAAGGAGGACAAGGACAGTTTCATCTTCCCCCCACCCCACTTTAGCAGCAAAATAGGACATTGATAGGCTGGAAGAGGTGCTGCCATAGTGTGAGATTGTGGGAACAACATTAATTTCCAGATCCATGTGTTTTCAGGTGCTGGTGCTCGTTCCAAGCACCTGCACAGCACAGGAAAGCTTCCATCAATCCCTTAATATGCAGTGGAAATTAATCTCATTTTTTGAAGATTAAAAACATCCAGGAGCTGCCCTTAGCAATAGCTACTGCAATAACTGTAATTTCACTTCCCTGTATTCCCCCACATCTCAAAGGAAAAAAACCATCATAGAATCATAGAAGAGTCTGGGTTGAAGGGGACCTTAAAGAAAATCTTATTCCAATCCCCTGCAATGGGCGGGGACACCTTCCACTATCCCAGGTTGCTCCAAGCCCTGTCCAGCCCAACCTTGGACACTTCCAGGGACGGGGCAGCCACAGCTTCTCTGGGCAACCTGTGCCAGGGCCTCACCACCCTCACAGGGAAGAATTTTTTGCTAATCTCTAATCTAAATCTCTCTTCTGTCATCTTAAAGTTATTCCTTCTTGCCCTGTCACTCTATCTCTTGTCCAAAGTCCCTCTCTAGCTCTCTCGTTGTCCCTTTAGGCACTGGAAGTGGCTCCAAGGTCTCCCTGGAGCCTTCTCTCCTCCAAGCAGAACAGCCCCAGCTCTTTCACCCTGTCTTCCTAGGAGAGGTGCTCCAGCTTTCTGATTAGAAACCCTTCCTTAACACCCAGGTTTTCCCCATCTGAGAAGCACTCCCAAATCACAAGAAACCCTCTTCCCATGTGGTACACAGCAGACACCTCCCACAGCCAGACAGCAGCACTCACATCCAACAATGGAAACCTTCCCTCTATTTGCATGCTTGGCTCTGCCAAAAGCAAAGCACGCTGCTCAAGTGGGAGAACACCTTCCTACTTCTTCAGGGAAGACCAGGGAATTTGTGCAGATCCCTGGTTATTTGGAGGCAGCATTTCTCAAGGAAGACAACTGAGGGAGCTCAGAGCAGCAACTCTTTCAGTGCTAAGGAGATTAGGACGGCGGCCCAGGGAATCAGCAATCCCAGCACACCACATCCACATGGCTTTGCCCACGGCTGTCACTTTGCGGAGAGTTTGCTACAAAACCAGCACAGAGATTATCTTGTTCTCTTGCAGGAATGCAAGGATTGAGATGCAGGGGAAAAGCAGCAAGACGGGAGCCGCAGGCTTTGTGGAGGCGAAGCCAGCTCTGCTCACTGAGCAGGGACCACCACATGGAGGAAATCCGGCCAGAAACCACCCCAGTGCTGGAATTCTGGCCAAGAAACTGGTTTGAGAAAACACAAAATGTGCCAGCAGCTTGATGACAGTGCCCATTTGCTCTGTGGTGAGGTGCACTGAATGCCAGGACATCCCGACGAAGGCAAGCGTGGGTAGTTTTCAGATTAAGCCACCACCCAGGAAGAAGGGTTTTTGGGTCACCACAGTGCTCATATCACATGCTGACAGCTGGCAGAGCCACACGAGGGTGTTGTATAATGGCTCCTTTTCCTTTCCACACACACTCGATGGCCTCTCGCAGAGCGGTGTCACAACCAGGAATCACGTGTGTGGTGAGGACACGGAGCAGCTCACTGGGAGGGGAGCAATGGCAAGCCAGGTCTGCCAGGAGTCCACACAGAATCATGGAATTGTTTAGGTTGGAAAAGATCTTTAACATCTTTAAGTCCAACCATTAACCAAGCATTGACTGCCAAGGCCATCACTATGCCATGTCCCCAAGTGCCACACCTTGCACACTTGTTAAATCCCTCCGCACTTCCTTGGGCAGCCTGTTCCAACACTTGACCACTCTTTTGGTAAAGAAATTATTCCTAATATCCCATCTAAACCTCCCCTGTCACCACTTGAGGCCATTTCCTCTTGTCCCATCACCAGCTCTGAGCCCTTGTATGTGCCATTGGACAAACAAAGCCCCCAGCTCCTTCACACCCCTAAAGACAGAATCAGCACATGATGGAACAGCTCATGAAAAACAGCATTTGTGAGGTTCACCATCGACACTTGAAAAGATCAGAAGGATCAGGACAAGGAGAAAATGCAATGAGATCTAGCAAGGACCTGGGCACAATGAGGACATCAACACATGGTTACATCTCCATTTGTTTTAACCGACAGAGGTTTATTTTATGGATAGTTGTGCGCACGCAGAAGTATTTTTACAACTGATAAAAACACAGCTTTTCCAATTACTGTGTCTTAAACTGAAAGCACCAATCACCAGCCAGAGACAAAGACAGAAAACCACTTAGTGGCACATGAAAAGTTTGAGCAGTGAAGCTGATGCTGGACACAAATCCAGGCACAAGCTTAGCCCCAGTCAACCTCTTACTTGCATCACCTGAATGGCTGAAGCATGGGTCAGGCCAGTTGAATGAAGTCCCCAGGGGGGACCTGCTGGTCTACCTAGCAAGGAGTGGCCTCTCCAGACCTCAGCAGCCTCTGGCAAACATTTGGTCATGTGGATGAAGGGCTGGGGCCAGGGAGCACCTTGCGCTTGTGCCCTGTGCAGGCCTTGCAGCAAAAGTGCCTTCACCGGTGCTCACTTGGCACAGAGCATCAAAAAGCTAAAAACAACTGCCTGGACTTCCAGGGTATCAGAGGTGAAAAAGAACAAATCTGAGCAGGAAGAGATTTGGCCTCTCTGCTGCAATGATGTCCTTCTGTAGCTGTGCTCCCAAAGCATCACGTGGCTACCAAACAGCGAGACTTTCAAGAGCATCCCGCACCCAGCCTAGAGCTGGGATGACTCTTCCCAAAGAGTTTCCACCCGCTTTCCTCATCATGCAGCAGATAGACAGGGAGAGCACCAGACCCCTGGTACACATGGAGTGGGGAGAGGGCAATTAACACATGTGAAAGAGCACAAAGACAACACAGGAACAGTGACAGGGCTGGACAGGTCAACAAATTGACGGGGGCTAAAATGTTGTCAACACAGCCAAGGACCACCACGACAGCTGGGGAGAGAGATCCTGACCCCAGCCTGGCTGACACCATCAATGAAGCTCTCAAAGCACCACAGGACTTTCATATTCATCACACTTGGTGTTCTTTACAATTTACACCACTGTCCTAGGTTACAATAGAAGACGTAACCAAAAGTATGTATTCTACCATCATCTCCACAAGCTGTTAAAACAGGTGGGGCTGTGCTCGTTATCTCCTGCCATGACTCATCCTTGATAACTCCCTCCGGGAGGTATCTCTGTCTAATGGGCAATCAAGGACCCACCACATGACTCATAGAATTACATCATCCCACTGTGAGATTCTCCGCCCAGGCGGAAGAACCAAGCATTCCCACGTGGATATAATCTGAGTTTTGGAATAGCACAAGCAGTGTTTTCCACTGGATTCCCAGAGGAAGACCTGACCCTTCTACACCACCACTGGACCTTCAGACCCTTCTACAGAATCACTGCTTCAACAGAACCATCACTCCAGGAGGACTGCAGCCACCATTTAACTGGACTGCTATCAACCCCCTGACAGTCAGGGGGTCAGGTTGTACTCTGACTCTGTCAGTGGGTTGTCTTTTGTACTATTGCATTTATTTTATTTTTCCTATTAAATTGTATTTCTGACTTGGAGTCTCTCACTAGTTTGCCTTCAAACTAGGACAACCACCACCAACAACACCCCGCACCGGGCTCACAACTCCAGGTCCAGCAAGAGCAAGACTGGTCACAGACACAGAGATGCCACAACAGTTATTTCCGCCCTCACTGCTGAAACAATCTGCCCCATCACCTGGCTGACTACAGCTTTGTAACCCACTGGTCCAGGTTGCTCCCAGAGGCCACATTCCCATGTACCTGCTTTTTTCTGCCACACAGAAGAAACTACACATGAAAGCAAGAGACAGCAAGGGAAAGCCATAAACCTGAGTAAAGACGCCCTCAGCAAAATTTGTTTTAAGGCATGACTAGCTCATAGTGAAAGCCAAATCCTCTAGTTTTCAGTCCAGACCCTTGTGGGAGGACAATTTATGTTCTCTCTCTCCAGCCAGACGTGGTGCTGTGGGACTATTCAGGGCAGCAGTAACACTGCTAAAGCTCTTTGCTCAGCACTGCTGCGAGGAGATCCAGGGGCAGTGAGCACTGGTATTTAGGGAAACATCACCTGTATCAAAACGGACACCCATCACACTGATTCAGCACTGGTGCAGCCACAGGTGACAGGAGAATTACACACAAAGCACTGCACGCTCCCCGAACACGAACCTTGTGGAGGATGAATCAGTTTCTGTCTCCAGGGACACCAAGGAGAGGTCCTGTAAATCTCCCTATCCCTCAAAGGGGAGGTAAACCAGGTGGGAGGGACAGAACAGTCCCAGAAAAAGCCAGTGGAACTTGGCTGTGGCTGTGCTGTCCACAAATGGATCTGCCACTGCTGGAGAAAAAAGCAATTTCCCTGGGAGGGGACCAGTGAGCATCCAAGGGACACATGAACATCCCACCAGTGTGGCATGGGACCAGCACTCTCCTGCTTGCCTTTCCCACTGCCCAGGAGACCAACAAGCCTTTACCACTCTGTCAAGAGTTTCCAAGATGAGGAACATGAAGTTAAACCTGAAGACCTACAAAAAATATGATTCTCAGTGATTTTAGTGAATTTGGGGATGGCCTTTTTAGTAGGGTCTGTAGTGTCAGGGTAATGGTTTCAAACTGAAAGAGGGTAGAGGTTCAAGTGAGATAGAAGACGTTTTTTTACCACAGGGGTGGTAAGACACAGAAACAGGTTGCTCACAGAGATGGCAGGTGCCCCATCCCTGGAAAGATTCAAGGTCAGGTTGGATGGAGCTCTGAGCACCCAGATCAAGTTGAAGATGTCCCTGCTCACTGAAGGGGAGTTGGATTTGATGACCTTCAGAGGTTGCTTCCAACCCAGACTATTCCATGGTTCAAATTCTGCATGGCATCCTTAAGCACCCAAGTTTCAAAACACAGCCATTCTCCTTGTTTATTTTATTCCTGTGCATGGTTTGCTCTAGAGATCAAAGACACGGAACCAGCAAAGGACCAGCACAACGAGAACACAGGGAGAACATGAAAATATGGCCAGAGTTCTGAGACAACTCTTTGATAAGGTTGCTTTCCATTGTATTGGTTTGGCACGGCCTGGTTTTGGGTAGCAGGGAGGCTGCAAAGATGGCTCCTGTGAGAAGCTGCTGGGAGCTTCCCACCATGTCCGGCAGAGCCAATGGCTGATGGCTCTGAAGATGGACATGCTGCTGGCCAGAAATGGGCCAATCAGGGAGGTTGGCAATGCCTCTGTGATGACATGTTTAAGAAGAAAATCAAAACAAAGTCACAAGATTTTGGATTCTAGTCAGAGAAGAGGAGGAGGTGAGAACATGTGAGGGAAACAACATGGCGACACCAAGGTCAGTGGAGAAGGAGAGCGAGGAGGTGCTCCAGGCACTGGAGACGAGGTTCCTCTCCAGGCCGTGGTGCAGACCATGGTGAAGCAGCTGTGCCCCTGCAGTCCATGGGTCTATGGGGGACGCAGAGATCCACCTGCAGCCCGAGGGGGAGATGTCCACGCCGGAGCGGGTGGATGCCTGGAGGAGGCCGAGATCCAGTGGGAGACCTGGTGGAGAGAGAGGGCCCTGCTTCCAGGCTGGAGCAGCCTGTCCTTGCAGGACTGCACCCCGTGGGAAGAGACCCACGGCGCAGNATTCTGTTAGTAATAAATTCACTTTGCAACTTAAGTTGAACCTGTTTCGCCCTTGAAGTGTTTCTCCTGGTCCTCACTCATGAAGCATTTGTTAATTTTTTTCCTTTTCCCTCCTCTGCCCAGCTGTGGCAGGGGCGGGTGAGCGAGCGGCTCTCGTGGGTGCCTGGTGTTGGGCCAGTGTCAAACCACGACATCCATATAAGTGAAGATAAAGCACTCCCTCCCCAGGCTCGTTGACAAAAACTTCCATAAACCAGCTCTCCCTTTTGGCAACTCAGTCAAAAAGAGAGTGAAACTCCTATAAAATGGAAGGAATGAAAAAAAAAAAAAAAAAAAAAAACGTTCTCAAGCGCAAAATTTTATTTGCATCTGCCTGAGCCCCATCATTCCACATTCAGGTGACCCTCTCCCGAAGAGATGCTCTTACCAGCTGCTTCCCAAGTCCTGCTCTCCTGGGCACACAAGACTTTCTTCTAATCTGGAAGAAAAAGCAAGACAACTGATCAGTACTGCCAAAAAAACCTATTTCACTGTCACTGTTAAGTACATGGCGACCATCAGCACCAGGAGCTCTGGTATCCTGACACAACCTGCAGCCTCTGAGCTGGGCTGTAGGAGCAGTTACAAAAACAACTGTTGGTTCCTCAAAACATCGCTGCTGAGCATGGGAAACAGCACCTCCTTTTCAAAAGAAAAGTTGATATAAATCTTTAAAATTGCTAGAAGGTTTTAGTATTTCCAGATTAGCAACGGTACAAAAGTAGGGGGTTGTAATTGTTTGCAGGACGCCTACAAAAATAATAAATAGCAAATTAAAACCTTCAGTAGAAAAGGAGAAGCACTTGTTTAGGTGTCCAGTCTTCTTTAAGATCCCAAACCTGCTGTGGGAGGAACACTCTGGCCACAATCCAGCTAAGCACTTCAGTGTGTCAGATTTGAGAGAACAGGGAGAACCCTGCTGAATCAAGGTCTTGGCATTTCTCACCAGCCGCTTGTTTCTCTCTCCTGCTGGCCTTCAAACACGTACACACACTCCTACCTTCCAAGAATTTCCAATTTTAGTTTTTATTCTAGAAACAACACCTCTTGGTTACAAAAGCAGCCGATTTTGCTGCCAGAAAAAGCGCTGGTGCAACCCCAAGAGGCAGGTCCTGCATTAGACGAGCACCAGGCAGCTCTGAAGAGCTCACAAAAGGCCTTTTAATTAATACACCCACTTGCTTTGCTCAGTTAACACCAGTGAGGAAGCCCTTCACACACTGCCTTCAGCTCTGGTCACTGTGGGCTGAACACTTCAAAAATCCTTTTGTATTAATAAACACTTCCTATATAAATGCTATATACTTCCTACATACATACTCTATACGGAAAGCTCAGTTAAAAAAAAAAAATAAATAAAAAAGGATGCAATTTCTCCAGAGAGAAAAATTCAGAGATAAAATTTGAGCAATGATTTATATCTGCCCAGAGCAGCAGAGCAGCAATCCCAGCCCTCAGTGACCTCTGTGCAAACACACCAAGCCAATTACACACTGTGACAGAAGATTTTCCCCTCCTGGAGCAGCAGCTTCTTGTTGCTCAGAGCGAGAAACATCAAAAGGCAGTGCAACAAGTGAGTGTGTGTTACTGAGCAGGCTGGGGACAACCAGCCTCGAGGTTTAATCAAGTTTTGGATCCAGTTGTGTGAGGGGTTTTGTAAACATTGATCTTATTGAGTTGTTACATCTGGAGGATGTAATTCCCAATGACCTGCTTGTTTAACCTATGGAAATCACCACGGGGCAACTCAGCTTAGTCCTCCCACTCCATCCTCTCTTGTTTCCCAGGGTCTTCATTAGCAGATGAGTGCTAATCCACCTCATCCTTGAGCATCCTACACTTGGGACATGCCCAGCAGCACTTCCACGTCCTTTGGCAAGATAGAACTAACAGGGAAAACACAAACTTTTTTAAGCCACCAGTCATAGCTGACAGCTGACAGAAGAAATGCTCTCATCTTTCCTAGAGTGACAGAATAATTTAGGTTAGAAAAGACCTTTCAGATTCATTAGTCCAACTACTAAGTACCGCCAAGGCCACTACTAACCCATGTCCCCAAGTGCCACATCCACACGTCTTTAAACACCTCCAGGAATGGTGACTCAAGCATGTCCTTGGGTAGCCTCTTCCAATGCTTGAAAAACCTTTCAGCGAGGAAATTTTTCCTAATATCAAATTTAAACCTCCCTGGTGCAAACCGAGGCAGTTTCCTCTTGTCCTGTCACTTGCTGCTTGGGAAGAGTGGGCAGGACACGGTGATGTGCAGCCTCCCACGCCCCTTTTTTTTTGCCCAGGGATGTCCTGGTTCCAACTTCCTGTTGAGCCACATCATCACTGCTCTGGTTATAAGGATGCTCTTTCTGCTGGACATCCCAGAGCCCCTTCACCCTGTTTCTTTAGAAAGAAAACCAAACAACAGGGGCTGAGAGCTGGGAATTTGTGACTTCGCGGCCATTCTTTTCTGCTCCAGGAAAAAAAAAATTGGAAGAGTATGATGAGGAGCATGTAAGAGGTGAGTTTAGGTCTGGATTTCAACCATCACAGGCTCGCTCTCCCTGTTTACTGCAGGATATCGCTAAGAGTGATAAACCCTAAAGGTGACTCCAGCAGGAGAAAGAAATACAGCAGCAGACACTTCAGAAGATCCAAAACTCAGCTTATCCTACCAGTGCCCACAAGGACACCGTAATTCCAGATCCCATCTGCTCCCCAGAGGGGGAAGTTATCCCTCCTCCTGAGACATTTACAATGGGGAAACCACCTCAACTCCCCAGCTGGTGCTGAGTCTCCCCCAGTCTGCTCCACCTATGCTATGCACTCCATCATCTGCTTGGAACTGGGATGGGAGCATCCTTTTCTAACACCCCAAACAAATGCATCAACTTAATTATTGTACTTTGGGCTTTTCGGGGGGTTTTGCCTGTTTTCATCTTTGTCTGAAGCATTCAACCACGGGACAAAATTATGTCTGCCTGTACTGAGAGGGGAAATGCTCCTGACTGTTTAGGTGAGATTAATTTCAGGATTGTGGCCAGACTGAGGAAATTGGTGGCAGAAATCCTTCATAGCTGGATAATGAGGTTGTGGCTTTATGAGTAATTCTCCTGAGTTATGTGCCCAGCACCTTGGGTGTGGGTGACACATTCCTTCCTCCCCTCCTTTTTTGAATGGGAAATGTCATCCAAGCACACAAACACAATACTTATTAAAAAATAGAAAATAAAAATAGCAACAACACAATTCGTGAGGTGGAGGCACAGATTGCATCTCACTTGTACAATGTCCAATCAGCTGCTATCTAGAGGAATTTCCCTGCTGGGTTCTCCAGGAATGTCCCCAAATTCCATCACAATCACAATGTACCCAAAATCCCCAAAATCTAAAGAGCCTCCGGAGTGGAAACCAGGACAGTACCAAGCCAAATCAACAAAAACTCCCCTGAACCTCTGTTGTACCACTATTTTAGATATGGAGAGATGAGTCCAGGCTTCCTCACTCCCTGCTGCTGAGCCACTCAGCGTCCATACCCACGGTCCTGCACGTACTGTCCATGCTGATGACACATTCCTCCTCCCAGCCCAAAATGGCATCACTGGATTGCAACGAGCTCTCCCTTTTTGAGCAAGCAAAGGCTTTCACAAGGAGGTTACCTGAAGTTTTAATGCTGTCAGAGCTCAGCTGCAAGGAAACCAGAGAGAAGAAAGAGCAGCCTTTTCGTGGAGATGCTTTTGCTCCAGCTGAAGCCATCACCTTCCATTACTCAGCTGCCTTTTTGGGAATTCTCCACACCTTCCCCTCTGCCATGCCCAGGCACCAGACATGAAGATAGCTAAGGACAGTTCCTGCTGGCATGACATCCACCCCGCTCCTCCTGGAGGATGAATGAGCAGATGGGACCAGTGGAAGATGGCTGAACTGGAGAGCTGGACAACTGGAGTCCTTCCAATCCAGTAACTCCAGCCCAAAAGATTGAGGATGAAAAGATCCTTCAGGGTCAGAACATTTGTCCTAGGGGTAGGAAGAGGTCAAGGAACACACGCAGGTGGTTAGTGACAAGCTGTACAGACTAACTCATGTCTGCGTGGTTTGTTTTATCATTCCCCAAATTCCTGCTTTGCTTGCTTATTCCCCAGCCAACCCCCTGCACTATTCCAGCAAAATAAGCACAATCCTGAAGAGTTTTGAAATTAGTATGATGGGCTCGCAAGCATCTTCCGTCATGCAGAACTAAAATTAAAATGTACACCTGCCCTCGCCTCACTCCCTGAAATCCATCAGGCAGAAACTTCCCTGTGTCACGTCAAGAGACTCCGACAGCTGAAGGAGATAATGGGAAACTGCATTTCCAGCTGCTCCCAGGCTTCAGAGCAGGGTTCCAGCCCCAACACCACCACGTCTGTTCCAGCAGACCAGCCCCTGCCTGAGACAAAACAAGTTTCCTCCAGTACAAATGGATATGACATAAACAGAGGAATAGTGGTTTCCAGATATAGTGGAGAAGGAAAAGGCAACCATGAGGTTTTCTCAGGAAAAAACTGCTGAAGAGCTCATGCATGTTCTGGCTGTGCCATCACACTGACATGAGAGAATTAAAAAATAGAAACCCGAAGAAAACTGATTCAATATCTGCAAAAAACTCAGGTGGGAGCAAACACAAAATTCAGGGGCAACAACACAATGATACCTCACGAGGCTGGGCATCTCTAAGGAGAAAAAGCTTCTGAGAATCACAGAATCACGGAATGGTTTTGGTCGGAAGGGACCTTAAAGATCATCTTGTTCCAAGCCCCTGCATGGGCAGGGACACCAGACCAGGTTGCTTCAAGCCCTGTCCAACCTGGCCTTGAACACTTCCAGGGATGCGGCAGCCACAACTTCTCTGGGCACCCTGTGCCAGGGCCTCACAACCCTCACAGGGAAGAATTTTTTCTTAATATGTTATATAAACATGCTCTCTTTTCAATCTGAAGCCATTCCCTCTTGTTATACCACTCCATGCCCTTGTCCAAAGTCCCTCTCCAGCTCTCCTGGAACCCCTTTAGGCACTGGGAGGGGCTCTCAGCTTTCCCTGGCGCCTTCTTGTCTCCAGGCCAAACAACCCCAACTCTCTCAGCCTGTCTCCACAGCTCCAGCCTTGTGATCAGCTTAGTGGCCCTCCACCTGAACCACCTGGGGAAACATCTCCACCCTCAGTGCAATATCAACAGAGAGGTTTGGGGCAAAGACGTAACACTGCACTACCAGACCGGGGCAAAACCCTGATACCTGAGCTACACCTGGTATAAGGACTCTGCAACTCCAGCTCAGATGAGCAGTTCTGGGACAGACACTGACTCACAGCCTGGCAATCATTGTGAAAACCCTCTTCAGCAGCAAGGCACCAATATGGCAAGACAAGACATTCCCAAGGTCTTGCTGCAAACCCCAACTGATTTTTCTTTTGCTCATGCACGTGGCTGACTGTTCCTTCACGGCTCATTACACCATCAGGACCTCAGCAAGAAACGACACCCTCTCAGACACCTTTTGGGACAGCAAACACAGCTGCCTGCACTTGATGGCTATTTTGGGGTTGAAATTGAGATGCAAATTGCTGCCAGAACAACCACCATGGGGGAGCTGTTGCTTTTTCTCTTGAAATGCAGAGACACTTTCCATTCCTTCTACTGATTTCACCATATTTCTTAGAGAAGGAAACAGCAATTGCATGACTCAGAGGGAGAATCATCTTCTACCCATCACAGAAATGCTCATGTGCACACAAGGAGCTGGGTGAGACACAGTCTTTTTTCCCAGGCCACGGGGATCAGACTGGCACAGCTCTGTAATGTGCCCAAGAGAAAACACAGGCAAGAGAAGAAGCATCAGAACCAAAAGTCAGAGGATAAAATTGCAGGCCTGCGACGAACAGAAAGAGGTTTCCTCCAAGGAACCACCAAGCCAAACATGAAAGTCCTCATCCCATGCGCAGACGAGGTCACAGGAGGAGAAATCTTCATGGAAGAGGCTGTGTGGGATCAGGTCAGGATGCTCAACATGGTCAAGGGAGAAAAACCATGCCCAGGAGCAAAGTGAAAGCAACAACCCTTAGTGACGCCCACAATATCTCACCTACTACGCTGACTTGCCTTCCTCACATGCTTTAAACTTTCAGGAACACACCTCCAGAAAAAGTTGTGATTGACTGGAATATATTTTCCGTTGTCTCCACTTTTACCGTGTTTTTATTGTGGTGCCCAATTGTCCAGTTGTTGAAAAGGTGGAGTGGGGGTTGGTAGGGCACATGAGGAAGCACCAGGAGAAAATGGTTCCTCTGATGCAGGAAGACAGGTCTGAAAGCAGCTTCTTGCACTGCAACAAAAGTCTTACCATAGGAACAAGACTGTGATCCCCTGCAAAACTGCAAAATTCACTCGATGGTGTGCAGATATTTACAGCCCCCAGGGCTATTTTCACAGTTATGATTCCTCCTTATCCCTAATACAGCTGACAGCAACACGTGTAGGATCTGGAGACTCCGTGCAGGGGAAGACAACTCACAAAGGCATAAAGGCATCAGTGCATTTCAGCAAGGCCTTCAGAGTCAGTTATCTGATGTTTTAGACTTCACTGATGGCATTTATGAGTTTAAAAATGCATATAAGGCTTCAACATCCTCTCCCAGCCGCTCTCTTTAGGATGCAAATGCAGTTTAACACAATTAGGCAGGACAGAAAGCCCAGACATTTTACAGGATCAACTGCATTCCAGTTGTCAGGGAAAATAAAGAGACACCAGCTCAACAGGCAGGCTGGACAAAAGCCTGTTGTCATCTCTGGATGGTTTTCAGATTAGCACAGGACTGTGCAAGGAGGAAGAGCCATTTTCTAAAAGGCATCAAGCCCTGCTACAGCTCTTCATGGGGGAAAAACTTGCCAAAAAATAATCAAGTAATCCTACATTTGTTTAATGAGAAAATACAAGTTAAGAAATACAAATACACTTCATTAAAAAAAAATCTCATCTTTAAAACTGGAAAAAACAAAACTCCAAGAAAGTTGCCAGGGCACATTGCTCCGTACAGATATAAATAAAGCAGGGAACGAGTAAATGAAGGAAGGCAGGTTTAGATCAGATATTAGGGAAGAAATTCTTTACTGTAAGTATGATAAGACCCTGGCACAGGTTGCTCAGAGAGGTTGAGGACTCCCCATCCCCGGAAGTGTTCAAGGCCCAGTTGGATTGGGCTTAGAGCAGCCTGGTGTAGTGGAAGGTGTCCCTGCCCACGACAGAGGGGTGGGAAATGGATGGTCTTTAAGGTTCCTTCCAACTTAAACCATTCCACGATTCTGTGATTCTCTGTGTTATCTGAAACTCCCAATATTAGGACAGAAAAGAGAGAGGAGAGAGAAAAGGAGAAAGCTCTCAGTGTGAGCTTCTGGAAGCTCAAGGCATTTATTTCCATTGCTCAAGGTTCAGAACTGAGAAGCTGACAAAGTGTCTGGAGGTAACTGGAAACATTTCCCATCACGACCGCTCTTTCAAAGGAGAAGCAACTTGAAATTGGCAGGAAGTAGATATTTCTATATAATTTGTCATCTTTCACAGAAAAATCAATCATCCCTAATTCTAGGTATTTCTTTTTTTTCTATCAGAAGACCTAAACAAAGCATTTCTGTTATTGCAGACTGCAATTAAAAAAAATTAAAAAAGAAACGGCTTTCTTAATTACATCTTCTAGAGCATCTCTGCAATGAAGACAGGATGAGAGAGTTGGGATTGTTCAGCCTGGAGAAGAGAAGGCTCCAGACAGACCTTAGAGCATCCTTTCATCCTAGAGGAGCTCGAAGAGAGCTGGAAGGAGACTTTGGACAAGGACCTGGAGTGACAGGACAAGGGGGAATGGCATTAAGCTAAAAGCAGAAAGATTTGGATTCGATATTAGGAAGAAATTCTTTACCATGAGGATGGTGAGGCCCTGGCACAGGGTGCCCAGAGAAGCTGTGGCTGCCCCATCCCTGGAAGTGTCCAAGGCCAGGATGGACAGGGCTTGGAGCAACCTGGGACAGTGGAAGGTGTCCCTACCCTGCCCTGTCCCTTCCAACCCAAACCATTCTGTGACTCTGTTAATGATTTTTGGATCTACCCCAGAACTCCCCAGTGATTCCAGAGGACCTTTAGTTGGCAACAGAAACACTGACAATACATTTTTAGGAGAAATTCAAGAGATCTTAACTTGTGCTTCTCTTTGTAAACAACAAGCATCAGGAGGCTCTCAGAAATCATCAGTTTGGCTTCTCTGTCACTGCAAGAGGAAGTGAGATGGAAAACCACCTGAGCACACGTAGAAGGTGCCAGGTGCTGCGCTTGCACACCTGACACGCTGAAGGTGCTTGGGCCACTCCCACATCCCTGCGCCTCCATCTCTCACCCTAAATCTTGCACCACAGCACTGACCTTTGGGAAGTGCTTTGAGACCTCTGGGTCTGTTACACAAACTCAGGTGTTACCACCTCAAGTCCAGGTAATCCAACACTGCAGAGAAATAATGGCGTGGCCTATCTGAAAATAGACAGAAATCCCCACCAAAACCATCTAAATCGTCATGATAGAAAAATAAATCCAGGCAGATTGTTGCTTGCATTTTATGAGTCATCATGTTGTTATAGCAACTTCATATCTGCACCCAATCTGAAAACCAAGCACAGCTGAAATAATATAACAGCATTAAGTTAAAATGATATATAACAAGACAAAAATGGATCGGCTCGATCTCTGAGGAGCACCCACACTTCTCTCTCACCCTCTTCCCTCCCTTTGAAAACATTGCTTTGCTGTATTTAAACAATGAAAAAACCAAACCAGACTTGGAGCTCATGGAGAAGAGGAGCACTAACGAGCTTTTGAATTCAAGGAGAATCTTCAAAATGAAAAATCATAGAATCATTGAATCACAGAATCATTTAGGTTGGAAAGGACCTTAAAGATCGTTTTGCTCCAACCCCTCTGCCATGGGCAGGGACATTTTTCACCACCTTTAAATAAAAACCAGTGCAATTCCCAGTTATAACCACCAGACCCAGCCAACTGCCCCTATTGTTCCCATGTACTCCAAAATTCATGCATTGAATGAATTATATAAATTTTATAAATTTTTTTATCCTTTTTTTAATTCATGCAATGCAGGAATTATATAAATATATATGCACATTGTGTCCTGCTCTGTTCAGGAGTCCTGAGCAGAGATTTCAGCCTGACCAGAACACGTAGAAGCAAGAAAAGGGATGCAGAAGTTCTAGTTTTAAAACTGCAGGTCTGTGTGGTTATTCTATTGCTCAAGAAAAAGCTGAAAGCGTCATCAAGGTTCTTTCTATCGGAGCAGCAAAGGAAGAAAGGTAAATAAACAGAATTGTTTCAAGGACTGAGCAGGAAAGCACAGCTCCTCTGCAAGGCAAGGGGAGCCCACCAACCTCCAAAACACTGCAGGTGTCTCAAAAGACACCATTGTGCTGCAATTAGTGCCAAGAATGACCAGAAAGCACCACGGGGCACTGAACTGCTCCTCTCCCTGTGCAACGCTGCCAGCAACAAAGTTTGAAGGAGAAAGAAGGAAAATGGAAAAGGAAGAAGCTTGGGAGATTTGCAAATTTTGCTCTTGATGTTTCAAGCAAATTAAGACCAAATAAACCCCAAAATAGAAAAAGCAACCCACAAACCCACAGCTCTAGTCCCAACAAAGTCCTATTAGTCTTAACAACAGCACAAAAAGTGACTCAATTAATTAAAAGCAAATAAAAAGAAGCAGCCTAACTTATTCTTTCAGAGTTCAAGACAGCAAAAGCACCAGTCTGCCCCAGACAGAACTCTATTTTTTCTTTTCTTCTTTTTCTTAAATGCATTTATTCATTAAGGCTTCCTCGTAGGCTGTGTAATGAGTCATTTCTTGCTTCTCTGTGAAGTGCAAAGGGATGGAGAGGAATAGGATTTAAATGGAGGATGGAGACACTCACAAAGCCTGTTAGAAAAGCTTGAAAAGCTTTTGAAGGAATCACAGATAAAGCGAGGCAACTCCTCACATGGACCCCAAACCCTTTTCTCTATCACCAAAGCTTTCCCAGGGTCTAAGCTGGGCTGTCTCCTTGCTTACAGCCAGCACAGAAAACCACCCCCTCTCCTCCACAGAGCTTTCTTCCTCCCCAGAAGAGCTTGGGATGAGAAATCCAGAGCTCAAGCAGGAAGCAGGAGCGATGCTGCCCCTCCCATGGACCTGGTGGCCCACAAGTGTGGATGTGGCTGTCTCTGCACCGGTGAAACATGAGCAGGGGGAATCACATCAGTTGGTATCATCAACAGCACAAGGCATTTTATGGCTCTTACCCTGGCAGCCAGAGAAGCCCCAGCAGCCTCCAGCTCAGAGTGAGCCACACATGTCCAACTATTCTGCAGTTGTGTTTCCAAGAATCACAGAAACACTGAAGGGTTTCTGTTGGAAGGGACCTTAAAGATCATCTGGTTCCAACTCTCCTGTCATGGGCAGGACACCTTTCACCAGACCAGGTTGCTCCAAGCGCCACCCAACCTGGATTTCCAGTGAGGAGGAAGAGTCTGTCCAACCCATCAGATGAATAATACCAAGCTCAATGAAGACAAACTCTCCCATCATCAGCCTTATCTCAGACTGGATCTGGAATATCCTGATTTGGTCCCCCAGTTACTGTCAGGAGTTTCCCTGGGCTCTCCAGGTCCTTTGAGTCCTCCCACCACAAGTTTTGAGGAAGCAAAGCCAGCACGGAGATGTGACACGAGTCTGCAAAGCAGCTGAACAACAGGAAGGGCACACTTGTCACTGCAATAAACACAAATCCCAAAGAAAGCACAACCTGAGCCCAAACCCACTGCTGTCCAGCAAGGACTCCCATCTTGTCCACGTGTAGAAGCAGAAAAAACATGATATAGATATTAGGACAAAATAGATATTAGGGAAGAAATTCCTCCCTGTGAGGGTGGGGAGGCCCTGGCACAGGTTGTCCAGAGAAGCTGTGGCTGCCCCATCCCTGGAAGTGTTCAAGGCCAGGTTGGACAGGGCTTGGAGCAACCTGGGATAGCAGAAGGTGTCCCTGCCCACGGCAGGGGTTGGAATGAGGTGATCTTTCAGGTCCCTTCCAACCCAAATCGTTCTCTGGTTCTGTTTTTCTGTGAAATTGCTCTGGTGACAGCCACGATCATGTGTCATTCCCCATGGCAGAGATCTTCTACCTTCCCTAGAATGCTGTCTCTCACTTTTCTAACATTTATTCTACGAAAAAGAAAATTTAAACCAGAAAAAAATAAACAAAAGCAAAACTCAAAAGCGACAAAAAGCCCCCACAAAATCTGAAATAAATTAAAAACCTTCTAAATACAGAATCTAGGGGAACTTTTTTGTTGCCACCTAGACCCCTTCCAAGGGGTTCACACGCCAATCTAATAATAAAGCTGTCATACGGGGTGACGTGATTTTAGCTTTCAAGCTGAAGGTTGCTATGGGAGGCTGTTCCCAGCAGCAGCGCTGCACAGCACTTGTAAAAGCCCTTTCCAGCATCAGACTTTTGATTTTTGAGTAGGAAAAAAAAAATCGCTATTTTTGTTTTTAAAAAGTCCCATAAAAAGCAGCAGTGCTGGAGAAAAATTTAGAGAAAAGAAGCCAAATAAAAAATGGGGCTGTAATTTAGATGCCTGTAGAAATGTGGATGCACTAAAATCCCCTTCCCAAAGCTAAAGCACCAGGAAAACCTATTTTTTTTTCAAATCGGTGCACCTCAGCTGAGTTGCTGGATTTGCCAACACCAGGTTTGCTGGGATGTGGCAGAAGTTAAAGCCAATCAGACGATCTCAAGTGCTGTATAAAGGAGGTGCAGAAATGGGAACAGTTACGGCACTGCCTCTGCTGGGGGCTTCAACTGTGCACTGAGATCTTGATTAGGATAAAAATGAAGCATCATTTCACAACGGGTTGAGGAAGTTTACCCTGCTTTTTAGAGTTAAAAAAAAATATTATATATATAGGGATTTGTGCAAGGAATGAAATATTATGTGTGTGTATATATATACACACACAGAGTTATGTAAAGCTGGTCAAATACAAATTACTGTCTTAAAACTAACAAGTAAACACAGAAGATATTTTCTACAGCAATCTGTAAGATTTAGGAGACTGTTACAACCTGCAGGATTTACAGAAGAAACACAGTAAGAAGGAGGATTTAACACAAGGACAGAGCCCTGAAGCAGCAGGAGGAGGAGACGCAGTCACTTTTTACCTTTACACAGTGGGGTGAAGACCACCAAACACTGATTTATAAAAGGCTTTTAACTCACGTTGTCAAAGCCTCCAGCCATTAAGTGCCTTAAATCTTCGCAGGTTAAGTAAAGGAGAGTTGGTAGATGAGATATGTGGATGGGGATGAATATCTAGAGAGCAAACACATCCCAGCTGGAGGTGTGAGAGCACAGGAGAGCACCCAGCCAGCTCCCTGCCCATACCCAGGATATGGAGAACGGTGACAATCAAGATCATCCAGTTCTACCCCGAACCACGGGCAGGGACACCTTCCGCTATCCCAGGTTGCTCCAAGTCCCATCCAGACTGGCCTTGGACACTTCCAGGGATGAGGCAACCACAGCTTCTCTGGGCAACCTGTGCCAGGGCCTCACCACCCTCACAGGGAAGAATTTCCTCTCAATGTCCCATCTAAGTCTGCCCTTTGACAGTTTAAAGCCATTCCCTCTTGCCCTGTGACTCTATCTCTTGTCCAAAGGCCCTCTCCAGCTGTCTCGGAGTCCCTTTAGGCTCTGGAAGGGACTCTAAGGTCTCCCTGGAGTTTTCTCTTTTCCAGGCTGAACTCAATGATTTTTTGCCTCAAGTCTTCAGTGTCAAGCGCTGCAGTGACACCACTGAGATGTTCCTTCTTCATCCAGAGCCAGGAGGCAAGAAACCCTATAGACAGATTCACAACCAGGAATTTCTGTGATGTCAGAGGTTTCAGACCCAATGTAAACTCTGATGGAAGTTATACACAGGTGAAATCTTAAGACAAAAGAAGAAAAACTGATTTGAGTCTGATGTTCAGATAAGCAACTGAGATGCTGCAGAAGAGGTATTTCCAAAGCACGGATCCAGCTTGGGTTCTGCACCCCACTGATTTCACAGTTTCTGTGTCTGAGACAAAATCTCAACAACGAACGGCAAAAGCTTTTACCAGAACATACAAACAACCCAAACAGAACCCCTAATCAACAAGTCAGAATTTGTTTAAATGTGCAAACTCCAAGGCAGCAACAATCAGGAGCCCATGGTACCAGGCAAAAGAAGAACCATCACTGAGATGCATTGACTGCAGTGGCAATTCCAGGAACACATCATTCAATTAAAGTTATTACATTAATTTAGGTTTTATGCTCAAACCAGACCAAATTATTGCAGAAGACCTCACTATCAGCCCAAGGCTTTGAAGCCCAGCCAGCCCACCACCACCCGCCCACCCTCCACATCCCCAAAACTCCTTCTTCCCCAGAACTCTGCTAATAAACTCAGGGATGTCCTTCCCAGAGGTCTCAATGCCTTGTCAGCAGAAATTCAAATCAATCCAGCCCTGGAAGCAGCTGCAGCAAATAACTCAATCACGTTCATCATTTTAACTTATCCTATTTATGAATCAGGTCAAGCTTGAAATCTCCATTTACATTATCAGCCGTCATGATATTAAGATAATCATGCAGAGGACTGATCAAAGGTTCCTCGTAACTTTGGAGTGCAGGAATTACCATACAATAACATTTTATCTACTCCAGTGTCCTTTGTGATTGTCAAGAATACTTTCTTCCCTAGAAAATAGGATGAGGAACAACACGTTGAACAACAAAAGTGCTGCCAGTACTAAATCTAAGAGTAACCGGGCAGTGGGTACTGTACACACATCTCCAAAAAACTCCGCAAAGATCACCAGTTTTTAAAACAGAACGGGTTGGGCAGGGCTTTGAGTAACCTGGTCCTGATCCTGCCCACGACAGGGGAATGGAACTGGATGGTCTTGAAGGTCCCTTCCAACCCAAACCATTCTAGAACCCTCATATCTGATGAAAGTCTCTGAGAAAAAGAGAGATCTTCAAGCTGCCTTGAATTACCTTTATTTTATCTCACCTGTATGAAAGGACATTTTGATTTTTCCAGACTGATACTGAAAATCACCTGAAAGGGTTCTCTAAGGGGCCTCAATTTCTCTCAGCCCTTCTTTGATGGGAAGATGAATCCTGCAGCCTCCTGCCACCCAGAAATACTCTGATGATGCTCTTACAGTCCTCTCTCTGTTGTCCTTCCAGCAGCTGCAGCATCTGCACAGCATCACCAAGTCACTGCTGCAGATCTGACAACAACCACCAAAACATAAGAGAAAAAGCAATTCCCCTCTTCTCAAGGAACTTTCACTCTGCTGTTCACCTCCAACTCGTCGTTTTTCTTCCTACAACAAATAAAATGTAACATCATTCTGCTATTTTTGTGAGGAGATGTTTTATCCAGTGTTTGGGCAAAGGGAAACAATTTCTAACCTGATTTTAAGATTATTTAAAGAGGGTAAAAAAAATAGAAGGACATAAGATTGTGAAAGAGTCTTATGTAGGGAAAAAAATATAGGAATACTTTATTGAAGCTCTTCACTTCTGGTACCAGCTATTAAGAATGTAGATATAATCCTTTATTTATCTCATTTGCAGCAAGAAAACTCTACACACAGAGAAAGAAAAATCGCATGGGATATAATCCAACAACAATCTCCCCCATTAACTTGAGAGCGATGTTCTATTGAATATTTCAAGCGTGATTACACTGTAGCAAAATGGCACCATGCCACCAAGTCCTGTAAATTATATTCTCTTGATACTTCCCTTTCCTGCAAAGATGCCAGGAGGCTGCTTAAAAAAAGTGCTCCCAGATCAAAGTAAAAGGCACAGAAGAAACAAGGAGGATCCTTCAAGTGACCATCCCAACGTTTGTCCCAAAATGCAAAGATAACCTTAGCAGTTGGTGTCGCACCTTCTAGGCAGGATCTGGGTTGGGAATTATTGTACCAAGGGGTTGTTTTCTGCAAAGGAATTAAATACACAGGATGTAAAATGATGACAACCTGCTCCAAGTCATAACTTTGAATGCAGTTAATGCTTCTGCTTTGATTTTCAGGGTTCCAGTGGTAGAAAAATTTCACCTTAGTTTCTCTAATGTGGGAAAAACACCACAAACAGCAGAGATGAAAGCTCAAAACAGCTCCTTGGGTGATGCATGAGCTCAGAGGGATCCCAGGTCCAGTGAACTTTTACTGGGAATCAGGGCTGTCTTTTTTCCAGTCATGACCTAAAGAGGAAGCAAGCACAAATATTGCCAAGTGCGGGCAGCAAGGCTGTAACACAGCTAATTAAATACTTTGTCAAAGATTTTCCGATCATTCGAAGGATTGGGATGTGCAAGAATAGGCTTGCAGGGGTATGAACGGCAGCCATCTGAGTGAGCACATCTGAAAGCAGTAAACACTAACACGGATTCAATTTAAATTCCCTGAATGAGTTAGGGAACAGAGAAATGAGAAAACGCCAAGTTCACCCACGTAACGGAAGTGTTATGTCTACAAATCAAGCTCTACAGCCAAGGAAGAGAGACCAGAGCCTCCCCAAAGGTGCTCCACTGACCATGGAAGGCGTCACAGGCCTCTAGGAACTTCAAGTCCCTTGGGATTGGTGTCATCACTACCTGAGCCTGAATATAGAAGTGAACATAACCAGGATAAACAGCCTGGTCTAGTGGAAGCTGACCCTGCCCATGGCAGGGGTTTGGAACTGGACCATCTTTAAGGTCCGTTCCAACCCAAACCATTCTGGGATTCTGCGATCACGGGGGACATCAACTGATGGGCAAAGAAGGGGGATGACATGTCAAGTCCCTCACAGAAGCTCATGGTCTCCAAAATGCAAACTCACTGCCTTCTTGAGCGTGTAAGTTGATTTTCCTTCTTATTTCTCCTAAGAGAAACTGAAGCCAACGAAAGGAACTGGATATCATCACTGGCACTTCAAAAAGAAACTTTGCCCAAGGCTAATCCTTTCAGGCGAGCAATGGGATGCATAGGAAAGAAGACAATAGTATCAAGATTATTATAAGGTAAAACATAATTATTATAGATCCCTATAACATAACATTCACCACTCAGAGGGTGGTGAGGCCCTGGCACAGGTTGCCCAGAGAAGCTGTGGCTGCCCCATCCCTGGAAGTGCTCAAGGCTAGGTTGGATGGGCAACCTGGGATAGTGGAAGGTGCAGGAGGGTTGGAAATAAGTAATCTTTAGGTCCCTTACAACCCAAACCACCGTAGAATTCTATGAAAATTATAAGGTAAAATTGGTGGTGCAGTGTCATTTGATTCTTAATCTTTTTAGTAGCGAAGGAGCTCAGAAAATGTTGAGAGATGAAGACCTGAAACGCTTCTTGCCCCATGGAGACTGGGGAGATAAAAGGAGACACACTGAAGAAGTGAGTTTGATTTGGAAACTGGCACCAAATACAGCAGAAAAAGCCTCAATAAGGATCAGTTTAGAGAAGAATCTCTAAGCTTCCTAACACATACTAGAAAAAAAAACCCAGGAAAGCTCCCTCAAGAAAAAAAGAAGTCCGGAAATACTCAAGAGATAAGTGAATCTTTTGAATAACTGACCTATAGCCCAGCTTTTGGAGGCCAAGAAATCCAGGATCCAAAGGCACAGGGAAGCACATAACAAGACCAGCCAAAGTTGCCATAACTAAGTTGCAACATGAAATGCTGAAGCCAAGCCTTAATGATTTATCATCAGGAGAAACCCAGGGAGGAATCATCACCACATTTGCATACCAGGACATTGCTCGCTCTTCTTTCGAGCATGTTTTTTTATTACTGATCACCATCCAAAAGAGAGATTCTTGAACTAAATGAAGCCTGTGGCTCTCTAGGCAATTCCTAGACTACTTATAATTAAAGGCACCATTAAGCCTTCAGAGAAGCAGATGCCAATCCATGTCAAAAGTTACACAGCTGAGCGGGGTCTAATTACACTGAATTCAAGAGATACATTACATCCCCAACAGATGTCATTTTATAGGAAGCTTTTTCCGTATCTCACAATCTTAAGTCCGTTTGAAATGTTCTTGCCTGTATTATCCCTTTTCTTTAAAAAAGAAAAGACCATCCAGAGTCATCTGACTGCAGGCTTAAGATGGGGTAAGCGGCAAACAGAAGAAAAAGCCACTTGTGCAGTGGGGGAGCCAATTTAAAAAAAAAAAAATTAAACGGTTTACATGGAGAAGTAATTCCTTCCTTCCCATTTCACACTTTTTTGGTGGTAGGATGATATTTCGGGCTCCCTTTTTTTGCATGTTTATTCAGGGTCTGCACAGCCAAGCAACTGCACATTCTTGTGAACTGGTAAATGCTACAAGCCCAGTTCATCCATTCTCAAAAAAGAGTTTTATGAACGATGTAAAACAACAATTAAGAGCTATGAAAAGGGTTCTTGTACAGCCTGGTCCAGGAGGCAGAACAACCCAAAATACCTTTTGGATTAAGACACTGATCAAGTTTTCACCTCGGCATTTAAATGGGAAAAGAGAGTCCAAATCAACTCAGAAGCAGCCATCATAAGAAGATACTAAAAATATTATCATCTAAACACAGAAAGGTCAAAAAATAAATTCTTAACTGCCTTCTCAACATAACGCAGAAAGCACATCTATTCTTAAGCATTCACCAAGGCCAGTGAGTTTGGGAAAAAGACAGATGGGAGAACATGTAGGAGAATATGTTCTCTGAATACTTCCACAAATAGGCTACCAAAAGTCAAGAGAGATGCTGTGTCACAAGGGATGCAGAAGTCACAGGAGATGCATTTCTTGACATTCCCCTCCAGGAATGAGATCTTCCTGAGCAGAGAGAGAAGTCTTTGCTACTTGTTCCCAGGGCACTGCCTCCAGACACTCATCCTATAGTTTTCTTATATGTTTAAACAAAATGGCCCCATGGCTGAGGAGTGACAGATGCCACTTTTTCAGCCTTTCCCAGCAACATGGTGTTGATCACCACAAAGAATGACAGTGATATGAGAATCATCAATGGTCTGTACTGAACTTCCTTTTTCCTGGTCCCATTCTCCTGCCTTTTCAGCTGCTCCTGTAACTTGAAGCTGCTGGACAGCTTCAACAAATTGGAGAAAAGAGAAAAATAAATTTTAAAAATCCTAAACTATAGTTATCAGCCTGAAAATCAAGGGAAATATTAGGGGTAGGAACACTTCTCCTATGAAGGCAGGCTGAGAGAGTTGGGGTTGTTCAGCCTCGAGAAGAGAAGGCTCCAGGAGACCGCAGAGCCCCGCTCCAGTACATAAAAGGGGCCTACAAGAAGGGTGGAGAGGGACTTTTTGCAAGGGCATAGAGTGATAAGACACGGAAGAATTGCCTTAAACTGAAGGAGAGTGGGTTTAGATTAGATATTAGGAAGAAATGCTTCTCTGTGAGGGTGGGGAGGCCCTGGCACAGGTTGCCCAGAGAAGCTGTGGCTGCCCCATCCCTGGAAGTGTCCAAGGCCAGGTTGGACGGGGCTTGGAGCAAGCTGGGATAGAGGAAGGTGTCCCTGCCCATGGCAGCAGTTTGGAACAAAATGGTCTATAAGGTCCCTTTCCAACCCAATTTATTCTGAGATTCTGTGATTCTATGAATCAAGGAAAGAAAGATAATTGAACACCAGGGTGGAGAAACAGACCAAAACACAACACTTGTGGCAATTACCCAGTGAGTGGATTATCTATGAGTAAACAAATGAAAAACCAACCAGGTTTATGGTTTCTCCATGGTGGTGGAGGTGGCAAGCAGAGATAGCAAGTGGCAGATGAAGTGTCAGGAGGTGAAAGGCACATCTGTGGAAAATGAGGCGCCTTCTACTTGCTGTTCAGCAGATGGAGTGTGGAGAGCAGATGGAGATATTCCTTCTCAGGATCGTGTTTTAGCCATTTCTTTTGTGACATCCTGGCTGGCGTCCCCATCAACAGCAAGGCCAATCTTGGTGGTGTAACCAACTAACGCTCCAGTTCTGAAGTCACTTTCATTTGGCAATACAATGTTAAGGGTTGGACTTGATTCTTCTGTCATTCTAAACTGGGCCATGAAGAGGGATGGAACACCTCTCCTATGAGGAAACACTGAGAGAATTTGGATTGTTCAGCCTGGAGAAGCAAAGGCTCCAGGGTGACCTTCACTGTGGCTTTTCAGTACATGAAGGGGGGGCTATAAGAGAGCTGGAGAGGGACATGTAGTGATAGGACAAGGCAGAATGGCTTCAAACTTAAAGAGAGCAGGTTTAGATTAGACATTAGGAAGAAAAAATTCTTCACTGTGAAGGTGGCGAGGCCCTGTCTTGTGCAGAGAAGCTGTGGCTGCTCCATCCCTGGGAGTGTTCAAGGCCAGGCTGGACAGGGCTTGGAGCAACCTGGTCTGGTGGAAGGTGTCCCTGCCTATGGCAGGGGCTTGGAACGAGATGATTTTTAAGGTTTTAGGTTTCTCATAGACATAATCTGACAAGCACCAGAATATCAGTGTATTGCATCCCAAAAACTCCCTGTAAGAAGCAGATATTCCACAACCAGAGGCCTGAAGACTCTGTTCTTGCTGCCCAAGTATCCTGTGCCCAACCAGCAAATTACAGTTTGTTTCCAACATAAATCTGTTGTGCTCCAACAAATGAATCCACCCACATTACTCTTCCATTGCTGAAGAAATTGGGACCATAATTAACAGAAAAGTGTCCTTCGGTTAAACAGTGACCTGATTTTTGTCACTTTAATCCAAAAATTAGATCTGTATCATTCATTGCACGAATTTGCTTTTCTATTTTAAGGATTTCTCACCATCTTGACTGCAAACAAAACACAGGGTCTTGTTTGCAGTCAAGTCAGAGCAAAACTGATGAATGCCAACACAGCTGGATCTCAACAGCCCTTCCGCTAAACTGCCGTGTAAAAATTAAGGGAGTGACAGAGATTACCAAGAAAAATACAGCAACACACCTGTAGGTGTCCAATCAAAAGTCATTTCATGGAGAGGGAAACAATTCCAGGTGCAGAGGAAGCATGCAAAGGAAGGCACACATAGCAGAGTTTGCATTAGTGCAGCTGCCTTTATTGCAATGACCCTAATTGGCATTTCCAGATGTGAGGCAGGAAAATCAGCTGATGGGAGCATCTTTGCCTATAACCCTAGAAAACCTAGGCTGAAGGAGACAGAGCTCTATACAAGGCATCCATGAAGAAAAAAATAAAATTAAAAATCCCTTTTTCTTTCTTTTCCACTGAGCTGGTTAAAGCAGTCCACGTCCTCCAGTTGCTACCAGCAGCATTTATTTATCACCATCCTCAATTCTGAAAGCAAACTCCAAGTGATAATGCACGATCTCCCTGCAAAACCAAACTGAGATGGATGGAGGATGAGGGGTATAATTTAAGACAGTTTACATTGCTCACAGTACCAGGAACACTGCATTCAGGCTGCAGGAAAGGTCATTAGTAAATTGAAGGCAGCAGAAGATAACAGAAAAGTTTACAAACAACATTTCAACTGGAAAAATGAGCTTATTTGGCCATTCAGGGAAAAGAGCAACCAGAGAGGAAGTTTGGGTGTGCAAGAGCCTTCCTCACTCCAAGCAGAGGAGCGAGCTCATCTCCAGTGCTCATGATGGAGCACACGAGATCTGCATCAGTGCCATCAATAGTAGCACCCAGTGTGACAGGAACCTCCTCCTTGGCAAAGTCATCCATACCAACAGAACAGTTTGGAGTCATCTCCTGCCTCCCAGATGGCTCATTCCTGTTAGTGCAGAAGTCTGGGGAGCCAGGATCTCCCTGCAGCAGAGTGCACGGGATTGCTGCCCTGAGCTGGCTACGCTTCAGCTTTCAGCCTTTTTGTGAACACTACAGGAGATAAGCACTGAGATACGGGAGATAAGCAATGTCAAGAGTTCACTTCTTCCCTTCTGAACACTATCATCTGATGAAAACACAGTTTCTCAAGTAAAGAGGAGACTCTTTAAGTTGTTTTTTTTGGAAGAACACAATGGAAGTCTGCATTGCCTGTAACCTGGTCTAGTAGAAAGTTCCCCGCCCATGGCGGTGGGTTGGAATGGGATGGTCTTTGACGTCCCTTCCAGCCCGAACCATTCCGCGATTCCGTGATTCTATGTCATCAGCAGACAACTTACACACACTGGCTTCAGTGGGTTCTCCGTGGTTCCAAGTCCAGTTGAGAATCGTAAGGAGAAAAGTCTTTTTTGTGAGGAGAGACTGCAGGAGCTGGGCCTGGTTAGTCTGGAGAAGACAAGACTGAGAGGAGATCTCATCAATCCATACAAATATCTCCGAGGTGGGTGTCAAGAGGAGGGTGCCAGGCTCTTTTTATGGTGCTCAGCAACAGGACAAGGTCAATGGCCATAAGCTAAAACACAACAAGTTTCACCCCAACATGAGGAAGAACTTCTTTCCATGGAGGGTGCCAGAGCACTGGAACAGTTGCCCAGGGAGGGAGTGGATTCTCCCTCTTTGGAGACATTCCAAACCCACCTGGATGCGTTCCTGTGTCTCCTGCTCCAGGTGACCGTGCCTTGGCAGGGGGGGGGATTGGATGAACTCCAGAGGTCCCTTCCAACCCTAAAGATTCCGTGATTCTGTGAATATAGGAAGAAGCTCAATCTAGCAGGACAGGCTGGATCTCACCCTACTTTCATTTCTAAATTTGGACTATCCACATGGACACGCTTGCCTCAAAACATCTGAGGATCTCTAAAACACAGGTAACCACCCTGACCTCACAGAGGTGCTACTTCTCATAATCGAGTTCCTTGACATTATCATCAGTTCCACTTCCAGGGGAGGAGAGGGCATACACCAAATATATGGAATGTTAGGTAATTCAGTTATTTTGGATCAGGAAGATTAAGGACAATGTCCCAAATGTCCAACTTTCAGAACATCTTGAAAAAAAAGACACATGTCTCTTCTACTCCTTTGTCTGGCCAACACAAGGCTTAGCAGTGATAAACGCACACCTGTCTTGGGGTGACTTTATGATGTTGTACCCCCTATCACTGCTCTGTGCCCAGATATGATCCTGTGCCTTTCTGTACCTTTAAAACTGGGTGTGAGAGAAAGAAAAAGAAAGCCAGACGAACTTTTCAAAGCAGCTTGTGCCCCAAGGACACAGAGATAGCCGCTGCTGCTGAGGAGCGAAGGAAGCACCCTTCCTGCTTCTTCCCAGCTCTTGGCTCTTCTTCTTGGAAGAGAGAGACGGAGAGTTAAACTCCTTTGTCTCCCTGAGACTTTGGTTTCTTCTTCTTTTTTTCTGGAACTGTGCAACAACAGCAAAAACATCATCAGGCAGAACTTTCCACCGAGGCCCTGGAGGTGGGCCTCCCCAGGCCAAACTTCAGCTCTGGGGAGGAGAGAGACCACACCCACAGAAGGACATTAAAATCTTCCCAGGTTTCTCTCCACAGTGAGAGGTTTTATTATTTAGCATTTTTATTCTTTTCCTGTGTGTTTGTTAAATAAATTGGTTTTTCCCTTCACTTTCCTCAGAGGAAAAATTCTTTCCCGAACCTGGTGAGGGAGGGGTGGCTGTAACCTGCCTTTTAAGAGAGGACATTCAAATTCGGACGTTCCTCTGAATTTTGTCTCAAACAGGGACAACACATCTCTGTCCTGCATAGCACTGAGGACTGCAGAAATCCACAGTGAATCCTCACCCATGTCCTCTACAAAATGCTTCCCACCATGATAACCCCTGTTCCCCTCCTCCATATCCCCATGATGCTTCTGTCACAACCTCTCCACATCCTCCCTGTATCCGTGGACACTCCCCCCCTTCAGCTGCAAGTCCCATCCATGCCTCAATTTGTTCTCCAAAGCATCCACAGCTTTGGAGGCAGAAAACAACCCACATGGGTAATCTAGACCCGGACACATGCTAACTGATAGGCTGGATGATATCCAAAAAACAGATAATCAGTGAATTTGCCTGAGTTTTCCTTGAGGACACTGAGATATTAAGTCCTTCCGTGCTTGGTGAACACATACATTGATGGTTGAGTGGAGGAGAAAATCAGTGAACTGTATTTTTTTCTCTGATACGATTAAGTCCACCAACCTACTTAGTGGAAGAGGCAGAAAGACACCAACAGGAGAAAGCCTTATAGGAAGTGAGACATTTCAAACTATCAAAAAAAGAAAAAAAAATAATTTCTGAAAACAACCCAGTGGTGCTCATTTGCTCTCACTTTCAGAGAGAAAATGCCCCAAATACTGTATTTGTATTTCATTTTCTGGTTTGCCAAGTAGAAAAATAACCCACTCCTGAGGGTTCCAGCTTTATTTACACACTTGGTTAGGACTGAATTGAACACTCAAACCTGTCATTGAAGGTTTCAGGTGCTCCCAGCTCTGGTTTACACTCCATGAAGGCTTTGCTCTCCACATCACAGGCAATCAGAGAATCAGAGAATCTTTAAGGTTGGGAAAGACCTCCAAGATCATCGAATCCAGCTGTTAACCCAGCACCATCACCATGTTCACCACTAAGACAAGTCCTCAAGTGCCATCTCCACAAGTTTTTTGAACACTTCCGGGGATGGTGACTCCACCACTTCCCTGTGCAGCCTTTTCTAATGCTTAACAACCCTGGCAGTGAAGAAGCTTTTCCTAAAATCCAATCTAAACCTCCCTTGGCTCAACTTGAGCCCATTTCTCCTCAACCTGTCACTTGTCACCTGGGAGAAGAGACTGATTCCCACCTCACTACAATCTCTTTCCAGATAGTTGTGGAGAGTGATAAGGTCCCCCCTGAGCTTCCTTTTCTCCAGGAGAGAATGACACTGCCCAGAAGAAACCGCCCTCCCTCCTACCATACCAGCCAAGGTCCCACCATGTCCCAGTAGCTGAAACTCAGGCTCTTTAGCTGGGAATGCAGCAAGGTTAATTTAACCCAAGAGAAAGCACAAGCTGCTTCATAAGAGTGTAAACTGTATCTTGTCTATCCAAAATCTAAGCATTTTTTTAATTGTTTTTGGTAGGATTTTGTTTGGAATGAATCGGACTCTGGTGTTGGCTTAGCACACCAAGGCCAAAATGTTGGACAGGGCTGAAATCCATGGATCCACTTACAAGAGAGTGGAGCCCTGACTTTCAGTGGCTTAAAATTATGCAAAAAAAAGCATCTTGGGGCTGCAGCTCTGTGATTAATTAGCTCTGACAAGGGAGGAAGCTCAAGACCTCCCCACAGCACTCCCTCCCTGCCCCACACCACGGCTGCCTCTCCGCTCTCTTGCTAATAGAGGGACCAGCAGCTTGTGCTATAAATCAGATCAATGAAACATTCAGTTAAAAATAACAGCCCAAACCTCCTCCATTGCAGGAGAGCCTTTCGGATCACAAATGATGAAAGCACGTTTCTAAAAAAAGCAAGCTGAGTTGAGAGCGGTTTCTGAGAAGGTGACAAAATAAACAGCTCCGAGCCCAGCCAGCAGAACAAAGGCTGGGCTGCTCCAAGCATTGCTGGGACTCCAGAATAACCCTGGCAGTGGGAAAACAGGTCTCAGTACCCCCAGTTAGTGGCTACCTAGGTCAAAGATGGTGCTGGGCTCCCATCCTGGTGATGCTGTAGGAGCAGGACATTCAGAGGACACCACCACCCTCTATTGTGAGCTATTCCTTGGGCATCTCCTTGCCCAGTGGACTGTGTTAGTGGACTGCCTCATAGCTGGTAGACAGGGAGAAAAAGTTGGGATGCAGCTTCTGGGGTCAAGGAATATCATCCTCGTGGTACCCACAAGCACTTGGTCTGCGGTGCTTGCTGAAACTGTGAGGGACAAGAGAAGCAACATCCCTGAGGTTTCTTACAACTATTTTTAGGATTGATGCTGGGAAAGAGAAGAGGGAGTGGGGAGTAAGGGGGTTTTTTTTTCCCTCTTTTCATGTCATCTAAGCACCCACTAAACAAACAACCAGCTGTCTTCATCCTGCAATCCAGATGGATGTCCCTCTGCAACAGGGGGATGCACCACAGCATCTCGCCTCACATTTCCAGCGCCGGGATTCAACACAGCGACTGCAGCTTTTAATGCCTTTTACAAACATCTAATTCACTCTGTATTAATCCCTCAGAGCAGCTACTCCTTCATTTTACCCTTGGAGACATCAAGCTAAAATATTCATCGGCTTGAACACAAAAACCTACAGCTCTAAGCGGTTGTTGAGGACAGAGGACGTGCTGTTACCCAGTTCTCTGATATATACAGCAGTATAACACCATCCTTGCAATAAAAGTACAGAATGAGCTTCTAAAGATGCCTTTTTACTAGATGTTTATAAGTGGATTTAGGTTTAATGACAAGCTCCTCTTGCTTATTTCCCACTTTTACTCATCCTTCTTTTTGGAGGGAGGGCGGCTGACAGGGGCTGTTCTTTCTCAAGCTCAATATTAAATAGAAGAGACCCAAAAATATATTGAAAATGCACTCTTAAGTCATGGCACAAGGCATATTTCAAATGAATGCAGCTGAAAACCTCCAAACTATCAAAAAGCTATTTCAATAAGGGATTTTCACTCACTCGAGACATTCAAGACATTGACACAACTTCTAAAAAGATGAATCTCTTCCAAGTAATTTAACTCAATTAAATCGAAAATATCTCCAGTACAGGAAGGTGACAACAACCCCATGGTCCACATTTCCTGTCTTCCCAGGCTACAGAAGGCTTCCCAAAGCTCACCATTTTTGGGAGAGTTTTCAGGCAGTCTCTCAGCTGACTCTTGCAGGCCATGTCCAGATATCCCTAGAAATCTTCAGTGGTGAAGGAGCAAACCATGGAAGTGTGCATTAACTCATGCGTGTATCCCACATCTCAGCCAGACAAATCACAAACACGGAACAGGACCCGGCACACACTATTTAATTTGACCTTTGGCAACAACAGAGCCAAAGCAAGGTGACTCCAGCCCATAAACATTCCTGACTCCACCAGCATTGAAGATGTTCAGACCTCAAACCTTGACGGGAAGCAAACAACAGCATCGAATCCCTGCAGTTGTTTCACCTTAAATAAACAGAAGGGAGGTGTTGACACTGAAGTGATGCTTTGTAGTTCAGGCAATCTGTGTTCAAATGCCAGGCTTGACTAAACTCTGGATGCAGTAGGAGAATCAAAGACAAGCCACAGTCCTCTCACCTCATCCAAAGCATCCTGGAGCTGCAAAATGCATAGGAAAGACTCCTTGTCGAATAGGATGTTACTGTGCTTCAGTACAACACAGCAAGGAATGGACCTGCATAATTTTAATTTTTAACGTTCAAGTAGATAAAATTAAAACGGTCCAAAAAATCACAAATGTGAAAAGATACAACAGTTGTAATCAAGGTGGCAAGAAACTGGCAATGTGTTCACCACTGGAGCAGTTTGGGAGTTACCCTGAACCAGTTCATACCACTGATCAAGGCATTTCTTTGCATCAGCCTGCTGCAGTAGGCAGATAAAACGTAGCTGTGCTGTCTACATAAAACGTGTTTAGATACATAAATCCTTGCAAAGTGGCTTTTTATTTTGCGGCAAAACCAGAAAGAATTATATGCTGCATTAAATATTTTCTTCTTTGTCCTCTTCTTGACCGTCTGCAAGATCAATTAAAGCGCTTTTGCATAAAACAGGAAGAGAGGAGCACGTTCCAAAAAATAAATAAATAACCAAGCCACTCTTTGGTTTCAATACGATGCCTGAAGAAAACAAGCGTAACGACTTAAAGATTCCCACAGTGAAAAAGAAGAAAATGATGAAGGTTTAATCATACACTTACAAAGCAACAAAATAGATTTCTCAAGTCTTAATATCTCTTGTGAAATTTTAAGCACTCAGACACAAATATTAGTAACAAGCTGCAGCAAGCTGAGTTGTTTCCCCTGCCCTCGCACAGGAATATGTGCGAGTTCCTCCCTTGCACTCATACACACATTTGCTGTTTCCATCACTTTTCTATTTGCAAAAAACATCCAAATGAAACTATGAGCATTTAACACGTTATGGTTTAACACCATATGGAGGTCTCGCTGTCCTGGAGCTCAGCAACCTCTCTGTCCAGCTACATTGCAACATCTGGAAGCACCAGCATGACTTCCCCGCAGGCTGACGAGCAGTGGGGCTCCTGGCCACAGCCTCGGTGTGGAGAGACAACACTCAGATCAACTGCTCTCCCAGTTACCAACTGGAATGGGGAGCAGGGGAAAAGGAGAGAGATCACCCCACCAAAAAAACTCAAGACCTACTTTCTTCTCCTTCGGAATGCCCTTTTATCATGTCTTCACACCACAGGGGAGGAACTGGTTCCATCAAAAAAACCCATCATCTTAGTTTCTAAGGAAGAAAATTTTTAAAATGAGGGTGGAGAAACATTGACATAGCTTTCCCAGAGAAGCTGTGGCTGCCCCATCCCTGGAAATGTTCAAGGCCAGGACGGGGCTTGGAGCAACCTGGGATAGTGGGAGGTGTCCCTGCCCATGGCAGGGGGATTGGAACTGGATGATCTTTAAGATCCCTCCCAACCCAAGCTATTCTATGATTCTGTGATCCCACCTGGCCCCAGAGACTTGTGCTGGCCTAGGTGGCACAGCAGGTCACTGACCATTTTCCCTTGGATTATGGGGGCTTCATTCTGCTCCCTGTCCCTCCAGCTGTGGGAGTCATCCCACCACGTTACCCTCACGGCAACCGTGCCACATTTTTCCAGCTGCACAGTGGCTTCCAGCTCCTCCTGCTTGATGCCCATGCTGTGGGCACTGGTGCAGATGCGCTTCAGCTGGGCTATTGTTCCCACCACCTTTTTGGGGAAGAAGCCCTAATTCCTACATGGCCATTCTCAGGCACTTCTTCCATGGTTTCTAACACATCAATAATCCCGGTGCCTTTGCTGCTGCAGGGTTCTCCATCCCCTACCTCCACTGAGACAGCAGAACAAAGGACCTCACTGGCACAGCGTCCCATGATAAGAAAACCCAAAAATCTGCTGCTGACACCAGGTTCAGAGCCAGGTGTTAATCAAATGGATCTTCCCTGTTCTCCCTCATCATTCCCTGCAACCAGAAAGGTAGAGGAGAACACGACTTGTGTTCCTGATCCCTTAACCAATCAACCTCACACCAAAATACAAAAGAACTGAGAGGAGAGAGAAATCACTGCTCTACACAATTGAAATAGGAGGAAAATAACTTGTAACAATAAAATAAATTTTAAAAAACCACACAAAAAAGAAAACCAAACACCCAAGAAATGAAAACAAAAGCTAAGAGGTGAATAATTCATTTAGGCAATATGCAGTGCCCATATTCTACCTGAATTGTTTACATTGAAGGTTCATGGTTTAATCAGAACTGCCAGAACAAGAAAAACCAGAGTCATAAGTACAACATTTATCTTGAGTAAACGAAATAGGTTTCTGGGTAAGGCATTTTCATTTAAAATAGGAAAAGAAATAGGTTGCAGTTTGTGAAGTGACCAGCAAGGGGAGTCGGTGCCCAGAGCTTTGAGGGAACCACGCAGATGCAGTTTTGGGTGGAGAAAACTCAAATAAACAATTCTGAGGTACTGACATTGATAAAACATTGAAGACTGCCAGAGCATGCTGGAGGATGATGGACAGAGAGCAGAAAACCCACTAACCTTGAAAAGAGAGAGGGCTTGAGAGATACTAGAGTACAAAAATAATCATGTTTTGCTTGGAAATTGGAATTTCCGTCCATGCAAGACTTAATGGAGAGCGTGTAATGAAGAGCTCTTAGAGGAAAAAGGCAAAAGACAAACGAGATCAAGTCAGGATGGAGCTTAGGATAAGAAAATAAGGGTTAATCTCAATGTACAATCTGAGTACAATATTCTGACAGTAACACGAAAAGACTTTGGCCAGTTCCTCTGGTGGCCTTGAGAGGACATCCAGGAGGGTACCAGATGTCTGGGAGAAGATGTCAGAGGACTAGGGCTAATCAGGCATCTTATCACTGAGCCCCAGAACCAGAAACAAATAGGGGAAAAAACCATAAATAAAGACTGTTAAAAAAAACTTTGCAAGGAGTGGGATTTAATAATATTACACAGCATTTAAAGCAAAATGACAGCAGTAGGAACTCATTAGGCTCTGTATGGGGAACAGCAGCAAAATCACTGCTGCAGCTCCAGCCATGCTGGGCTCGTCAACAGAAACGGGGCCACCCTGGGCTCTGGGGCCACAGGGAGGGGCACTCAGAGCTTTCGTTTCTCTGCCCCGTTAATCTCATTAACCTCATATTTACTCTGTTGTTGGTAATTACTCAGAACGTTAATAGGCACAATTTATGCATATTATTTACTGAATGTTACAAATCTCTTTAGCTCTGTGTATGAATCGGGGCTGGAACACGCCAATGCTCCAAGTGCTATGGAAAACGGAGGTAGAGAAAGGAAAATATTTAAAAATTTATAAAACGTTTTTAGGACTTGTTTCAAATTTCTTCAATATCTTCAACTTCTTCTTGCAAGACAGTCAATCGATTCAGATAAAGATATAAAATCCATCCATTTTACTAATTCCATAATAACATTCTAACAAGGAAAAACAGACACTAAACCAAAGACACCCAAGAAAAGACTTATTTCCTCCTATTAAGATGGAGTCCATGAAACAACTATTCCAGCCATGATACAAATTACCGTTAACGATATTCCAGGTGGGAAAAACAGATGCAGTTTAAGAAAACTGTTATTGCTGTTAAAGAACTCCATAGGTTTTACAGACACAGTCTGTTACACCTTGAAAAATGGAACTTTCACTGACCATCTGTTCCTAGCACAGAACACCCAGCAACTCTGGCTTTGGCCAGAAAGCCCAACTCAAAGTCAACGCACCATGAGCAGGGGACATCCCAGAGCTCAGTGGACAGCCAAGATCAGATGTCGGGGAGAATTCGGATGGAGATCACCCAGTAGTAACCAGTTAATACAAGGAAACCACTGAAAGAGCAGAAGATGGCATCCAGAGGTGAACATCCGCAAGAGCAAAGCCCACAGCATTCCTACACACCCGCTCCAGAGCCCGGGTCTACAACATGCATCACCTCCAACAAGCTGAAAGGATATGGAGAAAACCAACCAAAATCAAAGACAAAAAAACTGAAATGAGAAGGATTATCAAAGAAAGAAAGCAGTAAAAAAATCACCTCACCCGCAATTTTATTCTGTTGTATTGTGGGGCCGCTAGTTGGGAACTTGGCAGCAATAACCCAACAGACCCAAGGCCCAGCTCAGCAGTATTGTTCCTGTTCAAACAAAAGGGAAAAAAAAAATAGAAAATCAGATGTGAAAAGCATAAACAAGCTTTTATCTGCTCTGTTTCCCTCAGTCTGAAGCTCAGGGATTCCCAAGACTGAGGTTTTAGCTGTATCTTTAGATTCAACTGGGAGTTTTCACACCCTGCGAATTTGTTAAACATATCCATATATTAGGAAAGCTTTGCTTTTGGCCTACACAATGTCTGTTGACAATGGAACACACAGAGAAAAGGCAACAAAAGAACACTTCTTCCCTTTAATTTCAGGGTGCAAACATTAGGGGATGCCTAGTGAAACACAGCAAGTAGTTTTCATTTTCTGTAATTGTGATTTCACGTCGTTGTCATTTCCCCTGCTTAGCGATGTCATATTTTACAGTCAGTATTAGCCAGTTAAACAGGATCTGGTTTTAGTACATTTTTACTACATATTTACCACATTTCCTACAAAAAGAAAGCCCGTGCAACTAAAGGGATTGCTGAGAGACAACCACACAACTGAGACAACCAAGCGGACCCAGCACTGGACTTTTGAACAGTTTCAGGCATGGTGATTCCACCACTTCCCTGGGCACTCTGTTCCAATGCTTGACCACCCTTTCAGTGAGGAAATTTTTCGTATCTCCAATCCAAACCTCCCCTGACACAACTTGAGGCCACTTCATCTCATCAGGAACAGCATCCATAAGGATTGAACAACTCAGATAACTCTGGAGACTGTAATGACATCATAAACTCATTTCCCACACACTCACTTTCACAACTGACTTTTTTTTTGGTCCAAATCCCGAAATTAATGCTTCAGAAGGAATTTAAAACACTTTTAATGCAGTTTATTATGCTTTAATAAAAAAATAAAAGCTAAAAGAAGAAAAAGAATCGTTTGGGCAACTCAGGTAGAGGCACATCTACACTGTGCAAAGTAAGGAAATAAAATTATTACACTTTTTACAGTAATTATTCCTCAAATAAAGTGTTTTAATCAGAATGCTGATCTTTTGGGCTTCTTTAAAGCAGGAGGAGCATCACCACACAAGAGACAGCCTTCCAGACTAACCATCAAAGCTTTCTAATCCTTCCTTATGATGGGATGGTAGAGAAAGTCAAATCACATGGGATGAAACTGGGGCTGAAGAGAGCAGCAAAGGATGCTGAAGGAGCTCATGCCTTGAGTTTTTCTACCCTTAGAAAAACCACCCAATTACCCTTTCCTCCTCTTTGATTATACGATCGACTTCAACACCCTCAAACGCCAACAGCAGAAGCTCCAAAACATGGGGAAAAATAATGATTAAAAGCTTTAAGTTAAAGTACAGTTCCCAGAACCAGCTTTTCAAAGGCGGGGTAAATAAGTAAGACCTTTAAATTTTAAGATGTTGCTCAGCAACACCTTGTCATGCCACACCACACAACACTTCTTCCTTGTTATTTCTCTGTCCAAAGGTCAAAATTCCTCTTCCCAAGAGACAAGCCTCCATATAAAGAGAGGTGAAACTTTTACATCCAACTAATTCAGGAACAATCCATATCTCCGTCCTGGAGGCCTTCCTACATATGAATTATTGCAATTTAAGGTGGGGAGGAAAATGACACGATTTGTCTCAAATTGAGGCAGTCCTCTTCCAAATGAAAACAGAATTATTTGTCCAGCACACAGAGTCCAGCACTGAAATCTCAAAATGCTCATGGCTACTAAGGTAGGAGTTTTTATCACCCTCATGTAGCCTTGGGACAAGCATTTTTAAACTGCCTGTACAAGCAAAAAACCAGTGGTCATTTCAATTTTTCAGAACAAGCTAAGCCATGGCACACCCCATCCTGCCAAGTGGGGATTCAGGTCCTTAAGTGGTCCAATTTCCCAGAAATATCATTATGCCCATCTCCCAGAGCACCCAAGGCAGCCCTAGGAGGATGAAAAGTAATATTGAAATGAGCAAAAACACACTACATTGCACATGAGACTTCTTGCCCACCCATCTTCTCCTTATCTCATCCTCCCACCAGTTCCATCCCGCAAACAGATCTGTTTTCTTCTCCAATTCAATCTTTTCCTGGTGGTTTCTCCACAGCAGGGCCTGTCCTTTGAGTACCTCTTGCATTCTCCATACAGGAATACAAGAGGGATACAATCCTAGGTTGGCATCCACAGGGACAACTCCAGTATAGGGAGGAATTAACGACAATTCTGCCCACCTGCAGGTTTTTGGGGTTTTTTTTTAAGCCATCGTGTATGTAACTCACATGACGTCAGTACAGGAATATCACACTAAGCCTTTGGAAAGTAAGGGGAGGGTTTTCCTCGTTTCTATGGTTATGAGCAATTTTAATGACCAACCTAAATAAAAAGGCTGGAAGAGAGAGAAAGTAGGAAGGAGTGAGGTGGGCGTTTAATTTTGATTGACAAGACAGAGCAGAACTAGTTAAGATCTGTCAAATGCTTGCTGAGGATCACAAATCTCAGCACATTCTACGGCAGACAGAATTAGTCTAAATGCACAGCTTTACAAAAAATATTTCTTATCTGCTGAGATCAGAGTTCAGCATTTCAGTTGCCCCACAGAAAGCAGCTGATGTCATAACTATCAAAAGAACCACAGTAGGGCTAGAAAAAAAATTTTATTATTTGTATTTGATTTTAAGTATTAACATCTACAATATCTTAGTATGTCTTAATTTTTATCTCTGGCCTATATATATGTATAAAAATATATATATAAAATGACAGCATTCTCAAGATTGTTAACCACTAAAACAACAATTTTAAAGGTATTATCAAAGGCACCACTTTGGAATCACATCTGCATCACATGAAATGTTGTATAAATACAGAGCAAGGAGATAATTCCTGCAATAAAGACTTTAAAATAGGAGATTGAACGCAGGAGTTGAACACAGATTTGATGGGAAATTTCAGGAAACACAATCTGGAAAGACAAAAACACTGGCATGACAGTCAGCTGTGATGTTCCCTGAAGATACACCACCAAGAAACAAACTTTGGGGAAAATTAAGAACATGCCTACAAACTAAATCATCAAGAAGGAAGAAGAGTTGAGAGATGGAGACTTGGAGCATTTCAAAGTCAGGAGCAGAGTTTCATGACCTTGGAGGGAAGAATCAGTGTCTCAGCAAGGCACAAGGCAGCATGAGAAGACTAAACCAGTATCTTGCGTTTAAGGCCAGGGAGAAGCAGGATGTTCCAAAGGACAGACACAAAGAAGATCCAAGATGTGCCTGAACCAAACTTAAAAGATGTTTTTCTTGTACTCACTTGGCTCTGTTGGGATGCAAGCAGGATACAGTGATCTTCACAGGGCTACACACTCGTGAGCTTTGCTATTTTATCAAATGATGCTTGAATTTTAAGGAGAAAAAAACTCGGCAAGAGAGGACGGGTTTACAAAAGAAGGAAGTCAACAGCTCCTGAGATGCCTGCCAACAGGATCTGCACTTAAAGCGTGCACTTTTGGCAGAGAACATTCTCAAAATCTGAAATTTAAAAGTCTCATGGTGTTGGAACGTAAAATTAAATTAAAAGGATACAAGTGAACTGAGATCTGATCAACATAAAGTTGTATCAAAGTCAGAATGTGTTCCCACAAAGTCTCAGCCACCTAGTTCTTCCATGCTTCATTCAAAGAGAGAAAAATTAGCTACCAACTACTTTTATTCCCACTCAAAATCATCCCTCTCTAACCTCTAAAAGGGATGGATTTGTAACAATTTTCAAGAATTAAAAAAGGCCAAGCAAACAAAAAGACCCCAAACAAACCCCAAAACTCACAAGTTGTTTAATTTACTGCCAGTTTCCAATTCTAGAGCAATACATTTGTTGTGATATGAACTTTTCCTTCACTCATCAATGCCCAGGCATTGATGGGTGAAGGAAACAAAGAATAATGGAAACACCTACAAATTCGTATTTGCTCCTCAAGAACTGGAATAAATGAAAGAATTCAAATCCTTCACTGAGAAAAGCCCTGAGGAGAGGAAGAACTTGGGGATACAGGCGGATGGGAAGCTTGACATGACATTAAAAATGGTAATGTGGCTGCCCCATCCCTGGAAGTGTCCAAGGCCAGGCGGGACAGGGCTTGGAGCAACCTGGTCTACTGGAAGGTGTCCCTGCCCATGGCAGAGGGTCAGAACGAGATGATCTTTCAGGTCCCTTCCAACCCAAACCGTTCGATTATTCTACGAATTTACTGCTGTTTCCTTCCCAGTAGTGCCACCATGAACTCAATAACCAAGAAAATAACAAAAAAAACCCAACACAAATAAGGAATTCATATGTGATCTGATTTCTTACTGCGAGGTTTCCAACAGCCAAGCTGTCCATCACCATTGAGGAGAAAAGTCAAAGCAGCATAGGATCAGCTGGCACAAGCTCATTTATTACCAGGTAATGCCTTGAAACCTCCCAAACCAACTCTGCTGCTATCAGAGCCACCTCTTCCTTGGACAGTGCCCAAGAACTACTCGCAAATGAAATCCAACCAAATTTATTGCTTCTGCAAGCCTGGAAATTTCAGTTACAGAGGTGACATGACATTTTGTTTCGCCAATGCTAATCTAATGCCTTTTTAAAGGTGCATACGTTTCACCCTGTTGGCTTCCAACACTGAATTACCAGCTCTGCTAAGCTTCCGAATAAATGAGACGAGCGTGGCCTCTAGGCAAAATCCCTTTGCTGTAATCTTTATTCAAAACACACTGCTCCAGAGCCTTGCATGCATTGCCAAAAATCGCCTTGAGGTTTGCTCTTAAGACGGCAATTTGCATATCAACATTTTGCTGCAGAGCTTACCCAATGTCCCCACTATTATTTTAATACTTGGCTGTGGGCGGCCCCCTGAGCGGCTCACAGAAGTGCAGGCTAAAAATATTCCTGCCTTCCCCACCGGCTCCACACATGACCACAGCGAGCGCCGGCTCGGATGCAAAACCGGCAGTGATGGCATCCACCCGCCTCTCCAGGAGGATGCGCAGGCTCCAAGGTGCTCAAAAAACATGGCAAGAAGGAGAAAAGTAGCTCTGCATGGATGGAGGAAAAATGCACAGGCACCGGAGGAGGAAGAGCGCAGAAAGAGCCAGTTTTACAGGGGAAGCTGGAGAGGTTTATCCGCGTGCAAGACATTCTTGGGAAAACACATTAGGAGGTAATAAAGCAGGTGAGGGAGGCACCACCGGGGATACGAATTTAAGATGATGCTGAACAGAGGAAGGGGAAGAATTCTCAAGCACAGCACAGGAGCGATGCCGGGCAGACGCGAGCACAGCCTGATTCATGCCCCAGAAGGGAGATCCTGATCCCGCTGGCAGCACCATGTTGATGACAGCGCATGAAAAAACATGGATTGCAGGTTTTTCTCCTTGCCCTCCTCCCCCTCGCCCACTAAACCCCAGGCTCAGAGGTTGTAATTATTTCTGGCAAGGTGTAAACAGGTCTGGGAAACGAAATGGAAAATTGGAGCTATTTATGAGATGCCACGCAGAGAGTCGGCATCGGAGCCCGGCTACCAAATCAGCGCGTGCAGGGTCACCCTGGTCTGCTCAGGAGAGCAACTTTGCAGCCAGCCAGGCAAAATAACCAGGCTCAGTCTGCCCAGGATGGTGAGTTAATGGAAACAGAGGGTGGAGAACCACCAGAAGACATTGCTCCAGCCAATGGCAAGGGTTTTATCACGATACTGGTAGGCTTTGAGATGATGCCCATCAAGATGACATCTACTCATGACAACCACCTGCCTCTCTGGGGTGTGGGAGAGGAGCAAGGAAGACATCAGGTGCACAAATCTCTGTCCACCAAAGCTGTTCTAGAGGCAGGCAGCCAAGGGGCTTCCCTGTCGTGATCCCGGGGGTGTTCTGGTGGGGTGCTACGACCGCCCCGAACTGACTTCAAGAGAAAATCGCTCGGCAGCCACTGCATTCACACAGACGCACGCAAGCACCGGATAGCTTCTTTGACAGGTCGACAGCAAAGAGGCAGGAAGGGTCTTTGTGTGGAATTCCACAGCACAGGTTTATTTCAGTCCCATGCATGAAGGGGACCCAGCACCAAAGACCTTGGGAGACGGTNTGCCAATGAAGGAGCAGACAAGGTACAAGGGGGCGGGGAGGCCAACTGGGGAAGCAGAACTGGGATACAGTTCCGTAACAGAACAGGGCATCCTGGGGGAGGCCTTTTTAGTCACTTTAACTTGGGGAGCTCTTTCGGGGTCTGTCCCTTTCACTGGTTCCCACACTTCCTTCCCTGGAACTCTTCCAGGGCAGATTGGATGGAGCTTGGTCTAGTGGAAGGTGTCCCTGCCCATGGCAGGGGGAATGGAGTAAGATGATCTTGAAGGTCTTTTCCAACCCAAATCCTTCTATGATCTGCATGTAAATGATCAGTGGAGACCACTCATCCCCTTACCCTGCAGGCCACCACTTGCTTCCAAGGAATTGGATTACTGCCCCAACCCAGGAAGAACCACAAATTTTGAAAAGCAATTTCTTTTCTGCCGGTGGAGAAAAGCAGGAAAAGCCCAACCCTCCCAGCAGGAGGATCTTACAACCCGATGGGGCTGAAGGAGCCAGCAGCATCTCAAGACCACGAAGCAGCCACCAAGGAAAACTCAAAACCTCTTTCTGGTCTTACCAGGAAGCAAGGGAAAAGAGATGGTCAAATTCAGGAAGTACAGGCAGAGAGGCAGTGAGCGCCCCTGGGAACAGCAGGACCTCCAGACTATTTTCTGCACACACTCTTTATAGTCTGTGCTCAAACACCTCATAAACAGGACTAGGATGCACGATCCTGTTTCTAAGTATGAGATGATACTTAAATTCGAATTAATTTTAAAAAGGATGGCAAGCACAGTGCAGTAGGGAAAGAACTGGCCAAAGAGAGAAGAGCAAGTCTGAAGACCTTGGAGCCTGGCCTGTGGGACATCGCTATATATGAAAGGAAACAAAGGTACACGTGAATAATGTGCAAAAACAGAAAATAGAAACAGAAAAAAAGAAAATAAAAAAAGCAGACCTTGCTTTCTACACACAGGGAAGAGGATCTTGACAATTAATTTGCTAGTATTCCCATAAGGGGATAAAAAAACCCCCAACCAACCAGAATTCCAGTCTAATAGACTGCCCTACGTTTGGGACAAAGGAGACGAAACCAGAGAAGTTGTGGATGTCCCATCCCTGGAAGTGTTCAAGGCCAGGTTGGATGGGGTTTGGAGCAACCTGGGATAGTGGAAGGTGTCCCTGCCCATGGCAGGGGGTTGGAAGTAGGTCCCTGCCAACCCAACCCATTCCAGGATCCTATGAAACCCATCTGCCTCAGCTCTGAAGGTGATCAACAGGAAAATATCTGCAGTGAGACTCTCAGTTTGCTTTTTCAAATTCAAAGGTGTTCTGTTTTACACAAATATTGCAATCCTGTTTTCACCACTTGCTAAGACGCCTCTCCAAGGGGCTGCTTTGGGCATTTGGCTGGGACAGGATCCACCACATTTTTAGAAAAACAACCCATAGCTATGAAACCTCCCCGTGGTGCATGATCAAAACTTAGGAGGGCTTTGGAAAGCACAGAGTTGTTCTCTAAAATAGAAGTGTCAAAAAGCTTTGGACAGCATTTCTCGGGCTTCCACACCCACATTTTGCCACCTACTTCCATCTTTGAGCACTCGCTGTTAATGGAAGCTGAAGGTCCTTGACACTGAGAAATCGAACGTCTAACATGCAGTGGCCTCAACATAATTTAAGCACCACTATTTTTATTATTTTAGGGTTTTTTTACCATATTTATCATTAGTAAAAGTAGATTTAGTAAAATGACTTGATTTTTCACCATCACTACAGCTCTGGATAGCTTTAAAACCTGCATGGGATGGTCTGTAAGAGGATGAGGAACATCATGAAGTTGGTCAAACTTCCCTGATCACAGCTATGAGTATTCACCATGGCCTCATCCTGCCCACATCAATCCCACAGAACCTCGGGCAGAGAAGAGACTAAAACTTTCAATTCTTAAAACAAAGGCCAAAAAACCAGAACATAAAAGCAAACAAAACCACATCCAGTATTATTATATGTATGTGAATTTTATATATATGATCTTATGCACTGTATTATAGAAATTACTTGTTAATTTAATCATATACATATATTTGTAAGCTTAATTTTTTTATACTTTTTTACTGAGCATCCACAACCTGCAGCAGAATATTCGATGGGACTGACATTAGGGTCGCCCCAGCAGCAACAGGCACTTGAGTCAGGGAGCAGCTGGGAATTATCAGGAACACAACAGAAGACATCAAAACATTTGGGGAAGGTAAATTACATCTCAAGCTATCTAACACTACATCTAAACTTGTATAAATCAGGTATTTTAGAAATTAGGAGGTTCTCATGAGAGTCTAGAAAGCGAATAGTGTCACAAGGGATCACAAATCAATTGTTTCTGTTTGTGAAAAGCTGTATTAAGGTTTAGCTCTTGATTCACTTTGCACGAAGGAAAATCTTAAGATCTGCAGGCTCCAACAAGAAAATCTGTGATGTACAGAGTTATATGAAACAAGGTGTTACCCAGTGAGCCAGCACTGCTCCTGCAGCCTCATCGACCTCCCCCATCTCCAAACAGATGCATGGCAGCATTTTTATCTCCAAAATTAGAAGAACTTGGAGCATGGTGAACATCTCCGTGCTGGGACACGGGATGCTGCAAAGCATTTGCTAATAATTCAGCTCAAGCCTAATTGCAATTACCTACAGTGAGTTGCAACCAGTGCTCCTTCTGATCCTGAACACTTCCCATCCCTGGAGTGTCCACAGCCAGGATGGATGGAGCTCTGAGCAACCTGGTCTGGTGGAAGGTGTCTCTGCCCATGGCAGGGGGTTGGAATGAGATGATCCTGAAGGTCTCTTCCAAACCAAACCATTCTACGGCTCAGTGAATCTAAAACTGAAGTGACTATTCCACAACTTGTAGACCCAGTGAGACATCATCCAAATCTTCCTTAAACAGCCCAAGAGGATTTTGCTCCCCTAAGACACTGCAAAATTGGGGTACGTGAGCTGGACAGGCATCACCATTGCATGAGGACTGTGATCACAGTCATGAGATGTCACGGGTTGGTAAATCATAGAATCACAGAATGGTTTGGGTTGGAAGGGACCCTAAAAATCATCTCATTCCAAACCCCTGCCATGGGCAGGGACACCTTCCACTAGACCAGGTTGCTCAGCTCCTTCAGCTTAAAGCCACTCCCCCTTGTCCTATCACAAATAAATAAGGGAACCTCAGAGCGGGGGAAGAAAGATGAAGAAAAACAGCATTCCTGGCTGTGTATGGGATTTTGTACAAAGCAGCCATTAATAGCAAGTTTGGGAGTTCCCTCGTACCATATATGAGTCTCTGGCATTTCACACAGCCAAGAAATGGGTTAATCCAAAAATTTGGGTCATAACACCTCCAAATCTGCCTGGTCTTTCACATATAGAAAAATAAAGGAGGCACCTCCCTCCTCCACACAGAAGCATCACAAGAAGATTCATTATAAATGGAAAAAAAAAGCAACAGGTTTCAGCAATAAGCGTGATCAAAGTCTCTTGTGGAAGAAGAAAATGTTTTATTTTACAGAAATAAGAACTATGGCAACAGCTCTGGAATAAAATCCTACAGCACGGCTGTCTCCTGCACTCCTGTACTCCATGCACCAGATGATGGAGGGGTCCTACAAGGGGAAAAAAAATACATGGCCAAGTTATTCAAGACTAGAATGACAATAAATGTATGCAGAGAGGAGAAGGAGGACAAATAAAGTCCTCAATAACCTCAAAAAATCATATATTTGCAATGCCTGGCTTTGCAGCAGGGGGGACAGCGGAACAAGAACAAAACAAATGCTACACAATGAAGAGCATCAAACATTTTGCAGTTATTTTCTGCTTTTATTTAGGGGAGAAATGACAGAGAGAGTGAAGAAAACACCACCTAACCCAACATCAGTATTTACTTCCAAAAAAAAGGAATTTTACAAAAAAAAAAAAATTAGTAAGTATAGGTATTGCAGCCGAGTTTGACTTCACTCAAGGAGAAGCTGGAAAATATTTTCCAGATTTTGCATGCAGCATCCCAGCAGATGAACTGCCAACACACCTGAACTGCCCTTGGGAGAGCTTTTCCCCACAGCTCTGCATCCCAGGAAAACAACATTCAAAAACACCTGCTGATAACACCATTTCTTCCTATTTTTTGTACCACTCTTCAAGATATATTTAAAAAGCAACTGATCACCAGTGCAATCTCTGCTTTTTTAATGGAGCTGCACACAAAAGGGACATAAAAAAAGCAGATAGTCCATCCTGCCCCTTATTTTAGTTAAATGCTATTTTTTTCCATCATCAGAAACACTGCAAAGCAGAGATGTGCCCATGCACTGCAACAAAGAGATGGCACCTGCCTACTGAATTTCCTGACTAGTGACACTTCGAAGAAAAAGAGTTTTAAATAGAAACCTCCCTGCAAGTGTTAAATCAGATTAAGTTAACTCTTGCATTATTTTAATCTCAGACGCCACCATTTGCAAGGCAAGCAGGAAAAAAAAACAGGGAGTAGGATTCTTATCTTGACCATATTCTTTGGGAAAACAGTGTATTATTAAAAACCACAAATAACCTTTCTGACAGCAAAATACAGACACTTCTGGCTCTTTTGCAGTAGAAAAAGAACACAAATATTTTATGAAGCTTTCTGGGCATTCAGCATCAAATGATGGGCAGAGCTTCCCTCCAGCTTTGCAGTGCCCAATGCCACTGCCAAAAACGCCAACACAAGTTTGGGGCCACATTTTGGATTTGCATGTGGCAAAAAGTGCTCTGCAAAATACAATGCACTTTGAAAGGTTGGTGATGTTGCTGAGGAAGAAGTTTTGCAGCATTTCCCCCACAAGCACCATCATGGAGGCACACTCTGGTGCTTCAGCTGTGAGTTAGGCTCATGCTTAAATAGCTGGATTAAATTTAGACTGAGTGGATCATGTCGTAGGAAAACACACACATTCTAATGGTCAGGAATCATGGAATGGCTTGGGCTGGAAGGGACCTTAAAGATCACCCATTTCCAATCCCCTTTCCATGGGCAGGGACACCTTCCACTACTCCAGATCGCTCCATGCCCCATCCAAACTGGCCTTGAACACTTCCAGGGATGGGACAGCCACAACTTCTCTGGAAAACGTGTGCCAGGGCCTCCCCACCCTCACAGTAAGGAAATTCTTTCTAATATTGAATCTAAACCTGTTCTCTGTCAGTGGGAAGCCATTCCCCCTGTGATATCACTCCAGGCCCTTGTCCAAAGTCCCTCTCCAGCTCTCTTGGAGCCCCTTTAGGCACTGGAAGGGGATTTATGCTCTCTCTGGAGCCTTCTCTTCTTCAAGCTGAACATCCCAGCTCTCCCAGCCTGGCTGCAGAGCAGAGGGGCTCCATCCTTCTAATCACCTTGGTGGCCTCCTCTGGACTAGCTCCAAGAGCTCCATGTCCTTCCTGTGCTGGGACCCCAAACCTGGATGCAGCTCTACAGGTGGGTCTCAGCAGAGTGGAGCAGAGCAGCAGAATCCCCCCTCGGCTGCTGCCCACCTTGCTTTGGGTGCAGCCCAGGACACATTTGGATTTCTGGGCTCCAAGGGCACATGGGTCACATCCAGCCTCTCATCCACCAGCACCCCCAGGGCTGCCTTCAGTGTGTTCATCCCCCAGCCTGGACACCAGAGGTTGAACACCTGACCAACCATGCCCTGCGTGGAAAGACCCAGTCATGCATCCATCCATCCATCCATCCATCCATCCATCCATCCATCCATCCATCCATCCATCCATCCATCCATCTCTCCTCACTGGGATCAAACCTGGACACACACGGCCTTTCCAGTGTAAGCAGCCTTTGCCCCAACAATGATGACTCCAACCCTACATAAAACAGTCAGAGGCTCCTCCTGCACCCCAAAACCCTCAGGTGTCACAGATTTCCAGTCCCCTGAAGCACCAGCAACCCTTGGAAGGTCCATATAAACCCAAGTGAGAGCCACCCAGCTCACCCCACTGCACAAAGTAGGTGAGCTGTAGGAAGGAGGATAATAAAGATGGGAAAAGTAAATTTAAATTTTTCAGCAGTTCATTCCACTTTCATCGAGCAGAATGTGTTTATGGTACAGGCAGGGAATCAAAAGTATTATTTTTATCTTGATATTATTTACCCTTTCACACTTGCTATTTAAATATTCCTGAAATCCTAGAAGAACCAACAATTCAAAATACCATTTGATATATATATATATATATATTTATAAGGAAGGGGAAGCACAGACTCATTCATTTTCAGCTTCCTTCTTTTTTTTTTCTTTTCAATTAGATTTTAAGTGCTGTAATATCAATGTGCAAATTTATCAAGACACAGAAGAATTATTTCTCCTCCACTCCCAGTAAAGACCCTCCAGACCCAGAGCAGTCAGGGAGACCTGGTCACACCAGACAGTTGCATGATGAGGAGCAAATGAGGAGAGGTTTAAAATATTTAAAAAAAAAAAAAAAACAGTAAATCAAGAGTTATGAGGAAATGACTGAGATTTCTTACACAAGAGAGGATAGGAATAAAAGATTTTAATGTTAAAATAACTGTTCTATCAGTCTCTTTAGCCAATCTCAACTAAGTAACTTGGACAATCACAAAACACTTCAGGTTGGAAGGGCTCTTTAGGATCATCCAGTTCCAACCCCTTGCCATGGGCATGGACACCTCCCACTAGATCAGATTGCTCCAAGCCCCATCCAACCTGGCCTTGAACATTTTCAGGGATGGGGCAGCCACAGCTTCTCTGGGCAACCTGTGCCAGGGCCTCACCACCCTCACAGTTAAGTCTTGCTTTGGGCATGATAACAGGAGGAGACAGGGATGGAATCTGAATCAGAAGCCCGGATCAAGCAGGACACGTGGCTGCACTGATCAGCCTCTCCCATGTCCATCAAAGCTGCATCAGTGGTCGGACTAATTTTTAATTGCATTAATAAACAAAAGCAAACCAGCAAGGTGGGAGGCCTTGGAGAACGCAAGAAGGGTGATTTGTTGCTTGGATGACCACTGGAAAGTGGGAATCAGCACATCTAACATCCCAGAAAAAGTCCAGAGACCAACCTGAGGATGAGAGGAGAGGGAAAAGGATGTTGCAGCTGGTGAAGATGGAGGAGCAGGAAGGCAACAAGGGGTCAGACAGCAATGCCCTGACATATCAGGGACTTAAGAGCCTGAATTTGCAGCAACACAATGAAGAGGGATTTTTCCAGAAGAGCACGGGGTGATAGGACAAGGGGGAATGGCTTTAAGCTAAATGAGGGTAGATTTAGATTGGATTTTAGGAAGAAATTCTTCCCTGTGAGAGTGGTGAGGCCCTGGCACAGGTTGCCCTGAGAAGCTGTGGCTGCTCCATCCCTGGAAGTGTCCAAGGCCAGGTTGGACGGGGCTTGGAGCAACCTGGGATAGTGGAAGGTGTCCCTGCCCACAGCAGTGGGGGTGGGACTGGATGATCTTGAAGATCCCTTCCCACCCAAACCATTCTATGATTCCATGATGAACACTCCACAAAACATCCACAGTTCAGCCTGGATATGAGATGGGAAAGGACATCACAGCTGGAGAAGCCAGCGGAGCAGGAGAGCATCAAGGGGTCAGACAGCAGCTGACCCGAGTCAGCCGTGATTTAAAGACCAGAAACACCTCCAGGGACACCTGGACCACAGCAGAGCCCAGCAGGGCAGGACAGGGCCCTGTATGTTCACAGCCCCACTCAAAGGGAAAAACCTGGAAAAAGGGATAAATGCTTGATAAAGCATAAACCTTATTGCTAAACAAAAAAAAAAAGGGGGGGGGAAAACCTTTGTATTTTAATCAATCCTTCCCACTCCACAGCACACAGCTAGTAAAAATTTAGGATTCAGTCTGCTGAATCCTAAATCCTTCGTGCAGAATGAAGCACAAAGCAAAACTTGAGGCCGCCGCCCCACGCAAGGGTTTGCAAACAAACATCTCCTTCTTCCTGCAGCGTTCCCAGATAAAAGGATGCACCTCAAGCTCCAAAATGTCACACAAAACTTCAAATGCAAGCAAGCAGAGAGTTCTGCAGGGCATATTCAGCGTGCTGGTGGCAGAATGAAACGTGCTTTTAGCTTTCCAAACCCTCTGCTTTTTGATATGCACACAAAGACACCGAGCAGTTCCAGGGGAACACGAGGTTTCCCCAGCAAAGTCCACTCCAGCGCCAGATGCCGGAGGTTAATTGTACCCCACAGCTCGGGGGAGCTTTTATTAAAAGCTTCAAACCACAAACACTTTTCAAAGTACAAAAGCAACCAAAGAAAAAGTTTCTGCAGTCAGCCGAGGACCACTGCAGAAAGCGGCGCTTTGTACATTTAAAAGTGGTTTTATTTCCTCTCCTTGTACTTCCAAATCCATCCCACTGCCTCAAGTTCCCCGAATTAGCCTGGAAGAGGGGAAAAAATAATAAATAAACATCATGCCCTCTGTGAGGTTAAAATTGAGCCAAAACCTGGCAGGTAACAACCCAGCAGCAGCTCCCAGTGTTGTCATTGTGCTGGAAATGGATAAATCAGGGTTTCTTTGTGAGCAGCAGTGGGACAGTGGCAAACTGGGTGCAGGGACATCCCATCCTCACCCAGTCACCGGTGACACGGGACACAGGTGTGGTCCACAGCACACGTGTCCCTCCCTGCTCACAGCCCGAGGCAAGCCCAGTCGTGTCCTCAAATCACTCATGACACACATAAAACGCTGTGCAAGGGCAGCCACAGTCCCCAGTTTCCACCCACAGTTCCTGTGCCAGCCCCGTCCCTATGTCACACACCCCCCCAGCTTGTGCCAGGCCAGCTCTGTCCCCACGTCACATGCACACCCCGACCTATGCCAGGCCAGCCCTGTCCCCATGTCACCCACATACCCCCGGTGACAGTCCAGCCCTGTCCCCACGTCACACAACCCCACAACCTGTGCCCAGCCCAACCCCAGCCCATCTCTGTCCCCATATCATACACACACACACACACACCAGCACCAGTCCAGCTCTGTCCCCATGTCACACACACACACACACACCTGTGCCAGGCCAGCCCTGTCCCTGTGTGACACACACACACACACCCCCCACCCCTGTGCCAGGCCCTGTCCCCATGTCACCACGTTACACACCCCCTGTGCCAGACCAGCCCTATCCCCAAGTCACACACACACCTGTCCCCGTGTCACATACACCCAG